>CM076570.1:1104093128-1104623082 GCA_034641835.2 Pinus albicaulis | reverse complement strand
TGTAGATGCTACAATATGAGGTGAAAACAAATAGTTGAAAGCATAAATGTTACTTTTGATGAAGATTGTCCCTTCAAGAAAATATGAGGGATCTGAGGGAGAATCTGTGAAGGATGAAGAAGAAGCTCCAGAACAAGACCAATCAAATAAGGAAACAACAGTCTACCAAGAGGAAATAAGAAATGATCAGCAAGATGTTCAAGAAAATTCTCCAGAAGATTTAAAATAATGGTGTCAAAAGAATAATCCGTCAAATCAAATCATCGACAACATAAATGAAGCAGAATTGGAACCAAAAGAAGTTGACAACTTCATTCATGACAACAAGCCCACCTTTATTTTTTAGCAACTTTTATCCTAACAATTTTGAGGAAGCTAGTCAATATGAACACTGGGTAGAAACTATGAATGAAGAAATGGATCAAATTGAGAAGAATGATACTTGGGAATTGGTTCCACGACCAAAGGATAAAATTTTTATTGGAACTAAATGGGTCTTTAGAAACAAATTGAATGAGGATGGACAAATTAGCAGGAATAAGGCAAGATTAGTCTGCAAAGGATATGCACAAGTTGAAGGAAATGTTTTTGAAGAAAAAATTTCTCCTGTTTCCAGAATGGAAGTTATCAAAATGTTTCTCGCTTATGCATGCTTGAGAAAAATCAAGGTCTACCAAATGGATGTTAAGTCAGCCTTTCAAAATGGTGAATTGGAAGAAGAAGTTTACATTGAACAACCCGAAGGTTTTTTTCTCTCTGAAAAGGAATACTGTGTCTGTAGATTAAATAAGGCACTATATGGTCTCAAGGAAGCTCCTAGAGCTTGGTATGCTTGTCTTGATGAATATCTACATAAAAAAGGATTCAAGAAAGGAAGTGACGACAACAATATCTATGTGAAAGAGGATCAAGATAACCTAACAATTATCAAGGTAAATGTAGATGATATAATTTTTGGAAGAAATGATGACATATTAAGTAAAAAAAATTCCACAAAGATGGAAAGTGAGTTTGAAATGTCTCTACTTGGCAAGCTGCAAATATTTTTAGGGTTAGATATAAGACTTTTGTGATCCATAATGTAGATAAATATCTTTTGGATTAATCACATCATTAGGATTAGGTCGACGTTTCGAACCACCTAATATGGTTCATCCTTAGGACAAGATGAAGAAGGAAACTAATCTCATTGAATAAATAGTAGGGATGCATCAATGCCTGGAATTAGCCGCTGAAAGTAGCCATTATTTGACTAGTTAGTTAAAAAGATATAATATTAACAATTTTTAAGATTTTTAAGAAAAGTTAATAAAGAATAATTTAAAATTTTATAATTATATAAATGATTAAATTCAAGTTATTATAAGAAGTGGGGCGGCGGGGGGGGGGAGGGGGGTAAATGTTAAAAGTTAAGGATTTTAAGTATTTAAGAAATAATATTAAAAAGGTTAAAAATGAATAATATAGTAAAATGATTAAAAACAAAGATTGTATAATATTAATACTAGCCTGGCTAGCAGTTAGAAAGTTAGTTAGTAATAAATTAATTAGTTTAAATTTTTATTCAAAATAGGTTTATTATAAAATAAATATAATACGAAATAGGGAGGGGGTAAAATTTTAATGAATTAAAAAAAAAACATAAAATTAATAAATTAATTAGGTAAAAATATAAATAAATTAATCAATTGAATATATATATATATATATATATATATATAGATATAGATATAACCAAATACATAAAAAAATTAAACAATGCTACCTAGCGAGAGCCGGGATCCAGCTCTTACTTAATTTCCAACCATCATCACGCTTGAGATTCTTAGCATGTCGTTCAATTTTGATCACTTCCCTTAATTTCCTATGGTGGAAGTGATCTACGTTGGCAACGACTTTGGATTCCTCAATACAAATATGGTGATAAGATTTTTTCACGTGCTCAGCAAGAGCTGAGGTACGAGACCAATTATGTTTAATATCCGCAACATGTTCCCGGATTCTTTGCCTAATGGATCGACCTGTTTCGCCAATATACAGGGTTCCACATGAGTAAGGAATCATGTAAACCCCTTTTATGTCCTTAGGGTCGATAGGGTCCTTAACAAACCCAAGAGAATTTATAATAGTGCAGAGAGGTTTGAAAGAAGCAAAGATAACAAAATCCAAAAGACATTTATCTATAATTTTTAGGGCTTCTAATATCTGAGCAAGATAAAGGAATATTTATATATCAAACCAAGTACATCAAGGAAATGCTCAATAAATTCAAGATGGAATATTGCAAGCCTCTCCTTAACCCAATGGTAACATGTTGAAAGTTAAGTTTAGATGATTCGTCAAAGTATGTGGACCAAAGGTTGTATCTATGATTGGTAGTCTTCTATATGTGACAGCTTCTCGGCCAGACGTAATGCAGGCAGTTGGATAAGTAGCAATATTCCAAGCAACACCAAAATATGCTCATATTATTTCTGTCAAAATAATTATTCGATATCTTAAGGGCACAAAAAAAATGTGGTTTATCTTATCCCAAAGGAAATAATCTAGTTATCCAAGATTGTAGAGATGTAGATTGGCAGGAAGTGTTGATGATCAAAAGAGTACCAGTGGAGAAATATTCTATCTAGGTGGTTTCCTTGTTTCATGGTTAAGTAAAAAGAAGTCTTCAATCTCGTTATCCATAGCAGAAGCATAATATATCGTGACAACAGGCTGTTGTACTCAAGTTCTCTAGATGAAGCAAAATTTTCAAGATATTCAAGTCAGGTTTGATGAGCCTATTCCCATATTTTGCGATAACACCAGTGCCATCAATATCTCCAAGAATCCAGTGCACCCTCTCAACCTAAGAATTTATATAAATTGTGACCCTCATATCCTCCACATGTAAGGATTTTGCTACTTATAATATGTCATCATGGAATTTTCACTATAACTTGTTTTCTACGAAGCTTCAGATGCTTAAACAAAAAACCCATTTGGGAGAAATATTGATGAAGCACATGTCTGAATTTCAGATATTGGTTCTCTACATTTTCAGAGATATGATATGAGGAAGTTGGGGTTTTTGTAGGCTCCCGAATTTCATGTCAAATAGGAGGCCTTGGGAAAATCATCATAACTTTCTCTCTGAGAATTGGATTCCAATTTCGTAAAAATTGATAGAAAGAGGACATTCTGTAGTTTTTTGTGTATATTTTTAGGACCAAAGGTTGAAACAGTGAAACATGGCACTTCATACAAGTTCGCTCTACTGAACTAGTCTATAATCAGGTCATTGTAGGAGATTGGGCATAACTATTTCTCGAAGAATCCAATGTTCATCAGACCTACGTGGTTGGAGGACTCATAGGGGTACCATGGGATGAAATTTCAGAACTTGTAGATCTGAAATTACACAGATACAACAAATTCAATATCAAGCTTCTAGAAATCAAGAAAAAATATGCATTCAAGGATCACTGCAACAAGGAAAACACATCAATATTCAAGGGTAAGTCTACCACAACAAGGTATGTATGATTAGTGTTTGAATTTTAATTTGAATATAATCTCCAACAAGTTCTTTTGTAGGACAGTGTAAGTATTTTTTATGTATGTTTTATTGGGTTTTTTTCATAAATGTTTAACGTATTTACATTTGAATTTTGAATATTTCTCTAACATATGGTTTGCAGGACATTGTAAGTATTTTTTTTGTATATTGGTTTGGGTAGTATATGTGTAGGAAGGAGGACACAATAGGACAACTCACACGCATACTAGAAGGACAATGCAACACCAAAGTACAATTACTTGAAGCAAGCACAACAATACCTCATGAGATGCTAGTGTTCAAAGAAGCAGTGTCAACTCAAGTATCAGGTCGTATCAAAAGTCAGTATTGTAAAAATCATCATTGAAAAATTGTAAAAGAGTCATTATTGTAAAAGATTCAATCTTCCTATAGTTAGAGAGGCATTGTTGGGAGGTATAAGTGTCATTGTTGGATAATGTTATGGTTGGGTTAATAGGTCATAGTGTGACTGGTTGATTGGTCTAGTTCAAGAAAATCATTGTGAATCATATTGTATCATGGATCATTGTCCCTGGTATGGGATTCCACACTCTTGTCTTATTTTTGGTCATTATAGGGTGACAGGGAGGTGCTAGGTTGGTGCATGAACTCACCCACAGGTTGGATCATGTGAACACTTTAGGGTGGTAAGTTGGTCTAGGATGTCGAGGTATCCATTCAATTGACTACTGAAGAAACCAGGGTGTTGGGGCGTCCTTCCAGTGGGAGCTGGAGAAGAATGCTTTTCTAGAATTCTAGGAAGTTGTAGTTTTCATTTCAACTATGGATAAATTTTAAATATTTTATTAGAAAATCGTTCGGTGTTTTTTTGACCTGGAGGGGGTTTTCCACCTGAAATTTGTGTGCCTATTGTGTTCTATTGTTTACTGTTGTTAATGGATAAAAATCAATAATAATTTAAGATTAAATAGTGCTCTGAAAATATTTAAAAAGTTTTAATTAATAATAATTATTGATTCCCCCCCTCTCAGTATTTCCAACACAATGGAGATGGTGTTTTGAACTATAAGTCCTGACAACGAAGCGAAAAGCACAAACATGTAACTTTTTCGGGTTTCATATTCGCTACATTATGATTCATACCCGTGACCCAAGATTTAGTGCCGCAAAAATATTAGAAATTACCAATGTTATGCTTTAAGTATTAGTAATCCTTATATGGCAAATCTTTATAATTCCTTTGATTTCCGTCACCGGAGTCTCAAAATTTAACTACTTTTTTTCCCTTTTGGCACTTGGAAATACTTTCTTTCCAAGGAATCACATCCAAATAATAGAATCTATGTGCAACATATTATTTTTTTCTTTTATAAATACTATTGTTTTGAATGATTATATTCTGAGAATAGAAACAATGCCCATTATGGTTAAAAATACTTTATTTCTAAAGAATTATATTTTTTTTTTCTGAGGAATAGATAAAGAATTGTATTCATGGAATATAATCACGCCTTTTAACATGGAGATGTTCCATCAATAAATTATAGTATACATTTTTTTTTAATATGTTTAAGTTGTCTTGGGCAACAAACATAAAAATTTTAACAAAGGTCCAAACTCTTGTCACCTCCTCCTTGTTATTAATGGCAGGCGATTTTACATTCATAAAGTTGTAAATTCATTCCATTTTGTCCAGTTTTATTACTCTTGAATGACTTTACTTTATGTATGACAACAACCAACCAAAACTCACTGGCGTAGTGGGCGTATTTACTTGACCTTTCAATACTTTCAAGCTCACATAATTTCACTTTTAGTAGCAATCACAAGCTTGGGTGTGTGGGAATAACATATTGCTATTTGACTTTGACAAACGCACAAAAAGAAAAAGCATCGGTAGTGGGTTCGGCCCCCAGACAGCTCACCAACCAATCGATCTTAACATTAATAGGTAGGTCATGAACATTCCAGACTTATTAGCTCTTACTACTTGGGGAATCATTCAGTTTAGTGGTCTTATGTGGAAGCACCGCTTCCAGGTCGAGATCCTGCACAACCTATACTTGTATAATCTTGAACCAAGCATGCTTACCTCCACACCTAAACACGTTGACTCATACAGTCAAGGAAACCCTCCCTTCCCATCAAAAGTAGAGCTCTCTCTATGGGTGGAATTTATTACACGTTTATTTCCCCAGGGAAGCGAGATTTTCCTCCTGAATTTTGGTAGGGGTCCTATAGGCACGCCAAGAAGTTGCACAGTTCAAATTTAATAGGAAGGAGCTCAATAATATATGATATTTCATATTACCATAGACATCTTTCTAGTGATTCATTAAGCACAATAAGAATATTAATACATACCTACTTACTGAACACACCTATAATGGTGAACCAAATACAATAATCAATCTCTAATGAAGACCTTGCAATTGTACGAGGCTACCTTAGAACACTCTTCCACTCCTCCCACACATTGCAATAGCAACCTTTGGCCGCTATTACGATGACTTATAACACACCCTATAATTCTTAAACAATGATACAAATCTTAATTCAACAATAAAACATTACCATTATGTTCAACTAAACGCAAAGTAAATATGAAAATTCACATATGGAAATCCATTTTCAGTCCCCACTACCACTCTAGAGCTCTGAAGGGAACCCTAAAAAGGTCTGGCACACTTGGTAAGCTCTTATGGAAAAAAATTATTGCATTTGGTGTCATTATAGGTACCAAGTCATGTATTGAAAGTAATTGAGAAGTGATAAATACATGTACCATACTCCAAAATGTGCTTTTCGACCAACCTTTTCTTAAACAGACACCCTATATGCTTGGAAACCATCACACAAAACATGGTGGGATAGTTTGTCCAAAACCCTTGAAACTCTTAACTAGTGATTCATTAGGCACAATAAGCAGAGTAATATGTACCTACTTACTGAACCAACCTCATCTGCTCTTGGTCGTATTACATAATAAAAAATATAATAAACATAATACACATCCTCAATTTTTATTACTCCTTATAATTATGGCTTATTACTCCTTATAACTATGAAAGAAATGATACATTAAGGGATTCAATAAGCTCACTCATAGGCTCTATGTTACTTTACACATGTTCTGTGGTTTCCAATTTATGTAACACTTATTGGAATTAGAATCATATGGAACAACTATAAGTAATCGATTTTTCAACCTTTACAACTTATAACAGATGTTACTAGTCACTAGTGTACCGAATTTTCACTTTATAGAAACATTACATGGTAGAGATACTACGTTATTAGCATAATCATAAAAAGAATAATACGACTAATTGGCATATATGAGCAAACACAACAATTCAATATCTCTATTTTCCTAGTAATTATGGAGCTTTAATCCTTCATAATTTGGCTGCATTTTTTTTTCTAGGTTATACTACTCACTGTGTTAAATGGTTATGTGTCAAATTTTTTTTTGCTATGGGAATAACTGAAGCTTAATATGCCTTAATTATTTTTGAAAATATGTCTCTAATGATGTCCACTTTAGGTCTCTAAGAGAGTTGAATTTATGCTTCTCTCTCAGCCTCAAATTTTATATAGAAATTTGCATTGTATGAGCCATAGGACTTCACATTATCTGTGTTAAATGTTTCTGTGTTATGGGAGTATATGAACCTTAATATGCCTTAATTATTTTTACAAATAGGTCTGTAATGATGTCCACTTAAGGTCTCTAGGAGAGATGAATTTATTCTTCTATCTCAACCTCAAATTTCATATAGAACTTTGCATTGTATGATCCATAGGACTTCACATTATCTGTGTTAAATGTTTCTATGTTATGGGGATAGTTGAACCTTAATATGCCTTATTTATTTTTACAAAAAGGTCTATAATGATGTCCACTTTAGGTCTCTAAGAGAGCTGAATTTATGCTTATATCTCAGCCTCATATTTCATATAGAACCTTGAATTGTATGAGCCGTAGGAATTCACATTATCTATGTTAAATGTTTATATGTTATGGGAATAACTGAACCTTAATATGCCTTAATTATTTTTACAAATAGGTCAGGTCTCTAAGAGATCTGAATTTATGCTTCTATCTCAGCCTCAAATTTCATATAGAACTTTGCATCCTATGAGCCATATGACTTTACATTATCTGTGTTAAATGTTTATGTTATGTTTCTGTGTTAAATGTTTCTATCTTATGGGAATATCTGAACCTTAATATGCCTTAATTATTTTTACAAATAGTCCTCTAATGATGTCCACTTTAGGTCTCTAAGAGAGCCAATTTTATGCTTCTATCTCAGCCTCAAATTTCATATAGAACTTCGCATTGTATGAGCCATAGGACTTCACATTATCTGTGTTAAATGTTTCTATGTTATGGGAATAGTTGAACCTTAATATGCCTTAATTATTTTTAAAAATAGGTCTGTAATGATGTCCACTTTAGGTCTCTAAAAGAGTTGAACTTATGCTTCTATCTCAGCCTCAAATTTCATATATAAATTTGCATTGTATGAGCCAAAGGACTTCACAATTTTGGTGTTAAATGTTTATGTGTTATGGGAATAGCTAAACCTTAATATGCCTTAATTATTTTTACAAATAGGTCTGTAATGATGTCCACTTTAGGTCTCTAAGAGAGCTGAATTTATGCTTCTATATCAACCTCAAATTTCATATATAACTTTGCATTGTATGAGCCATAGGAATTCTCCGAGAGAGCTAAATTTATGCTTCTATATTAGCCTCAAATTTCATATAGATCTTTGAATTCTATGAGCCATAGGACTTCACATTATCTGTATTAAATGTTTTTGTGTTATGGGAATAAATGAACCATAATATGCCTTAATTATTTTTACAAATAGGTGTGTAATGATGTCAACTATAGGTCTCTAAGAGAGATGAATTTATGCTTCTATCTCATCCTCAAATTTCATATAAACTTTGCACCCTATGAGTGATAACACTACACATTATCTTAGATATGTATTATCCACATAATTTCACATTTTCTTAGAGATGTATTATGCATAGAACTTAACATTAGCATCACAAAAAATTTTTCCTCAACTCAACTTTCTTTGATCATTGTCTTCATCTCTAATTTCTTTGACCATTGGAGGGAGGTGAGAAGATGAATTATAGGCCTTTGTCTATGATTTCCTTGAATTCTTATATTTTTCTCATAGAATAGAGATGAGAGGAGATTTAACACAAATTAGAGATGGAGAGGAGATCTAATCCAAATGGGTGTCTCTTTGTATCCTTTCAAATGGATGTCTCTTCGTATCCTTTCTAAAAATTTATTTTTATAAATAAATAGCATGAAGAGCATGCTTAAACAAGTAACAATAATTTTGTTTTTTGTTTTTTTTTACATAGTATTATATTTATACATGAAGGATTATGAAGACTGACAATAACTACTTTCTTCAACATAAAGGAAATTGCACTTCTAGTCCTAAAATGATAATTTAATTATAAAATGCATGTACTAAGGCCCTACATATGGAAAAAATAAATTAGTTCCTTTTAAGTGTTTTAATCTACTATAAGAACCTAACCAACCTAAAAATTATCAATGAGTAGGGGTATATAATGATTGATACCTCGTCGCTCAAAGCCAACAAAGAATTCTGCAAAATTTTACAACAAAGTCAATTTGAATGCATTATTATCTAAACACCATGTGAGTCCTTTAGCCTACGAATAGAGAGTTGTAGGATCCATGTGTTTATTTATTTCATAGTGGTGTAAATTGTATTTGTAATGAATAGAAACAGATACCTTGAAGAATAAGACAATAGGGGGATTCTATGTACTTATGGAGGTATCTAGTGAATGTTAGGATGAAATTGAAGTAGAGGAAATATTCCTACAAGCAACCAAAGTGAGAACAAGAAATTTTGAAGTCATGAATCTGTGATATATATTTTGTTGAATCATTGTACAAAATTCCACTTGATGTATAAGGTGTTTCTATCTACATAAGTACATACATATAGTTAGAATCAAAGCGAAACAAAAAAAAAGTAAAAATAATCAAGGCATATTAAGGTTCAACTATTCCAATAACACAAAAAAATTTAACAAAGATAATGTGAAACATGATAGTTAATAAATTCATTGACCATCATTGATGAATTCTCTAAGCCTTTTGGTCTTCTAATTCACTAATAAATTAATTGACCATCCAAGCAATATCATTGGAAAAACATCACAATGTTTAGGTTGTGCCCATACTAACCTTTTTATCAGTATATGTCATTATTTGATTTGCATTGAATCATTATTTAACACTGAGTATTTGATGCCTATATATGACTTATATAAATATTTTATAGTATCCACGATATAATTCCCACATAAATCCCCTCTAGTGTATCCTTATGTATAGGTTTATCATAAAAATAATCGACCTCTACAAAAATAGAAATGTATGTTTGGATTGATCCAGCTGCTCTAGCTATCTCTGTCTCTGCTACTAGATATGGGACTAGTTTCCTTCAATTGTTTCTAGTTTAATTTCTTCATTTCTTGTTTAAGTTTATCTCGAATGATGAAAATATATGTATTATGTTTCTCTAATATTTTTTTTCCTTAATCAAATAATTATTATTTATTAATATTTCCTTTATAAATTTTACCTAAGCCTTTTGGTTTTCCAATTCACTAATAAATTCATTGATCATCCAAGCATTACCATTGGAAAAACATCCCAATGTTTAGGGTGTACCCATACCAATTTTTTTATCAGTATCGGTCATTATTTGATTTGCATTGAATCATTATTTATCATGGAGTATTTGATTCCTATATATGACTTATAGACATATTTTCTAGTATCCACTATATAATCCCCAGAGAAATCCCATCTAATGTATCCTTCTATGTAGGTTTATCATAAAACTAATCGACCTCTACAAAAATAGAAATGTATGTTTGGATGGATCTAGCTACTCTAGCTATCTCTGTCTCTACTATTGGATATGGGATTGGTTCTCTAATGAATCGAGTAGTAAGAGATACTAGTCAAGATTGTGTTGATTCAACTGAAACTTGCCAGCCTCTGTTATGTTGATATCTGCATAGAACACCCATACTAATATGAAAATGAACCGATCATGATCTATTTGTGTCTTGATTGTAACTGTTATGTGCTTGATATCAGTGGCGGGTTGCAAAGTAAATTTTATATAAGTGGTTGGATATATTTCTATAACAGTGTAGTCGACATCATGGTTTTTTGGCAACAAAAATTATTCCACTCTTTTTGAATATGACAATGACAACTCTAATCTGGATGATAGTGATAAAAATATGTTTATAGTATTATTAGATAGTGATTTGGAGACTTGTTTATACTTGTTTATTGTTGGATTGGTCCTAGCTGGCCTAATGTGATTAATGTCTCATGATATATGTCACTTTTGCAATCTTAAAGAGTTTTTTTTTTTTTTTTCCTCAGATTGTAATTGTCTTATGGATATCAGTTTTAAAAACTGATATTCTTTTTTGAATAGTTATAATATTTAATTTAAGAAAAAACCAAGTGTTGGTATGGTTATTCTGAGTTAGGATAGACCAACACTATAATGTGTGACTTCTACAATTTTAAGGATTCATTTTGATATGGAAGTGACAACTCTAATGTGGTGATAGTTATAACAATATTTCTATAGTATTATTGTGACAGTGATTTTGAGACTTGTGTATACTTGTTTGTTGTTGGATTGGCCCTAGGTGGAATAATGTGATTAATGTATCAAGATATATGTCACTTTTGCAATCTAAAAGTGTTTTATCAGATTTTAATTGTCTTATGAATGGTTGTTTTCAAAATTTATATTCCCTTTCGAATAGTTAGAAGCTTTAATTTAAGAAAAAAACAATGGTGGTATGGCTATTCTCAGCTAGGATAGACCAACACTATAATGTGTGACTTCTACAATTTTAAGGACTCTTAAAGAAATATCTTGAAGAGTTCATGGTACTTTTCCAACTTATTTGCTTAATAATAGATCTGTCCTTGAGTTTCCAAGTCTTGAATGATTGTTTGAACCATAATCTGCTTAAAGCAATATCTTTAAGAGTACATGGTACTTTTCCAACTTATTTGCTTAATAATAGATCTGTCCTTGAGTTTCCAAGTCTTGAATGATTGTTTGAACCATAATCTGCTTAAAGCAATATCTTTAAGAGTACATGGTACTTTTCCAACTTCTTTGTTTAGTAACATCATCTTCCACATTGTCTCTTTAATCTGGTGAGCTCCAATGTTTTCCAACTTCTTTGTTTAGTAACATCATCTACCACGTTGTCTCTTTAATCTGGTGAACTCCAATTTTTTGAAGGAGGTTGATTGGATTTTCGTTAAGGATTTCCAATAGGCCCTATCCTTTTTAATAGTAAGGATTATTTCAAAATCACATCTGTCATGCTAGTCTCTTTTTCTTTCCTCCAAGGCAACAAGGGTGCTTTCAAAATCACATCTTTCATGCTAGTCTCCTTTTCCTTGCTCCATGTACATGTCATTTCCCCCATAAAATTTAAGGCATTTTCAATAAATGTTCATTTAATAATTTATTGAATTATTTTTTTCAGGGATAAAAAAGCCCACTAAACATGGTTGAAAAATGGACATTATGGATAGATGTTTCCTGTTATCCCAATCCAGGGAAAGCAATGATTACATATGTGCTATGCAATATTGCAACTAACAAAGTCCTCCAAAGGAAAATGAATATACCTGGAAGAACAACAAACAATGAAGCATAGTATATTGCATTGATAGACGGCTTGGGAACTATTAGGGAGTATGGATCAAATGGAATTGTAGTTTTAACCAATTCTAAACTTGTGTGTAACCAGATGAAAGGCGTGTACCAAGTTAAGAAGGAGAGGCTAAAAAAAATGCATGGAAAAGCAAAAAATATTGTTAGACAATTTCAATCATTTAGTATAAGGCATTGTGCAAATGTTAATATGTCTGGTGATCTATTTTATGGGGAAATTCCAAATCAAGATTCATCCATCAAAGATGAATTAATATTTTATGGGGCAATGCCAATTCAATATTCATCTGTCTAAGATGAATTAGTATTGAGACACTCTTCTTAAAAATTTAAATATGAATTATCATTGAGACGCTCTCCTTCAAAATTCAAAGATGAAGATGAATTAATGTTAAGACGCACTCCTTCAAAATGTATTGATGGAAATTGTAAGATATCTTTGTTTTGTGTGTGTTTTTTACTTATAAATGCGAAATTTTTAATGAGCATGTGTTTTTTTCAATTATATACCAAGTGTGATCTCACCAGGTAAGCACAACTTGGTGAACTTCATGTTCTATAAAAGTTTGTATTTAATTTTGAAAATGTGCACCCATTATGTAATCACATCAAAACTTGGTGAACTTCATGTTTTAGAAAATTTTGTATTTAATTTTCAAAATGTGCATGATTTCAACAAATTTTTGTTTAGATAAAGTGAGTTTTACACATCAATTTGTGCTTTGAAATTTTTGTGTTTTGCATAATTTGTGTTTAAGTTGTGCTCCAACATTTGTGTAAATTACATCAATTTTTTGAATTATTTTGATTTTTTTTAAATAGTAATTTTTACAATAATTGTAAATGCATGAGGTAAATTTTTAAACATCATGCATCTATGTATTTGTACATAGATCCGTATATATCGTGGATGATCATTTTTCACATGATTCTTTGAGGCTTTAAACATTATGTGTCTCTATGTAACTATAGATATCCACTATATATATATATATATATATGATGGAGGATGATCATTTGGCACACAATTATTCGAGGCAAACACCAATAGAGTCCCATTCCTCTACGAGAGAGGGGGATCATGGATCAGGGGATGTTCATGGTATTTATATTAAATGTGCATGTTTTTAAATGACATTTGAATATATAATATTATCCCCATACATACATGTATACATGCGGAATTGATTTTTTATTGAATATATAATTTTATCCCTATGTACATACATGTATACATATGGAATTGAATTTTTATCAATTTTGTGAGTTAAATTAATTTTTAATAAATTTCATTTTTTAGGAGTTCGAAGGAAAAGAGTATCTACTCAATCAGTGGAGCCTGGAAGTTGTTCATGCAATCGTAGTATCGTTCATGCAATATAATTTGTTGGCATGTGTTGTCCTTGATGGCAACTTAATTGATGAACTAAGATAATTGACAATATGTTGCAGAGTGTTGTCCTTGATGGCAACCTACTTGATGAAGTTATTCTTGACTTGATGGACTTGGTAATGATGTAAATTTGATGTGATGTGATGTGTCTATAGAGCAACTCAGATGTAATGATGAAAGGAATTTCAGTATGTGCTAGAACAATGATGAAAAGTGTGTGTCTCAAGGCATACGCGGGTTTGTCTAGGATAAGTAGCGTATGCACGCAGAAATGTACGTGCCAAGTCGCGTATGCTCAATTGAGCTCTAAATTTGTAAAAACAGGGGTTACTACCATGGTATTGACCCATTTTATTGAGCACTGGATTGTCTATGTGATCCCGTCCAGGAAAACCATTGGATTTTGTGTGGTTTTGGCTCATGGTATTGACAAAAGCTAAATCTATATAAGGAGAAGAAAATCATTGTGCAAAGGGTGTGCATGTGTCTGGGTTTTAATGAATACTTCACTCTGAAGTTCATCTGCATGGTTGAACTCTGTTCTTAATCGATAGATCTGAATCTATGATGCACCTGTGAATATGATGAAGGTTCAAAAAACTGTAGATCAGGAAATGATGAATCTCTAGGATGACCTGAAAAGAAGTAATGAAGACCTGGCGCAAATCTATTGAAGATATTGAAGAAATCTGGGTAAGTCCATAGATTTGGTCGGTTCTGCAAAGTTTATCTTTTATAAATCTATATGCAAGTTCGTTTCATGAAACACGCGTATATACGTGGATTTGTTCAAACAAAGGTGCGTATGGACTGTTAGGGTTTTTCTGAAAAGTGCACAGATGTATACGCGGGTTGTCTTTATTAAAAGCACGTATATACGTGGGTCTGTTTAAAGAAAAGCGCGTATGTAATTTGAACTGATGATTGATCAAAGATGATTGAGTTTTTTTATATCTATTCTGAAGTCTAGGCTATCTCTGATATTCTGGTTACAGTGGTTTCATTGTTCTGTTTGATGCAATGGGAAAAGGATGTTTGCTGATAAGTGAAGGATTGTGTTGAAGCTGTTTGATCCAGTTTGAAAATTGATGAAACGTGGTCTGCAGTGGTTCTGAGGGTTGAAGCCTTCAGTCTGAAAGTAGAAGCTTTCTGCCAGTATAGGCCAGTGTTAATATCAGGGATAGTAGCTCCCTTCCAAGTGAGGCTGGTAAACGAGAGCAAGGGGTTGTTGCTCCCTTCCAGAAGAGGCTGGTAAATGAGAGAAGGTTGTAGCCTTCTGCAGGTGGGTGCCTGCGTACTGGTATGAGTCTGCACCAGCACATATTGTAAGAAGTGTTCTTAATAATAAAGATTGAAGACTGAGACGACGACAGCGGTGGTTTTCTCCCGAATTGGGTTTCCACCTAAAAATCTTGGTGTCCATGTGTGTTGCTTATGTGTGATGATTATTCTGTTATTTCTGCACCTGTTTACTATTGTCTAAATATCTGATGAATGATTAATGCAATGATCTGAGTCAAGAATTAAATGCATAATTAAATCACTGGATATACGTGAGTTCTGTAAAGGATATCCGCGTATATACGCGGGTTGGCATCAGGAAAGTAGCGTATGGGTTTTTAAGAAAGAAAAATCAAAGTTTTATTGTCTGCACTAAATACTGATTCACCCCCCCCTCTCAGTATTTTTCCAACAATTGGTATCAGAGCAAGTCCTTCTGAAAAGGCTTAATCGCTAGAAGGAAGATCAAGCAAGATGAGAAATCAAGAGGGAACAACATCTATCAAGCCTCTGCTCTTCAACGGAAGTAATTTAATCTTCTGGAAAATAAGGATGAGATCCTATCTTCAGTCTATGGGAGCAGATATATGGGCCATTGTTGAAAAAGGATATCAATATCCAGCTGCTACACCAACAGATCCAACTGAAAGGAAGAATTATGAATCAAATGCAAAAGGGGTCAATGCTATAACAGGAAGTCTAACTGAAGCAGAATTTGTCAAAGTCATGCAGATAAATACAGCAAAGGAAATATGGGACAAAATAATTCTAAGTTATGAAGGTGATGCAAAGGTAAAAAGTGAAAAACTTCAATCTCTCAGAATTGAATATGAAAACTTAAGAATGCATAGTGATGAGAATATTGCCAGTTTCTTTTTACGTGTTGATGATGTTGTAAATCATATGAGAAATCTGGGAGAAACAATAACCGAATCTACTTTGGTTGAGAAAATCTTAAGATCGCTAACGGCAAAATTTGAATCAAAAGTCTCTGCTCTTGAAGAAAAATAGGATCTTCAAACTCTTACTGTGGTGCAACTTCATGGCATACTGACTGCATATGAAATGAGGAGAGGGGGACCATCTGAAGTCAAAGAAGTTGTTTTTAAAGCTTCTACAAAAGGGAAAGAAGTTCAAAAGGCAGAAGGTTCAGGATATATCTCAGAAGAAGATGAGGCAAATTTTGTGAGAAGACTCCAACCAGGAACCGGAAGATTCAAAGGTAAGCTTCCTTTCAAATGTTTTGATTGTGGAAGAGTTGGTCATTATGCTACAAAATGTCCTTATAAAGAAACATCTGCTAAAGAAGTAGCAAGAAGGAATAAAAACCAATCTAGCACTAAGAAAAGTTATTATACTAATGAAGACAGTGATGGGTTATCTGATAGTGAGGAAGAATGTGAACAAGATCTTAGACTTCTCATGGCATTTGAACAAAAATCAAGAGAAGAAAAGGATACTTTTGTGGATGCTCTAGAGGACAATGATTTTCTTGAGGAAAACAATCAACTCAAAATATACTTAGAAGAAAATAAGATAATCATAGAGACGCTGAAAAATCAGATTGAAGAAGAAAAGAAACACAGGGAGAAAGTAGAATGTGAAGTGGTAAGTCTAAGAAAAGAATTGGAGAAAGTAAAGACTCTGAATCTCAGATTTGCTAAAGGATCAGAAACCTTAGATGAAATTATCGAGGTACAACGTTCTCCTCTCATAAAAACAGGTCTTGGATATATTGGAGAATCCTCTCAGGCTTCAGCACCGAACTATCTAAAGGCAGCAACAACTGGTTTACAATATTGTGCCACTCAACAAGGAAGTAAGGAATATTTACAGGTAAAGCAGGATCATCTCAATTCAAGGAACACTAATAGGAATAACTTTCAAAGAAGCTCCAACCAACAGGTAAATCCAAATAGAAGATTTCATGATCGCAGAAATTTCTACTTCAATGGACAATGTTTTACATGTCACAATTTTGGTCATAAAGCTGCTCAATGTGTTGCGTATAAAACCATCATGACAAGAGAAGCAAGAAAGAAAAGGTTGGATACTGAACCAAATAAGAATACCTATAACAACTTTTCTCCTCTTCAAAATGAAGTTGAATGTGCTTATTGCAGTAACTTTGGTCATGAAGAATCTGAATGCAGGAGCAAAGTCCAGCCAAAAGAATATGTTCCTTCAAGCTCCAAAGTGTGGAAAAAGAAGGAAATACAGGTTGAAAATTGTGGCATAGCTTTATTTGCAGAAGGTGAAGAAAATCAATGGTATATTGATAGCGGATGCTCAAAAAATATGACAGGTGACAAAAACAAAATTCAGGCATATAATGCCCTAGAAAAAGAAAAGAATGTTACTTTTGGAAATGATACACCTGCTGTCATTAAGGGAAAAGTGTATGTTTTTATAAAAGAAAAGGTGAAAGCTAATAATGTCATGTATGTGGATGGATTAAGACATAACATGTTAAGTGTGAGTCAAATGTGTGATCAAGGAACTGAGGTTGTCTTTAGTTCAAAAGAATGTGTGGTACGTGATCTTGATACAGGTAAAACAATTATAAAAGGAAAAAAAACTCCAAACAACCTGTATGTATTGAAGAACAGCAAAGATCAATGTTACTTGAGCAAATATTCAGAAAATTGGCTATGGCATAGAAGGCTGGGGCATCTGAGCTTCTCTCAAATCAACAAATCAAGCAGACTTAAAGATGTTCGTGGTCTTCCCAATATTACTCTACCAAAGAGTATCATATGCAAATCTTGCCAATTCGGTAAATAGACCAGAGTACAATTTAATGCCAAGGAAGGGTCATCAAGAAGGCCTCTTGAACTCGTTCATACTGACATATGTGGACCTATGAGGAAAAATTCACCACGTGGTGAAGAATACTATATCTTATTTATTGATGATTTCTCTAGAATGTGTTGGATTGGGTTGATCAAACACAAAGATGAAGCATTTGAAAAATTTCAGATCTTCAAAGCATTGGTTGAAAATGAATTAGATCTAAAAATCAAGTGTCTTAGATCTGATCGAGGAGGAGAATATACATCAAATGAATTCTTTGAATTTTGTGAAAAACATGGCATAAAAAGATAGTTTTCTGTAGCAGGCACTCCACAACAAAATGGCGTAGCAGAAAGAATGAATAGAACAATTCAACAAATGGCTAGAGCTATGCTTGATGATTCCGGAACACCTGACACTTTTTGGGGAGAAGCAGCTCACACAGCAACAAATATTCTTAACAAGGCACATGTTCGGGTAAATAGTGACAAAAATCCATATGAACTCTTGTATGGTAATTCTCCCTCTGTGAAGCATTTTAGAGTTTTTGGAAGTAAATTCTTTATCAAAAATAATGATGAAAAGCTTGGCAAGTTTGAACCCAGATCAGATGAAGGAATTCTTCTTGGATACTCATCTACAAGCAGAGCATACAAATGTTACAATAAAAGGCTTCAGAAGATTGTTGAATGTATTGATGTTGTTATTGATGAGTCTCCTGCAGCCCCTAAAGAAGAAAAACAAACAGCAGATGAAGATGATGGTGAATTTTGTCCTTCTGCATCACATAGAAATGATATAGACAATGGATCCGATGAAGAACCTGAAAATGATTTATCCGGAAAAACTCCATCCAGATATGTTCAAAAGAATCATCCTGAAACTCAAATTTTGGGAGACAAGGAATCAGGTGTACAAACAAGGAGGACTCTTGTGGGATCTTCTAGCTATCTAGCATTTCTATCCACGATTGAACCTCACAATGTCAATCAAGCCAGCAAAGATGAATGTTGGATTCAAGCCATGAATGAAGAGCTTGATCAAATTGAAAAGAATCAAACATGGGACTTGGTACCAAGACCACATGATAAAAATGTCATTGGAACTAAATGGATATTCAAGAACAAGTTAAATGAGAATGGGGATGTTATAAGAAACAAAGCTAGACTAGTTTGCAAGGGGTATACTCAACAAGAAGGTATAGACTTTGAAGAAACTTTTGCTCCTGTAGCTAGACTTGAAGCCATAAGAATGTTTCTTGCTTTTTCAAGTTTTCAACAAATCAAAGTTTATCAAATGGATGCTAAATCTGCATTTCTCAATGGTGATCTAGAAGAAGAAGTTTATATAGAACAACCAGAAGGATTCATTTTGGGAAATGATGAAAATCTTGTTTGTAGACTTAAAAAGGCTCTATATGGTCTCAAACAAGCTCCAAGGGCTTGGTACTATCGTCTTGACAAATATCTTCATCAACAAGGATTTTCAAAGGGGTCTGCCGATAGCAACTTATACACAAAAATTGAAAATGATAAACTATTGATTGTGGTTGTATATGTTGATGATATCATTTTTGGGAGTAACGAAGAATCTATGAGTCAAAAATTTGCTTCTGTCATGCAGCAAGAATTTTAAATGTCCTTACTTGGGGAACTAACATTCTTTCTTGGCTTGCAAGTGCATCAAACTGCAGATGGTATATTCCTATCACAAGCAAAATATCTTAAGCAAATTCTGAAGAAGTATGGCATGGAAGAATGCAAACCTATAAGTACACCAATGATAACCGGATGCAATCTCAGTTCTCATGATGATTCTCCCACAGTGAATCAACCAGAATACAGATCAATGATAGGAAGTCTACTTTATCTCACTGGGACTAGACCAGACATTATGCATGCCGTTGGGATTGTTGGACGATTCCAAGCTAATCCAAAAGAGTCTCACCTTCAGGCTGTCAAAAGAATATTCAAATATCTACAAGGAACTCAAGACTTTGGACTATGGTATCCAAAGAATGCTGATCTCACTCTTCATGCTTACACTGATGCAGATTGGGCTGGAAATGTTGATGATCGGAAAAGCACTAGTGGTGGTGCATTCTATATGGGGCCTCGGTTGGTATCTTGGTTCAGCAAGAAGAAAAATTCTATTGCCTTATCTACAGCAGAAGCAGAATATGTGGCTGCCGCGTCTTGTTGCACTCAACTTCTTTGGATGATGCAAACCCTGCAAGATTTTCAAATCAAATGTGCACCTCCCATCTCCATTATGTGTGATAATACAAGTGCCATCAGTATCTCAAAAAATCATGTTATGCATTCAAAGACCAAGCACATTCCCATCAAGTATCACTTCTTACGTGAACAAGTGCTTGAACAAAAGGTGAAGTTGGAGTATGTTCCCTCTAAAGAACAAGTTGCTGATATATTTACCAAACCTCTGCCCAGGGAAGCGTTCAAATATCTCAGACAGAAGCTGGGTGTTGTCTCTGCCTCTCAGAAGGGTAGATCTGATTAAATTCAGAAGATTAAATTGGATACGCGGGTTTCCTAAAATACAGTCGCGTATATACACGAGTTTATCCATAGAAAGCCGCGTATGGTTAGTTTCTGACAAATTTTGTTTGGGGTCAGCATTTTTCAGCACATCTGCAGTACTGTTTGATATCTCCGCGATGATGCACAAGCAAAGGGGGAGATGAAGGAGTAAACTGATGTATAGGTTCCGGGGGAGCATTAGCCTTGCTGAGTATTATGTATTGTTGGCATTATGATTCTGAAATATGATCACCTTCTTGAAGTCCCTTTTGGTTTTGGTCATAGAAAGTCATATTTGTAATTTGATGTAACGGTCATGTTGAGACCTTTGATGTAAATTCTTATATTCAGTCATGTCAGGACTTGTCCAAATCTGTAAACCCACTTGGTTGGGTACTTGAGTCTCATATGTAAATCCACTTGGTTGGATATTTGATGTAAGTATGAGTCTTTGGTGATAAGAAGGTCATAGAGTCATGTACTTCATTGAAAAATATATTTGAAGATTCAACATGAACTCAGGGGGAGCATGGTAACTTCAGTGCACATCAGATCTACAACACTCTTCTTTCTCATGAGGATGGTTTTGATCCGTCCTTTGCCCTTGATGTCAAAGGGGGAGAATGACATGGTGTTTGGTGTTTCAATAAGGGGAGATTGTCATGGTATCTATCTGATGTGGTGATCCAACACCATTGTGGTTGCCATCAAGTCCAAAGGGGGAGATTGTTGGCATGTGTTGTCCTTGATGGAAACTTAATTGATGAACTAAGATAATTGAGATAATTGACAATATGTTGCAGAGTGTTGTCCTTGATGGCAACCTACTTGATGAAGTTATTCTTAGACTTGATGGACTTGGTAATGATGTAAATCTGATGTGATGTGATGTGTCTATAGAGCAACTCATATGTAATGATGAAAGGAATTTCAGTATGTGCTAGAACAATGATGAAAAGTGTGTGTCTCAAGGCATACGCAGGTTTGTCTAGGAGAAGTAGCGTATGCACACGGAAATGTACGTGCCAAGTCGCGTATGCTCAGTTGCGCTCTAAATTTGTAAAACCAGGGGTTACTACCATGGTATTGACCCATTGAATTGAGCGCTGGATTGTCTATGTGATCCCGTCTAGGAAAACCATTGGATGTTGTGTGGTTTTGGCTCATGGTATTGACAAAAGCTAAATCTATATAAGGAGAAGAAAATCATTATGCAAAGGGTGTGCATGTGTCTGGGTTTTAATGAATACTTCACTCTGAAGTTTATATGCATGGTTGAAATATGTTCTTAATCGATAGATCTGAATCTATGATGCACCTGTGAATATGATGAAGGTTCAAAAACTGTAGATCAGGAAATGATGAATCTCTAGGATGACCTGAAAAGAAGTAATGAAGACCTGGCGCAAATCTATTGAAGATATTGAATAAATCTGGGTAAGTCCATAGATCTGGTCGGTTCTGCAAAGTTTATCTTTTATAAATCTATACGTAGGTTCGTTTCATGAAAAGCGTGTATATACGCGGATCTGTTCAAGCAAAGGCGCGTATGGACTGTTAGGGTTTTTCTGAAAAGTGCACAGATGTATACGTGGGTTGTCTTTATTAAAAGCGTGTATATACGTGGGTCTGTTTAAAGAAAAGCGCGTATGTAATTTGAACTGATGATTGCTCAAAGCTGATTGATTTTCTGTATATCTATTCTGAAGTCCTCAGCTATTCGATATTCTCAAGTGACAGCTGGTTTCACTGCTTGTTTATAGATGCAATGGGAAAAGTATGTTTGCCGGACATGAAGGATTGTGTTGAAGTCGTTTAATCCACCTGTAACAGATGAAATGTCCCAGAATGGTTCTAAGGGTTGAAGCCTTCACCCCGAAGTAGAAGTTTTCAAGACAGTGGTTGTGGCAGCCACACTTGAGTAGTAGCTCCCTTCTAGGTGAGGCTGGTAAACGAGAGCAAGGGGTTGTTGCTCCCTTCTAGGAGAGGCTGATAGATGAGAGAAGGTTGTAGCCTTCTACAGGTGGGTGCCTGCATACTAGTATGAGTCTGCACCAGTACATGTTGTAAGAAGTTTTATTAATAATAAAGATTGAAGACTGAGACGACGACAGCGGTGGTTTTCTCCTGAATTGGGTTTCCACCTAAAAATACTGGTGTCCATGTGTGTTTCTTATGTGTGATGATTATTCTGTTATTTCTGCACCTGTTTATTGTTGTCTAAATATCTGATGAATGATTAATGCAATGATCCGATTCAAGAATTAAATGCATAATTAAATCATTGGATATACGCGAGTTCTGTAAAAGATATCTGCGTATATACACGGGTTGGCATCGGGAAAGTAGCGTATGGGTTTTTAAGAAAGAAAAATTAAATTTTATTGTCTGCACTAAATACTGATTCACTCCCCGCCCCCCTCTCGCATTTTTCCAACATAATTTTAGGTGGGAGGACTCACCTATGGTTTTGAGCATGGGTTTGCACATGGTTTTGGGGCATGATGGTTTTCTGCCCTTGATATTTTGAAGATTCGGTCAAGGAAACTATGGTTATGTTCTAATCCAGGGTTAATTGATTTGGGTTTATGAATGCTTCGACATCTGTGTATATATATGTGTGTGTGTGTGTGTGTGTGTGTGTTGTAACACTAAAATGAATATAATGAAAAATCAAGCTGGTAGTCCCAATTTGGGATCCAGGTGAGAAATATATGTATATTGTTTTTATGTTTTATGCTCTCACTACTGTTTATTTTCTGTCTTTAAGAATTCATTTGCAGATAATTTCTGTACAGGGTTAAATAATACAGAATTGGATGTCATCAAACATGCCCTAAAAATGTGGAGACACTACCTTCCTGGTATAAAATTAACACTAATGGATGATCATGGAGGGCTGAAGTAATTATTTGATCAACCTAAATTAAATGCAAAGAAAGCCAGCTGATTGGACATGCTCAATGAATTTCACTTCGATATAAAATATATAAAAGGCATGGAGAACAATGTGTTTGAGGCATTTATAAGGAGAGTGAAAATACATCATATAACATCCATAAGTTCCTACAGAACCGACCTTGAAGAAAAGATAAAAAACGTTAGGTAGTAACACAAAAATTATCAACACTTAAAGTAGATGCTAGATCAAGGATTTGAAGGAAATGGATATAAGGAATATTTCCTTACAGAAAAAGGATTGATCAAATTCAAAATAAGAAGTTATGTACCAAATAAAAATGACTTGAAGAAACACATATTAAAGGAGTTTCATGCTACATCATACTTTGGCCACCCCGATTACCAAAATACGTTGAATGGCATCAATAAATTTTATTTCTAGCTTGGTTTAAAAGTGGAGGTGGTTGATTTCATCACCAAATGCATATAGTTCCAATGAGTAAAAGCTAAGTACGAGAACCTATATTGTTTACTACAACTCCTTCCCATTATGGAATGGAAGTGGGAGGTGATTTATATGGATTTTATTACAAGTATACCAAAGACTCCAAAGAAACATGATGCAATCATGGTAGTGGTTGACAATTTGATCAAGGTGGCTCACTTCATGTCTGTTAAATCTAAAATTTAAACTAGTGAATTAGCTCAAGTTTTCATAAAGAAGATTTTGATACTACATGGATTTCGTAAGAAAAGTTTCTCAGATAGAGATGCCAAATTCACTTCCAAAATTTGGAGATAATTATCTATAGGCTTGGGAATATAGCTAGCATTTAACACAACATACCATCCTTATATGAATGGAAAATGGAGAGAAAAAATAAAATGGAGAGAACAATAAGAATGTATGTGATGCACTAGCCCAAGAAGTGGGACAACTACCTTCCACTTTTGGACTCACATACAACAATGGGTATCAAGAGTCATTAAGAATGATCCCATTTGGATCACTTTATGGGAGGAGTTGTAACACTCCTATCAGCTGGAGTGATCTAATGGATATGGTCCTTATTGGGCATGATATGTTGGAAGACATGGAGTAGGAAACACAAACAATAAAAATAAATTTAGAAGTGGCACATGATAGGAAAAAAAATGTATGTCTACTGGCATTGAGTGCATAAAGAGTTCCAAGTAGGGGAACGTTTTTTACTATGATTTATACCCAAGAAGAGCTCCCTAACATTTGGGCCTTGCACAAAGCTAGTGTCACAGTTTTGTGGGCCACATGAAGTGCTCGAAAGAATAGGGCTAGTGGCATATAGGCTCACTTTTCCTCCATCAATTATAGTGCATGATGATTTCCATGTTTCATTGCTTTCAATATATGTGTAGGATTCTAATCATGTAATTCATTGGTTTGTGTTACAAGTATAACAAAAGGGAGAGTTCCAACCATAACCTATATGCATCCTTGATTAGAGGAAGCTCATGCTTTAGAATTGAGAAATAGAGAAAGTCAAAGTGCAGTGGAGGCACATTGGGCACAAGGAAGCCACATGGGAAATGGATGACTAAATATGGAAAGCATATCCTTTCTTATTTGCTGAGTAAGGAAAATGTAAATTTTATGTAAAC
The DNA here is from genome assembly GCA_034641835.2 of Pinus albicaulis. NCBI lineage: Eukaryota > Viridiplantae > Streptophyta > Pinopsida > Pinales > Pinaceae > Pinus > Pinus albicaulis. The sequence continues at coordinate 1,104,598,200 of CM076570.1, read as the reverse complement.
TGGTGTATATAAAGCTGCATAATCAACAATTCTTGGTCTAGAGCATGTTTTTTTGAATATGTTTATTTAACACTAAGGAAAATGTGCCCCCAAAGGGGGAATGGATTGTGGCATCCCTTGGTCAATATTTTTCCCTTTATAAGAAATTTTTAATTAAATTAAAGGCAGAGATGAGGGATACAAATTCAATTTTCCCGGGGAGGGAGATTCCTTGAAGAATTGACAAAATTAAATACATTATCCAAGGGTTGGATGAGAAGCTAAAATAAGCTAACTATGCATTAAATTTGAATGAAAATAGAAGGACAAGTCCAAGTGTCCTTTAAGTCCCAACAACTAGAAATAAGAGGACAAAAATATTGAAGACAACATGGATTGTGTTGTCCAAGTGGTTGACCTGCATGGGCATCAGAAAATGGATAGAGGGTTTATCTATTAGGGAAGAATGAAATGAATTTGATAACGGGGAAGGCATTCACATATGAATAAATATCATAACTCTCTCATGCATTCGTAGAGGAGGAGAATTAGTAGATAAGTGATCAAAACACAAATTGACCAAGCTCTGGAGTAAGTGAACTAGCCGAGGAACCTTCAAATATGATTACTTGGTGAAATACATGGTGGAGGGAAGTGGTTTTATTGATGTCCAAAGAACCACTAGAAGCTTATGGATTGATGAACCGCTCGCTAGGAGAGTAGCAACCAAGGACTTAGGGAGCTAATGAACCACTAGGTGATGAAAAAATTGTTGCATGCTCCCTTTGATGAATTATTCGGTAAAATTGGATTATATACTCCTATAATAATTTATCCATTGATGAATATTCCTAAATGTGGACTCCCTTATCCTTAATGTCATCTAAAAAATATCTGCACATGTTATCTTGGTATGGATGTGATTATGCCTGAAAAAACTGAATGATTAGGTGTGTAGTTGGTGGATGAAGACAATGATGACTTGTGGAATCCTGTTTCAGCTATTTTGTTGGTTGAATTTTCTGTTAAGAATAAATCCACCCAAAAAACTTGAATCTAGATCAAGGGTGAAACCTACATGTAAAAATGATTTTAGCTTGTTTATGGTTGGGTGGAGAGTTAGAGTCCCACTGTTAGTTGCCAATTCTCTTATAAGGTGAGTACACTCTTATGTGTTGTGCTTAAGGTTCTTATTATACCTCTGTTATTGGCTTGGAAATGATGTTATGCTAGTATATTAGAGTGTTTTCAATGCATAAATGAATAATGTAAATGTCTATGTAAAATTCCTCTCATATGGTCCATGACATGTGGATGTACTAAAATTGAAATAAATCAAGAATGTATGCTCATGAATGGATTTAAATATATTTGAATGGGTAATTATCTGTGTAGACTTGTTGGAATATTTGGTATCTACATAATATCACACCTATCCTTCCTAATAAGCTGATGCACTTATAGCCCTCTGAGTAAATAGGAATAAAGAGAATTGCCTGATCTTCGTACTTTTCTCTATGAGTTGGTCCTGGTCTTATTCTTCGATAGCTCTGCGAAGGGAGGGTTATCACTTACCTGTTTGAGGGGAAGAAATTAGTCACTTATGCTATGCTCAGGCTTTGAGGGGAAGAAAAGGTTATCCCTCTTCAGGTCAGAGTTGGCTGCTATGTTCAGCCAGCCCACCCAGCTTGGACAGCTGACTGAGCCAACAATAGTCAGTCAACAGATATGGAAAGGTCCTTTTCTTATCCGGGCGCCACTCCTGGCATTAGTGCTGCTCTTAGGTCTATAAAGGAAATGGCTCTTTCATAACCAGTAGGGCAAGCTGCCTTCTCATCTTTGTTTGAAGAACCAATATCCTGTCCGAGCTAAGAAATAAAAGGTCATCTACGAGTCTTCAAAGTGTTTTCATACCATAAAGTAGAACGATGACGGTGAAGATGACCCCGATGAGTGAGTTCTGATGGACCTAGGCATGTCGTGTGTCTTCTGCTGGTGATGGGAGTTCCGACTCCACCAAAGGTGCGAAGCAGCACCTATTGGACCAGTGCTAGTAAAAGAATCACTCCCTGTAGCTCACACATGGATCGCGGCATTTGACACAGAGTAGAACTGGTCGAATGGGACGAAATCAATTCTAGATGGACAGTAGAGTCGAGACGGATGTATATTTCATTGTCCGTCAAGGTTATATCAGAATTTGTGTAGGTTATCCCTCACCATATGAATGAGTGAGTCCCTGCCGGGCCTTACCTGAGCAGAGCTCTTTGAGGGAAATAAATAGAGGGTGAGCCTGTCGAACTCTCAAACAATGGGAGAGGCACGGAGTGGACTTTGAAGAACCAAAAGGCACGTAGTGAACGACCACCTTACCTTGCCTTGCTTCTATCTGTTCTGACCTCCCTTCTGACCTTGACCTTGATTTGACATGATGTTGTGTTTTGTGAAGCCCGGGCCCAGGATACAGGGGATTGTGTTACAACCTGCCCTGTTGGCTTAGAAGCCTAATTTATATGGTCATTTGAGCGTGCTTACACAACACTTGAAATGAAACCTTGGTCCCAACTTTAGGCTCGAATGTCAATATTGAAAAGGCCATATTTGCATGTTGTTGACCCATCATTTCCATTTCATTCGGGTTTTGTCTCACCCTCAAACCCAAGCCAGTTGACCCATCCATCCATCAGTTCACAAATGGACCAGAATCCATCAAAGAACTGCATGCATGAATCCACCCATGAACTGCATGCACAAGTGCAATTCTTGTATGGTTGAGAGGTTAAATTACAGTGATTTTCCAGTTATATGGAGATGGAAAAGTTGTTGTGTTGTTTCTCTTACTTGACGAGTATGTCTACAAGAACGAAGTGTTGTTATTTCAATTTTTTTTCTATAACATCGAATTTTTAAGAAAGGGATAGGTATACACTCTTGTATAAAAAGTTTGGTTACATCCCTATAAACGTGAGGATTTCATTACATTGCACATCATATATATATATATATATATATATATATATATATATATTTCTTTATGAATGTATTGTGGTCAAGTTTAGGGTAGCGTCTGTGCACATTTTAGAATGTTTTGATGATGTTAAGAGCTCAAAAAAATGGATTTGAGGTTGTCTTATGCTCAGGGAGGAAGGCGAATTGTTATGAATATGTCTACTCAAGCTACAGGACAAAAATGCTTCAGTCCTATGTAAACATCCTCGGAGCAACCTAGGAAATTTTTCAAGTAAAAGACTTGCAAACAAGACATAACCGCTGGTGGGATCTACCAGGCCAGGTCAGAGATTATGTCAATCATCCTTGTTTTCTGGGTCAGGGCTTGTAAGAAATCTAGACCTGGGTCATCTCGGTTAGGACCTACTAATCGGGGTTATGCTGGTTAGGTAAAGGAGTATGTTGGGGTTCTGATGTGGCTAGGCCCTTTAGCATAATTGCTTGGTTAGGGCCAAGAGATTGTCGATCATGTCGAGAAAGGACTCTGGTCCAGTTGTGTTTATGCTTTCTTCTGGATAGACCAACTTTCAGTTGTGAGAATATGCACCCATATATGTGGATTCATCCATGGTGGCAGGATAACCACATGAGTGCCATGATGGGGTTTGTGTGTGCCACCTAGTGGCCAGTGATGATGTGGGAGGTTCTTATTGGGCCAATCTTTAACCATCCATATGTTTTTATTGACAAGTCATATCAAGTTAAAATTTATATCGTTGGAGAGGCGTCGACGAGACAAATGCAATGATTTTATCCATTTGAGATTATAAGGGAGTTGAAAAAGATTAAAAAAATAAATTAGACCCCATTTACACAACTGTGTCATGGAGAGTGAGTCAACACAGTAACTATGTCCTTCTACCCTTAGTTGGGGTTGGGGATAGTGGGTGGTATGTTACATTATGAAGTTAACTATAGCATCAAAACTTCCATGGGTGTCACTCTCATTGTTTTTCAGACTAACCATCTGGTTGCATGGAGACATGCAACACTGTTTGCTGAAAGGATATGATGGGTTCACAAATTGACATCCTTCCAATGCCCATTCACTACCATTTAAATATATTTTTCTCATATCCATGGCATATTATAGCTCATTTTTCTCATAACAATGCATTTTATGAACATTTCATAACATTTCTTCAGTTATGTCACCTTTAATGTTCATTCTTATGTATTAAGGAAAGAATATTCATTTTTATGCTAACTAATGATAATTTATGTAAAATACTTCAAATGATATCACACAAGTACCCCTAGGTGTGAAAACAAATGATTTGGAAAATTTTATTTGCTGCAACACTTTTGCAATGCTTCAAATCGTTCATGTTGCTACAACACCTTTATATCGCTAAAACACTACCAAGTCCAATTCACATTGCTACAACAACTCCAACATGTATTATTTCAATACATGTAGCACATTTTTTATGCAACACCCTATGAATTTTGTAACATGTCTAAGTATCAATGTTGCAGCACGTCTTGAGTTTCAATGCTATAACACCTCAGGAGTTCCAATGCTACAACACATCCAAGATACTAATGCTAAAACACTTTGGCACACCAACCACTAGAAATAACTAATACAACACCTTACCCGCAATGTTGCAACTCTATCGAAAAATATAGAAGAAAATAATAATGCATAATTTTCATTCCCAATTTCCCAAAAAAGGGATCAACTACTTGATTACCAAACAAAGGAAGTGAAAAGTGTGGCTAGTTTCCTACTATAAAGAACTTGACCACATCGGAGTTGACCCAACTTGCAACCTATCATGTTGGTTGAGTGAGTCAGCAAATATTTGATTTTCTCCATATTTTGGATATGTTGTTCCAATGAAGGAAGAAGAACCTAATGATAAGATATCCTCATGGTTATCCCTCGATATCAAGATCAAATTTGAGAGATGGAAAAAATTTATAAATAATTTCCTCTACTTGAGTTAGATGGTAATTGAGAAGAAGACTAGTTAATTATATTTTTCTTACTAATCAATTAAAAATCTTGTTTGTTCCTATTCCATTTCCATTCTATGTGTTTGATGTGTTGGTACTATAGGTGTGGTGTTGCAAGTTTACTTAGTGCCTCATCTAAAGAGATATGGCCCCTCCTTAGTCATATATTTCTTGTATTTTCGATAAGGTAGTCTATATTTTCATTCATATTTCAATTAATTTGATTATTTACTACCTTTTAATTATTCATGATGATGAAACCCTCTAAAAAATTTACTTTGTTTCCTAATTATTAGTGTTTCTAGAACCTATTAAGAGATCTAATCTATTTTCTAATGTTGTGTGCTGATTGAATTAACCAACGATTTACTATCTTTTCCAAATTCTATTATTTTAGCCTTGATTTGATGTATTGATTTTGGATTTTTGCATCATAGTTTTGCATCATTTCAGTAATTCAACAATTCATGAGAATTTTTATTGATGATTTTATGAATAATAAACTATCTTGTTTAGGTCACTTATTTACTTTTATACCTATGTTTTTACTTTCTAGCAATATTGATATGCTTTTCCACCTATTTGTTTACTTTCAACAAGAGTGATTTACCTTTATTCAAGAGTGCTATAATTGATATTTCAATTCCTACAAGAGCATAATGTGATATTTAAATTCCTACACTTGTGATAACAATAAGAGTGATTTACCATTCTTAAAGAGTGCTATAATTAATATTTCAATTCCTACACGTGTGATAATTTTCAATTCTTGCAAGTTTGGTTTTCTTTATTTGGTGACTTGTGAAATAAAACTACCATATACGATGCATGATAGTTTGCAAGTTGCATATGAACACTAGATTGACAAGTAAATCTACATTTTCGGATTTATCTACTAAGAAATTAAGATGTAATAGAAAATCCCACCAATAAGGTTGGAAAAACAGTATAGAGATGGAACTAGAAGAATATTCAATAGATTAATGTAATAGATATACAGAAGTTTTGAAACAAGGTTCTATATTTTTTAAGGATGAAAGAAAGTGCATTGATATGCTCTAAATATGGGATTATATGCTAGAAATATTGGGTTTCCAATGATGACCAAGGATGGAGTAGGGGAAAAATATTGATAATAGAAGAAATTGTGGATGTTAAACAATCCCTTCGAACCTAGAATTGTATTCTAGTTAGCAATGTCAAATTCTAACATAAGAAATAAGAAAAATGGTAGGAAATAAATTGGTATGTCCCAACAAAGTATATAGATATATATAGCTATAGAAAAAACACTATAATTGACTTTACTTTTATGCCTTCTCACTTCCATTAAAAATCACTCGAGGCAATGGTTTGAGCAAAGTGTGGGAAATGGATGAATAAGAATTCACAATATATACATTGAAAAAAAACACTCTCGAGAAAAAAAATGCATTGGAACAATTGCTTTCATTGAGAAACGACATTCTCTATTAAAAACAAAATATTGACACAAAAATGAAATACAAATACAATTTTAGGAATCATAATATTTCTATGTAAAATGATCTAACTTTACACAAAAGTCCACCAAATATCACCACTAAAAATTTAATTACTCACACATTGTTTATTTTTAAAAATAATTTGCAATTGGCGAATGCACAACCTCCACTCTAGTAATTGTTCACATTTAGTAATTGTTCACATTTAAAGTTTAAAATAAATATTAATTTAAAAAAAAAACACATTAATTTGATTAAATTCTACATTTTGTGTTACTTATTTACTATGTAATTAATATATATATATTTATAGTTAGCAAACCTTATTAGTGATAAAATGGCTTTTTCTAAGGAGAGTAAATTGTGATTTTTTGTTATTTAAAATTTGTTTTAAAAACAAAAATACATTTTGGGAAATTTTTAGAGCATTGGAATTTTGTATATTAAATAATTTAAAGTCTATATTTTCAAAAATTTCTCCTAAATTTTAGTTTAAATTGAAAAAAACAATCCATAAAAAAAAGAAAAAAGAAAAAAGAAAAAAAAAAAACAAAACATTTCTTCTATTAATTATACTAAACTTTTATTATCTCATTAAATATAAATCTACATAATAATTTAAAATTTGTTTTACATATCAAAACTTTAATATATATATATATATATATATATATATATATATATATATATATATATGATAATTTTCATTTTAAACATAGTCTTTAGTTTCCATATCTGTCATTTTAAGCTTTATAGAAATTTGTCAAAAAAATTGTACTATGATAAACATTTTTTATAACAATTGAAGCCTCTTTGAAGTAGCCATCATAGTGAAGTAATTCTAGAAAGTCACTAAAACTGGGACTTTTTCTAAATTGGTGGTTGATTATTTAAGATTATGTAACATACACCAATAACCTCACATGGAAATGTTAGGAGTTCCTTACTCATCATTACATAGAATGTTCACCAGTTCATAGTGTAACCTTAGAATAAGAATAGTAAGTTGCTTAACCATTAACAACCTCTATTTTAGTTCGCTAACATAAAACTGTATCATGTAGCCTTCCATTCATTTCATTACTCATGTAGTCATAACATACCTGACATTATGAACATCACAACAAGAAAGGAATCAACATCATCAATTTGACACAATAGTCAATCACATCATTGGACACCGATATAACCTGGAAACCCTATAGGGTGAAAACCAACAAACGTTTAATTTTATTATTTAACACTCATGATCATCATGCAACTCACACTCATCAGCATGAACCATAATTATTTACCTGCCACCATGTTAAGCATAATATTTCCTTTGTTCAAGTCACCCTCTTTCCCTGCTAATGATGCCTTCAACATACATTGATGTCAAGATTCATAAAGTATTAATAAACCATTTCATAAATCTCTACTAGAGAAACTTATTCCTCTACTCATGTATATTCATGACATGAAAGTAAAATACCTTGACATTCTCCTTTTAACAACACATATTGCATATGTGCTAGTTATAAGTCATCACATTAAATAATGTTTTCCTCGCATAAGCACACATTCCTGTAGTAGCTACATCTCCCAATCTTGTCTTTAAAAGAAACTAATACATTGGTTACGATATTCATGCATGCGATTTACATAAATTTAATCAAAATAACTAACCCTTAAGCTATTACATTTGGTGCATGAAAGGAAATCTAACATAAGAATTGTTGTTCCCATGCATGCAAATGCATATATATTCCAAATGTCTTTTCAAAGGAATGCTTAACACAACAGAGCACATAGTATCCAAAAGAGACTTCCCAAAGGAATGCCTAACACAAAAGAGCATGCAACCGCAAGTTTTCTTTCTATAAATAAGCATACAAATACATGTCTTCTTTTTCAAATACTATACTAACAATCCTTTCCAATGTAGTTTAACACAACATGCTATCTTTCCCACATACAAATATGTATAATATTTGCAATGAAAGTTAATACAAATATTGCATGCCTATGCATGATCTTATTCCAAAAAAAAACTAACATCATAATCATGATAAAATAAAAGTAATCACATAGTTTGTTCCTCTAAAGAAATATAACTGGATTTATTAAATAACTAATCTTTACCAATACCATTGTAATCTATCCATGGATTTATTAAATAACTAATATTTACAAACACCATGGTAATATATTCAAGGCTTTATTAAATAATTAATATTTTCCAACACCATAGTAATCTATCCATGGATTTATTAAATGGCTAATATTTTCAAATGCCATGGTAATCTATATATATACATACTCACAACATGTTTAATGTATACATAAATATTCATAAAACTCTTCCAAGAATATTAATGTGAGAAACTGTTCTCTTTTCTTCTTCACTACACATGAAAATATTTCAAGAGTTACCTGCTTTACTCTATATTTATTTCCAAGAAAATAACTAACTTGGATTTCTTATCATTTAACACACCGCTACGAAATTCCTTTTTAAAAGAAAACAAGCGTCCTATATTTTCTTAAATAAGATGCATATATATAAAGACAAGAAAATTTACATCTTTCAAGATACAGACTAGCAATCTTTGCAAGAACTCACATGGGTTCTTCTCACCAAAACTAGCATAGTAAGTTGGTTTTTTACCATGGTATATATCAAAGAATAATATGTTTCTAAAATATTAACATAATAGAAATATTTTCAAGAACTTATGTCATAAGTTTGTCTTTTACCATGGTATATATCTAAGAATAAAAGTGGCTATTTTCATACAATCTTTTGTTTTCTTTCAAAAATCTAGGTAAAAGACTAGCATGATAAATATTGAATACTTTTTACTTTCTTTCAAGAATATGGTAAAAAAAAACTAGTATGAAAAATATTTTACACTCTTTTTATTTTATTTCAAAAACATGATAAAACATTAATGTAAAAAATATTTTTCTTTCAGGAGTACTTATCTTTTGTCTAACGTGTTGACCCTCTTTCACAGCATGACCCTCTTTATGATCCAGGTGGATATCGGTGGCCACCCACCTAATCCATTTGGATCCACACCATCAATTCTTGCAGCTTTTTACATTCAACACCACTTACTATTTTTAGCAGGTTTTCGGGTCCTGCACTCCCGGGGCTGTTTTGGGGCCTTAATGATCCAGGTGGATATTGGTGGCCACCCACCTATTCCATTTGATACCCCACCATCAGTTCGTTCAATTTTTAAGTTGCAGCACAACTTACTATTTATAGCAGTTTTTCAGGTCCTTAACTTCCTGAGCCGTTTTGGGGCCCTAAATGACACTTTTTGGGAAAACAAGGAGCAACGTGGGTCATAGACCGATGTTGCTCACTCAAAAGTTGTATTCCTTGGATAGATATTTCTAATGAGCTATTTAGCGTGTCAAATGGAGATCAGATGCCAAAGTTACATCCCTGCGAAGTTGAAAAACCAATTTACCCAAACAGGGCCCACAGTTTTGGCGCTTCATCTGCTAGAGTTCATTTTTTGGACGTTTCAATTTTTCCATTATTTCTAAATAATAAATAGGCCCTCGAGCCTCATTGTAACACAGTTCAGAGGTCTGTAGCCACCACATCTCTTCTCAAAGATTCGCTACCAGCACCCTAGCTATTTTATTTCCATTATGTTTGTAAGTTTATTTCTGTTATTTGATATTAATGAAATGACGCGCTATTTTCGCTGCGTATCTATTTCTATGGTTATTTTTGTATTATGTTGTGTTCCTAAAAAAATCCATATCAATGGTATCAGAGGGGTCTGCTCTTTCTTTGTTTTTCTTTGCATGTCCCCAACACGGTCAGGGTATAAGGAGTTAGGGCTCGATCTGGTTGAACCCTTGCAAGATCAGCCTCGCAAACCCCGACGACCTCCCATGGCAGAAGAAAAGAAAGACGAGGGAGAAAGAGATCCTATCAAAATATTGCTCGAGGAGGCCCTCGAGAAACAAAGGAACGTGATGATGGATAACTTTGCTCAAATCCTTCAACGACTGCCCACCTACCATGCATCTACATCCAACAGCCACTCTGGAGGTGCCACTCCCTTCAAGGTATAGGTAAACTTTGATATTCCTGTATTTGAAGGCCAAATAGATGCAGACGCCGTAGATAGATGGTTGAATTTGATGGAAGGGTGTTTCTCAGTCCATGATTTCTCTGACCGAGAAAATATTGTTTTTTCACTCCTCAAAGCCGCCCCCCATAACAAAGACCAGTGGGAAACCTACCATGAGCAAGAGGACGAATGGGAACCCTCTCTGTTCTCGGCCACACCCACTTGGAATTCGTTCCGAGATAGCATCAACGAACAATATTACCCCATGGGGAGCTATGAGGACAAATACATCCAATGGGCCATGATGCGGAAATCAAGGGATCAAGATGTGCATGAACTGACGAATCTGTTCCATGCCCTACGCACAAAGTTGGGTACTAAAGATTCAGACAGAAATTTGGTGCTCAAGTACCGTAGCTGTCTACACAAACACATTCAGGAGGAAATGGAGTTCCTCGACATTACATCGCTTGGCATGGAATATCGTTATGCCACCAAGATCGAGCAAAAATTTAAGCAGCAGAAGCGAGGCTTTGGATCTATGAATCAGAAAGGTTCCTCCAAACAGAAGAACAAGGGGCAAGGCCAAAGCGGTGAGACTCAGAAAAACACCACAAATCAAAAGAAGGACATACGGAAGTGGTGTGAATTTCATAACAGCCCCACTCACAGCACAAATGAGTGTCGGGCCAAACAATCATTGGTGGCCGAACTAAAGGCACCCAAATCAGATGCATTTTCTGATCCCGAGTCAGAACCAAACAAAGGCAATGAAAAAGGGAAGTAGATCATTGATGTGGATCCTAGTGCCATTGTTTCCACCACCAACATCTAAAGGGAGGACCCATAGGATCTGGAGGAGGAGGAGCGCCTCTTCCATTCACAAATGTGGGTGAAGGGTTCTCCATTTCAATTTCTTGTCGATAGTGGGAGCCAAAATAACCTCATTTCAGCAGAGGTTGTGAAGCAGCTTGGCCTACCAACCATAGCACACCCACAGCCATATACCATTGGTTGGCCTCACCTAGGGAGAGATATCTACATCTACTAACAGTGCCACCTTCCGTACAACATCAAGCCATTCACGGATGAGGTATTATATGATGTTACTCCTCTTGATGTAGCTGATGTATTATTGGGCCAACCATACTTGTGGAGGCGACATGCTGTGTATGAGTCTAGGCCTCATGCTGTTATTATTACTTTGGGAAATAACTTGTACATGATACTAGAGGTAGTACCACCTCCTGTCATTTCTGTTACTACTGCAAAACAACGCAGTAAGATTGTTTCCCAAACCAGGAAATTCATTTTCCTTACAACTCGCTCACATGGAAAGAAGAATATTGTGGCCACAACCTCCAAATAGGGCTCCCCTACACGGCTGCAGCAGATGGACAAATTCATGGAGGAATACGAGGACATTTTCTCCTCACTCAGAGAGGTTCCTCTACACTGTCAGGACAAGCACTCCATTGATTTGACCCCCAATGCACTGCCACCTGATGTTTCTATACCTATTGCAAATACACATACAGAATCCACACATGTACTGTCTAAAGCTGATAAAGAAACCAAATTTACTAAACACATCCAACATGTCTACCCACAGGTTCATGATACCCAGTTCAACAGAATTTACTTCATCTCAGGAAGGATCTCAATACAATGGGGACCATTGCTTCCTAAGGAGGGAGGAATGATCCAGGTGGATATCAGTGGCCACCCACCTATTCCATTTTGACCCACAATATCAATTCTTGTAGCTTTTCACATTCAGCACCACTTACTATTTTCAGCAGGTTTTCGGGCCCTGCACTCCCGGAGCCGTTTTGGGGCCTTAATGATCCAGGTGGATATTGGTGGCCACCCACCTATTCCATTTTAACCCCTAGCATCAGTTTGTTCAGTTTTTGAGTTGCAGCACAACTTACTATTTATAGTAGTTTTTTGGGTCCTTAACTTCCAGAGCTGTTTTGAAGCCCTAAACAACACTTTTTGGGAGAACGGGGAGCAACATGGATCATAGACCAATGTTGCCACTCAAAAGTTGTATTCATCGGATATATATTTCTAACGAGCTATTGAGTGCGTCAAACGGAGATCAGATGCCAAAGTTATGTCCCTAGGAAATTCAAAAACCAATTTACCCAAACGGGGCACATAGTTTTGGTGCTTCATCTCCTAGAGTTAGGTTTTTGGACGTTTCAGTTTTTCCATTATTTATAAATAATAAATAGGCCCTTGAGCCTCATTTTAACATAGTTAAGAGGTCTGTAGCCACCACATCAGAGATTCGCTACCATTACCCTAGCTATTTTATTTCCATTATGTCTCTAAGCATATTTCTGTTATTTGATATTAATGAAATGACACATTATTTTCGTTGCATCTCTATGTCTATGGTTATTTCTATATTCTGTTGCATTCCTGCATAAATCCGGATCAGTGGTATCAGAGGGGTCTACTCTTTCTTTGTTTTTCTTTGCATGTCCCCAATGTGGTCCGGGTATAAGGAGTTAGGGCTCGATCTGGTTGAACCCTTGCAAGATCAGTCTCACAAACCCTGATGACCTCCCATGGCAGAAGAAAAGAAAGATGAGAGAGCAGGAGATCCTATCAAAATATTGCTCGAGGAAGCCCTCGAGAAAGAAAGGAATGTGATGATGGATAACTTTGCTCAGATCCTTCAATGACTACCCACCTACGGTGCATATGCATCCAACAACCACTCTGGAGGCGCCACTCCCTTCAAGGTACAAGTAAACTTTGATATTCTTGTATTTGAAGGCCAAATAGATGTAGATGCCATAGATAGATGGTTGAATTTTCTGGAAGGGTATTTCTCTGTCCATGATTTCTCTGACTGAGAAAAGATTATTTTTGCACTCCTCAAAGCTGCCCCCCATGTCAAAGACTGGTGGGAAACCTACCCTGAGCAAGAGGACGGAGGGGAACCCTCTCTGTTCTCAGCCACGCCCACTTGGAATTCATTCTGAGACGACATCAAGGAACAATATTACCCCATGGGGAGCTATGAGGACAAATACATCTAATGGAACACACTGCGGCAACAAAGGGATCAAGATGTGCACGAACTAACGAATCTATTCCATACCTTGTGCAAAAAGTTGGGTATTAAAGATTCAAAGAGACATTTGGTGCTCAAGTACCGTGGCTGTCTACACAAACACATTCAGGAGGAAATGGAGTTCTTCGACATTACATTGTTTGGCATAGCATATCGTTATGCCGCCAAGATCGAGCAGAAATTTAAGCAGAAGAAGCGAGACTTTGGATCTACGAATTCGAAAGGTGCCTCCAAACCGAAGAACAAGGGGCAAGGCCAAAGCGGTGTGACTCAAAACAAAACCACAAATCAAAATAAGGACAGAGGGAAGTGGTGTGAATTTCATAACGGACCCACTCACAGAACAAACAAGTGTCGAGCAAAACAGTCATTGGTGGCCGAACTAAAGGCACCCGAATTAGATGAATTTTCTGATCCCGAGTTAGAACCAGACAAAGGCAATGAAAAATGGAAGCAGATCATTGATGCGGATCCCAGTGCGATTGTTGCCACCACCAAAATCCAGAGGGAGGACCCAGAGGATCCAGAGGAGGGGGAGCGCCTCTTCTATTCTCAAATGTGAGTGAAGGGTTCTCTGTTGCAATTTCTTGTCGATAGTGGGAGCCAAAAGAACCTCATTTCAGTAGAGGTCATGAGGCAGCTTGGCCTACTAACCAAAGCACACTCGCAGCGATATACCATCGGGTGGCTTCACCCAGGGAGAGATATCCACATCCGCCAATAGTGCCACCTTCCATACAGCATCAAGCCATTCACGAATGAGGTATTATGTGATGTTGCTCCTCTTCATGTAGATGATGTACTACTGGGCCAACCATAATTGTGCAGGTAACATGCTGTGTATGAGTCTAGGCCTCATGCTGTTATTATTACTTTGGGAAATAACTTGTACGGGATACTGGAGGTAGTACCGCCTCCTCTCATCTCTGTGACTACTACAAAACAAAGCAGTAAGATTTTTTCCCAAACCAGGAAATTCATTTTCCTTACAACTCACTCACAGGGAAAGAAGAATATTGTGGCCACAACCTCGAAATAGGGCTCCCTTGCACGGCTACAACAGATGGAAAAATTCATGAAGGAATACGAGGACATTTTCTCCTCACTCACAGAGGTTCCTCTACACTGTCAGGACAAGCGCTACATTGATTTTACCCCCAATGCACTACCGCCTGATGTTGCCATACCTCCTACAAATACACATATAGAATCCACACATGTACTGTCTAAAGCTGATAAAGAAGCCAAATTTACTAAACGCATCCAACATGTCCTCCCACAGGTCCATGATACCCAGTTCAACAGAATTTGGTTCATTTGAACGAGGATCTCAACGCAATGGGGACCATTGCTTCCTAAGGAGGGAGGAATGATCTAGGTAAATATCGGTGGCCACCCACCTATTCCATTTGGGCCCACACCATCAATTCTTGCAGTTTTTTACATTCAGCACCACTTACTATTTTTAGCAAGTTTTCGAGTCCTGCACTCCCGGAGCCGTTTTGGGGCCTTAATGATCTAGGTGGATATTGGTGGCCACCCACCTATTCCATTTGAACCACCACTATCAGTTCGTTCAGTTTTTAAGTTGCAGCACAACTTACTATTTATAGCAATTTTTCGGGTCTTTAACTTTTGGCTCTGTTTTGAGGCCCTAAACGACGCTTTTTGGGAAAACGGGGAGCAAGATGCATCATAGACTGATGTTGCTCATTTACCCAAATGAGGCCCACGGTTTTGGCGCTTCATCTTCTAGAGTTAGGTTTTTGGACATTTCAGTTTTTCCATTGTTTTTCAATAATGAATAGGCACTTGAGCCTCATTGTAACATAGTTCAGAGGTCTGTAGCCACCACCTCTCTTTTCATAGATTCACTACCAACACCCTAGCTATTTTATTTCCATTATGTCTGTAAGCATATTTTTGTTATTTGATATTAATGAAATGACACATTATTTTCACCGCATCTCTATGTCTATGGTTATTTCTGTGTTGTGTTGCGTTCCTGCATAAATCCAGATCACTTTCACAACCCAACGCCCATACGTTTGTACTCTAAAACTAAGGAAATTTGAGTAGTTGGAAAACAACCCCATAAGAATGCCATTTCGAAGAAAAACTAGAACATCTCCTAAAAAATAAATTTCGTATGAAAACAAACAGAAACTGTAATTGGAACTTCGTATGGAAAAAAGCAGGAAACTGTAATTGAAACTTCATATGGAAACAAACAAAAAAATGTAATTGGAACTTCGTATGGAAACAAACAGAAAACCGTAATTGGTAATTGGACCGCTAACTGTGAACAGTCGAGTACCCATCTCTACAGCCACAAATATCCGATAACATTGGGATGCATACCCATAATTAATCCCCTCCGTGAAACTCCCGTAGTAGGTTATAACTGTAAAAAACCCAACTACTTCTTGCAAACCAACGTCCATTAAATTAATTATATTTTTTTATCAACGATAAAAGTAAAGGCGTGGGTCTATGAATGTTACAAATTCTTTGTTTGACAAGGACTCATCCAAATTTAAAAATAAAAATCACATTTTCGACATAATGATGTTTTTTCTTTTCAATTTAAAGATATATATATATTTTCATAAATAGTATTTATGCTAAATTTAAAAGTAAGAATAACTTCTTCTTTTTTCTTCTTTAAAGAATGCGGCTTTTCTTCCAAATTAAAAAATAAAAATAACAAATTTTCTAAGTTTAAAGAATGTAGTCTTTCTTATATTACGAGGATAGCCAAGTAATTTATATAATATACAATTTTGAAAACAAAACACATTTCTTATCCTATAATGATAGATTCAAGACTCTGAAAAAGGTTTTTTTTAAACATCTACGTGTAATCATCTCCTCTTTGACATTATAAGTTGGTTTCCTTGTATAAGACAACTTCTTTTAAGGCATGTTCTCGATGGTATAAGATAGTATACAAGGGGTAGGTTGATTCTCTTTTGTTTGCCATCCTATTCATCATGGATTGTTTAATAGAAATTTACTCTCATTTACCAAAAAAAAAAGAAAAGAACGAAACAAACGAGAGAAATAACTTAAATAGTATGGTCTCAAATCTACAATTTTTATATTTTTTCCTTACCAATCACGGTTTAGGTTCCTTCAATTTTATTCACTATCAAAGACATTAAAAAGAATAAACCCATAAAATATCAAATTCCAAACCGGGTAGTTGAACAATAATAAATTCCCACCGCAGAGTATTAAATATTAGATGGTATGGATCCTCTGGTATGCGCTAATAACAGTGCTCCCTACAAAAATAAATAGCATGTAACGGTCTCTAGGGTTCTCGTCTTAATGTTTCGCATTTCAAAATATATATATAAACGCTTAATCCCTTTCACCGCCCAAGTTTCCATGGGAACGGCTTCTTCACGTTGTTTGTTTGTCTAGATGAAGCATTTCTCATTGATGAAAGCATCAGATATGGCCATTCCCACCTTTTTTCGGACAAGTTTTCCCGGCAAACGGCTACTACACGACGTTGGTTAATCTAGATTCGCCATGTGATAGTTGCCTGTCACATAGTTTCTCTGTAATAAAATATTTCCAGAGTTTTGCGAAATTTCTTTCTCTAATAAACTATTTTTACACTAACTTTTTTATTATTATTTCAGCTGGACTTCTTTCTGCCAAATTTCTCTCTAATAAAATATTTCCACACGTTTGTTTTATGTAAGCCCTTGTTCATATATATCGCTCCATATCATGTTTTCCATTTCATTTGATTGGGCGGCATGATGCTTGGACTCTAATTTATGGGGTTATGGCAACTGCAGCAATGGCAAGGTTATTTACACTGTGATTTCCTTATTTGACTCTATCTATACCATTGCTAGTTTCATGCATTGGCCATTGATTGAATTTTAATTAAGCATTTGTATTGCTTCCATGGCCTCCTGGAAGAGATCCAAAAGAGTGTTTGACTTGGAATCAAGTGCATCTGGTCAACAAGAGGCCTCAAATACTGAGGCAGAAGGAGTAGAGGTCAAACGCCAGAGGACGGCACTGGAGAATGCTGGAGATAATTTTGAGCAATTTTTGGCTTTCTTGGATAGAATTCAATATATTAAAACTAAGCACCGGGATTTCGGTATATGGGAGGATTTATCAGTGCCAGCTGAAGACTTGAGTATTAATGTTATCAAAGCTAGATCGCCATGGATACCCTCCTTGGAGTGGGAAGACTTCTGTGTATCTGCAGCTAAGGATACCGTGCCTGCACATACGGATATACGCAGTCCTTCTGAGAAGAACAATTCGAACAGTTGTGTGGAAAGGGGAAAACAAAGCATTCAACCTGGTAACAATCTTAAAACGCCTTCTTTCTCGACAGCTACATATAATAACCTCCCTGCTGAAAGATTTGATCTCAACGTAGAGGCCTCGTCATGATATTCTGTGATCTCCGCAGTGTTTTAAACAGTTTCTTGCGATTTTGTAATCGGAGCGTTTCAGATTTGTGAGAGATTTTAGGGATTATGTTGATAGCTTTGATAAAAAAATTATGTTGAATTTTTTTGGGGAGAAAGTTATGTTGAGAGTTTTATGGAGAAGATGATAAATTCTGAAATGATTTATAATATTGTAATTTTCTTTCTAAATTGTAGTTCTAGGGCTAGGGCTTTGAAAAGAGGAAGTTATTAGATATTATGTAATAGTTTAGTGAATTTAGTTAATCAAATTTGACTTCTATTTTATATAATTCTATGTGTGTGCATGATGAGATTTAATACATAGATCAGTTGATTTTATTTAATGAATTAATGTGACATGCAAACTGCAAGGTTCTTCAATTCTTAACAAGATTATGTAGACCTCAGATTTAATCCTTAACAAGATTATGTAGACCTCAGAACTACTCTAGGCTCCATTTCTTCTAACAAAAAAGCAAAAATTGTTTAGCCAATTTTTTACCTATATTCTAAACAAAATTGTTTAGCCAATTTTCTACCTATATTCTAAACAAAATTGTTTAGCCAATCTTCTACCTATATTTTAAAATTAGGGTAATATTTTATAAGAGTTGCATCACATCAGTGATGCATATTTGGTTTGATGATCGAATCTCTTCACCTGCTCTATCACGAGATCATAATTTATATGATATGAGTAACCATGTGAGCACCACAAAAAAAAATCCCGTGATTTATATTATGATAATCATGTGAGTGTTCTCACCTGTTATTGTGATTTTTTTTTCATATATTGCACGTTCGTTATTCATGTGGATGTAAGCTTGGCATGTGAAATGATTCGAAAATGCACTCACAAGATCGTTTGCCATGGATTCGCTTGTCAAAAGGAATAAAAAAAGTTATTACAATCTTTTTCCATGTAGCTGGATATGCGTTAAAGGCCAGAAATGTACGCAAAATGGGCTTGTCTTGATTCAATAATGCACTCACAAGATCCTTTGCCATGGATACGCTTGTCAAAAGGAATAAAAAATGTAATTACAATCTTTTTCCATGTAGCTGGATATGCGTTGGAGGCCAGAAATGCGTTAAAGGCCAGAACTGTACGTAGAATGGATGTGTCTTTCCAAAGAAATGTTCAAGAAAGTCAAATTTATTTTAATTTTCGAATATATTAGTAATGGCAATGGTAAGAGGTGCAAAGGAATGTTGTTGAAAGGAATGTTGTTGATAGAATAGAAGATTTGGGAAAATTAGCTTAAAAAACAAAATCACTAAATTTGAAAACTCTTATTTTAATAGAAAAAAATGTTTTTTTAATTTAAAAATAAAAAATAAAAAGAATTATAGGGTAATGGGATAGATTTGGGAAGATCAGCTTGAAAAACAAAATCATTAAATTTTGAAAACTCTTATTCTAATAGAAAAATTTGTTTTTTAATTAAAAATAAAAAATAAAAAGAACTCTAGGTGAATGGGATGGGCAAACACTATTCAATAAAAGATAAATAATTAAAGTATGTAAGAGCACTCTTTGATAATGCCTATCCACGAAAATCCCAAACTCTACACTTCATCTCTTTCTTGCTCAACACATATGTAGCTCTACTTTTGAGATTCTTGTAATATGTGGAAGGAGGTATGGACATGAACTCAAAACCTCCAGTCTCATTGTCCAAGTTGATCTCCTTTAGCGTAGAGAATATATAGAGCAAATGAGAACCAAATGCTACAATTTGGGGCCCTCATTATATTCTAGATAAGTATGTATTTGTAACTTCCTTTTGGTCCCAAGCATGGGCTTGTTCATGAGAAACAAAACCATCTCTCTCTCTCTCTCTCTCTCTCTCTCTCTCTCTCTCTCTCTTCAACCCTCTCCTTCCCTCCCTCTCTTAGTCTCCTAGCCACCTCCTCCCCAAAAATTTGTCTCTCTCTCCCCCCACCTCTCTCTCACCCCTATCCCCACCTCACTCCCTCTCCCTCTCTCAATCTTCCCCTCTCTCCTTGTTCCGTCTTTCAACCCCCCCATCCCCCGTCCTTCCTTTCATTCAAATCTCTCTACCACAATTACTCTCTCCCTTACTCTCTTTTAGTATTAGAGTTTTAGAGAGAACCATAACTACTCACTTTTAAGTGCCTAGTAAATCTTAATTTAAATTAAATAATAAATAAACACCATAATAATAATAATAATAATAATAATAAACATCAATCTAATGTGTGAAATATCCATATTTGTCGGACAAGAGACTAACTTCCACTAAAACAATTTAACATGAAAATCTGCTAATATATATTCTATCTATTTAAATTTAGATAAATTAATCTAAAAGAAAACAACCACCAAACATTACAATAACAAAAAAAAAAACACATCATAAAATAACTTCACTTTTTTTAAATTAAAAACCTTTATATATATATATATATATATATATATATATATATATATATATATATATATATATATATATATATATATAGATAGATAGATAGATAGATAGATAGATAGATAGATAGATAGATAACATTTTAAATTTTTATGAACAAAATTAGAAAGCTAACAATTTATTTAATCATTAAATTCAAAATACTTCACATGATCAAATTAAACACAATTTTAAATAATATTTAGGACTCCAATCAATCAAATAGAATTGGAATTATGCTCAAACAAATATTTGGAATACAACTCTATGCACTTTTGATGGAATGGAATACAATAAGAAAATTTAAATTTGTTACAAATTACCAAATAAATTAAAGAGACAAGAGGGTAGTTGGCAATTCCCAAGAAAGCTAAGTGGTTCCTTGCTTATTCCTTCCTTTACACATATATTGGAGAGGGCAGTTGACAATTCCCAAGGAAGCTAAGTGGTTCCTTGATTATTCCTTCCTTTACACATGTGTTGGAGATAACATCCTGCATGGCCTAACAAGTCTATCACTTTGAGAAATTTTATGTAAAATCAAAATTTGTTTTTACACATGTATTGGAGATAACATAGACCCTACATGGCCTAACAAGTCTATCACTTTGAGCAATTTTATGTAAAAACGATGTTTGTTTTGAAAGTTTTTCATTGTACTAAAATTATCAAAGTTCTAGGTTCAATGGAGAAAAATTAACAAGATGGATTGGCTATAGTGCATTCTAAACTTGAGAGGGGAGATTGGGATTGGGATTGAATGGTGTTTTTTTTACCCTGTTGATGATGGACAAGTATGTTTTGTGGAGAGCGGGGTTGGATTTAGGTATCTGGTAGGAAGAAGTAGCGTCAAAGTCTAGTTGGTGCAGTGAGAGTTAGTAACTATTGAGGTGGGGTGAAGAGAACAACAAAAAGCAGATTGATTGATTGATTTTGGGAAGGTAGCTGCCAGTGAGTGACGAGGGAGGTTAAGTACAATTGGGATGTTGCTGGTAGCGCTGCAATTTTGGTTCAAGTCCATGGGCCTGTAAGTAGTTTTTTTATTCAATATTACCTTTAGTAACCGTAAATACATGTGATATGTAAGCCATCCATTCCTGAAGATGAGACCCAAACCCCTGTTATCACTACTACACCAAGGGCACTTTTAAGACATTTTTTTAAGTCAAAATAAATCTTTTGTCTTAAAAAGTCACTTTTATTTTAGTTATTTTACATTAAAATTTAATATCAATTAAATTGTCTTAAATATAAAATTTAAGACAAAGAAAGTTGAGACAAATATTTTAAGACAAAACTTTATATTTAAGACAGAAACACTTTGAGACAAAAAAAATTTAAGACACAACTTTATATTTAAGATAAAAACAGTTTAACACAAAAAAACAAAACTTTATATTTAAGACAAAAATAGTTTAAGACAAAAGTATTTGAAGGAAAAACTCTATATTTAAGACAAAAAAATGTTTGAGACAAAAATATTTTAAGACAAAAACAATTTAAGACAAAAATATTTTAAGAAAAAACTTTATATTTAAGACAAAAACACTTTGAGACAGATATTTTAAGACAAAAATTTATATTTAAGAGAATTCCCACTTAATACAATGGAAACTAATACAAAACCATATCAAAAATCGTTTAAGACAATTAACAATTAAGACAAAACCATATCAATTTAAGACAATATTATCTAACACCTACAAAATTTACTCTCATAGTGTGCCCTAAGTCTGCCATCCTGAAGGATACTACTGTAGCGCGCATATACCAAGGTCATGATTTCACTTACCATGTGCATTATCTTATATAAAGACAACGATTTGTTGGACTCTTCATTTTGGTGGGGTGGTTAACTCTGAAGAACACGACAAATATTCTTGGCAATATTTCTCGAACACAAATTCCTCTTTTTTCCCTTCAATCTTTGTTGATACGATTAGAGGCAACTTGCCTATCATTTACATTTGATGCTACTACATGGAGGGGAAGTTTAAGACAAAAGAAATATTTTGTCTTAAAATTTTCGATACGATGCACTAGTAAAAAAGGTAAAAGTAAAGGATTAGGGGTTTGTATTTATGTTGTTGATGGGTTCTTCAGGAAGTAGAGTGATGGAGGTTGACAAAAATTGATTGGATTTAGGGTGATGGAGGCGAACAATAGAGGTGCTTGATGAGAGGAGCGATGGAGGAAATTTTGTTCAACATGGATAGGTAGTAACATAGTTGGAGTATTTTTTGGGGTCTCGATCAATTGTGTTTTAATCTGTGTTTTTTTACTGTTTCATTTATTTGGAACGTTACTTCTATATGTTGGTTACTACTATTAGTGCATTGTTGTGCTGAAAATCTTGACTGTCATCAAAAACATGGATTAGATTCACTTGGAGGATGTTGGAGGCAAATTACAAAATATCTGTTGGCAGAAAGTATGCCTACTTCAAAATCTATATGAAAAATTTTGCGAGAAGCAGAAGGTAAGTGTTATTCATCAGTAATTTTTTTCTTTCTATAGATAACTAAATGTTTATCCTAGATTTCTAGAAACAAAATTCATGAATATTGTGAGTTCTAGAAATCTCACTGTCTTCATCATCCTTAGGATAAAATTTTCACCCTTTTAATACTCTATCAAGTCATGGCCAACCTATCACTCCCAGAAGACCAATCATGGGCTTATGCCACTCATTTTCACTATGTTTGTCACCTCTTACCTTACCACTCTATTTTGACTTGCCAAACCCTTTTACTTACACCTTAGATTTTGAAGTAGCCTAACATTTTCCCCTATTCACCAAATGCCTCAAGCATTGGTGGTTTCAAGCTACCTTTCTAGGCTCTTTAGATAAATCAAGATCAATAGTTTTGGGTCCGCAATCCATAAAGTCCGTCAAAAAACTTTGTTTTACACCTAAAAACCCTAAGTCATGTTTTCAGCCAAAGGCCAAGTCCAAAAAACCTCCCACCAGGTCATGTAGGGTTTCATATCTTATACATTTTTTTGGTTTTATAAATCACTATTTTACATGTGCCCAAAAGATGAAATCAAATGAAAAGGAGAGTTAGCACATGATTGTCCAAAAAGTATCAAAAATCCTTCAAGAAAGGCCTCCTTGGTCAAAGCACAACTTCTACAAAAAGGTAACTGCCCATCTTAAACATTTCTATAGGAATGATTGAGATGACTATCCATAGAAAAGGAGGTAAGTTGAGAGGCCAAATCATCACAAAGGACATTCACAACAAAGAAAAAAATGAATTCCTAAGTTCAAAGAAAATTAGGGTTTCTAGGACTAATTGGCTAAACAGTATTGCCAACCAAGAAGCCAGTGCAAAAACCAAAAGGATGGAGGTACATCAACACCACTGAGCATGAATTGGAGATTTATTAAAACTAGAAATGAAACCTCCATGATGACAGCAAGAAGATAACTTAATAGGCTCTTGAAGGTGACCTCCAGGGTCTGCCAAGTTGGCAATATTTCACTGTCTCAAAAGGAGAGGATATGGCCAAAGGGAGATAATGATAAAGCATGATTGTGAATACTGTGGTGACTGTGCAAGACAGATCTATTATACCTATGGAAAATTAGTGAGAGGGGAAAGAAAATATTTTTGAAAGATCACCCACACTCAGAGATCTCAAAGGGGGCAAAGACATGAGTTCCAAACTTCATAACGTAGTCAAGAAACATTTTGACACTGATAGGGTAAAGGTAGATCCCTCAAAAAATTGTTTTAAAGAACTCACCCTTAGTAAATGAGTTTAAAGAGATATGTTAGTTTTCAAAGACAGAGAGAGAAAGTCCTAAGGTTTGGATATGATAGAATGGGTAAGAACTGAGTGTTAAAACATCCAACAGCTCAAAGGAAATAAAATCCATCATATTAGTTACCTAAGAACAACAAAGAGGAAAATTTGAGATGAGAAAATATCCTGTTTTGTGTTCCAAGTCACCTCCTGCAAAGAAAAAGGGATATCAGTGATAAAGTGACAAAATAAAACTCAAAAAATTAGCAAAATTGGTTTTCAAGTTTTAAATTATTGTTCCAAGGGTATAAAAACATCTCATTTGTCACCCAAATCATTTATCATCTACACAAGAGAGTGAAAATTTTCCAAGGGAAGATTTAGAGTTTTTCTAGCAGACTTCAGGTAGGAAGAACTCGGTGCTACGCTCCTGAAAAACACCCCTGTGTGTGTTTTCCTTTGATTTTTTAACAGAGCACCGCACTCCTGTGTGAGGATGCTATGTGTTTCCCACCATTCAGGCCTGACAGTGTGCAGAGGCCCGACTGGCCTGGGTGCTACACACAGGCAACATGCATGCCGACCTAACAACGTGCAGCCACCCAATTGCTGCTCTCTTGTTCTCCATTATTTAGTGACTCGAAAACGCAAGTGGAGGCCTGAAAAGCCTGTTATAGCCTAAATATACCTCAGGCTGAAAGAAGGCAGAGTTCAGGGTAACATCAAACCACGCTCAGTCTAGTAGCTAGCCCTACTAGATCAGGAGAGGGATCTCTCCGGGTCAATCTCAGCAAAGATAATCAATAAGGCTTGAAATGAATTGAAATAAAAGTTGATTTTAGGCTAGGTATATAATTAAAGGAGTTTGATTTTGATTTTAGGGGTTTTGTTGGAATCAAAGGGAAAGGCAGTCTTGGGTCCGGGGATGAGGCCTAGTTTTTGCAGAGTTCTGAATGGGGCAAGGAAGGCAATTTTTTTGATGCTTTGGATTGAATGAATGGATAGCTTAGATCGGTGAAGAGCTGAAGAGAGTAGGAAGCTTCAATAATCCTCTTCAAACATATGAAAACATGGAAAATTAAACAAAACTCAAGGCAGAGCAAAGCAATCTAATGAATTCCACCTTTATCACTCATTTGTTTAATTTAAGACGAAAATAGGAAGGGAAATGGTACACATCAAACATCAGTAAACTTACAACCACTGAGAGAAAGACACCATCAAAAAATAGAGCCACATCGTTCCAAAAGAGTGCTGCAAACCCTGGTCTATTCCTTTTCCAAAATTGTAGAGATGAAATGTACAATGAAGTGCCAAGCAATCCCAAGTGTCCAACCTTTGAAAATGACTGAAAAATTACAAGATATATACCACACTAACTCATCCCCAACCTCTAGGGGTCGAGCTCAGTAGTTTAGGAGCCGTTTCAACAAGATATAAACTAAGAACTGGAAAATAGGCAATGAAACAGCTTGCCTCTATAAGATAGGAAACTAATTCATTCAGTTACATTTCACTTTTTGTTGAATGAATCTACTTGAATGAGTAAAAATGTGCCAAATTTACATCAAACTCATGAAATTACATCAAGTTACATCAAGAGCTGTACATATGAGGATAAAAAAGTCAAACTAGCCAAAACTAGGCGAAAATCTGAATTGCTGAGTGAAAATTAGGCCAAATTTCCCAATGCGTCGCGCCTGAAATCTCTATGCGTAGTGCCACTTTGAGGCTGATTTTGAGGGCCTTCCCGAAGTCCAAATTGAGTGCAGGATAGCTCGTTGGAAATATTTGCCTGTCTGATTTCCAACCTAGGTGGAATTTATGAATTTGGTTGCCATTTTCCCCTCCAAAAATGAGTTTTCCCAACACTGCTTCCTGTGTGTCCAAAAAGTGGCAGAAAGGCCATTTTTGAGGTGTTTTTGACCCTTCAAGCAACGCAAAACTTGTCAAAATACTTAGGTAATGGGTATGCATGCATAAATTTTGATGAAAAATCTAGAAATACAAATTTTTCCTCAAAAGGAGCTTCCAATTATAAGCGCGCGCCAAGTGGCGCTACGCGTCAGGGCAGGAAAATCTGTTTTAAGGCCAAAAATTTCAAAATTAACAAAAAGTCTCCCAAATTTCTTGAAATTTGGGCTGAACGTCAACCATTAAGTTCTATGCTGGGCCAAAGAAGCTTCGGCCAAAATTTGGAGTCTATCATGCCTTTTACGACGCTTTAGTGCCCTTTTTAGTCTTGCTTTCAGGATCTTGATCCTCGCTTTGCAAACATGATTTCGCGCCCAACAATCGTTCTTCATGTGCCTGAGCATGTTATTTTCCTTTTTTGCCTTCTCCAATAGTTTCTCAAGATGAATATTGACCCTCTCAAGCCAAGTCTCTCTATCAGCCTCAATCTCCCTCTCAATGGATGTCATCTCGGTTTGGCTTCTTTGGGTAGCTTGCCGATTCTCACGGATGTTTCGCAACTCCATGATTGTTTGCTGATCTTCCAAATGTTTATTTTGCTGCTCCAGGTAATTTATGAGCCATTGGGATCTCTACAATTTGACGGTCAATGTGTCAATCTCCGTCTTCTGCTACTGAATAGTCTCTTTTAACTTTGAGCTTGGAGAGCTCAAATCCTCATCAATCAGTATGAAACCTGCATCTTGGCCTCCTGAAGGGCCCTTATCTTTCATAGGCCTCTTAACTCTATCATGTACCTGTACCTGTACTGCTGATGACGGGAACGAGACCCCTTCCACCCCAGGTGGGGATAGTATTCGCCGGGCTGCTGCAAATAATCCTCTACTTCCTCTCTGATAACTGACATATGCCGGCACACTAGTAGTCTCTGCCTTTTGACCTCCATATTGATGTGAAGGTTCACCTGCATCATGGAAAACCTCCAGAGGAACCTAAGGAGCTGTGAAAAAATCATGGGAAATGAAATCCTCCCATGAAATACCCTGCAATCCAAGCTGATGTACAGCCAGGATCTTGATGAGTGCATAGTGATAAATATTGTTGTACTGCTGCTTGGGAGTTTTCTTCTGCACAAGAGTGGTCATTCTCTCAATATTGCAGCACATGAAATAAGAAATGTTCATCATCCTCACTCTGGTGAAATGCATCAATAACCTGATGTGGTAGGCATATAGGCGTGAAAACCGACCCTCACAACTGAAATATCTGATAATGAGTTTCATCAGAGGTTCATAGGATTCCTTTAGGAACAGGAATGGGAACACCCTGCTGAGTTTCCTCACAAAGCTAGGCCTGATGTATGGTTCATAATGCACTCTGTCCACCTGCTATATTTTGTTCCACTGTTCACCCACATTCGGTATTCCGGTTGCTTGAGAAATAGTTTTCGGTGTCAAAGTGAAATTTACACCAGCAAGAGTTACCTGACCATCATGTAAATGCAATTCAAACAAACCAGCCAACTCCTGATGATGATGGATCCTAGCAATCATTTCACAAAACTGATAGCATGACTGTTCTCGAAAACATGCCATGGCAAGTGGACAAGCCTACAATTCAGTCAATGAGGTGGGCTCCTCTCTCATATGTCTGCCACCTTTACGAGGCCTTCTAGGTGCATGTAGCTCAGTGGTGGAATCACTATCTCGGTCATATGATGTATCATTATCTATCTCCATAACATCCATGAAAGGTGTATGTTGGCTTGTATGAGATGAAAATGAGAATTTGGTGCTTTTTTTTTAGTTTCCAAATATGTGTCAAAGGGGAGGGACTGTAGGAGAAATAGGGCAGTGGGGACAATGGGGTTTAATCAAGTGATAATTTTCCTTTTGAAAATTTGACAAATGTAGGGAGAATGCACAGCCACTTGATTTTTTGGGATTTGGGAAAATTTTCCAAATGGGATGGGGATAATGGGAATGAAATGAGTATAAGTGGCTTTAGGGATGTAGGGAGATAGGGGAATGGAGTATAATAATAGGATAACAGTGAGGGGAGGAATAAACAAGGTTAGTAATGAAGTATTTGGCACAAAGTTATTTTTAATACAACAAATTCAAAACCCTAAGGAAGCAATTTTCAATAAGATAATAGGGTTTTGAGTTTTGACATTCAAATTCTCATAATCCAGTTTCAAACACTTGTAAATAGCAATTATAAAATCACATGAACTTACTTGGAAAAAATAGACTGAGTGATTTGGAATTTTTTGGAGGCAATGACAAAAATTTGGGTGTCGGCTCAATGCGCCGCGACCACTACCTAGTGCGTCGCACCCCTTCTATGCGCAACGCTGGTTCAAAAATACACAGAGATGAGCGGCCCTATGCACCGTGATAGTTTTCCAGTGCACCGTGCCTGTCAATTTCACCACAGTTCGGCCTCCAAACTATTTCATCACTCCTCCACGATTTCTCTTGGCTCATTGATGTCTTTGGTATGCAAATGCTGTTTTGAATTTGGAAAGATCTTATATATACAAAAGATTTTAATTTTTGATTTGAAAAACCCACTTTCTAATGTTCGAAAACTTTGGCACTTTTCAAATGAACTCTTCTTTGCTTGCTTTTTGATTTTTGGACTGAATGATGAGTTTCTTGTCTATTTTGCAGGGATGGATGGCATAGAGTTTTGGAAAAGGCGACCAAGGCTGTCGATGGATCATTAATACAACTGAAGAACTTAAAAATTACATTGCATTTATTACAAACGGATAAAATAGAAATTTTTTCTTCAAAACAGAGTTTTGGAGAAAAATCATTATCAAGCATTATGATGATGAAATTTTTGCATTGATACCTTATTTGAAGCTTCCTCATGTGCGTGCTGGCCATTATTAGACATTTTGAGACGAGATTAATAAAAACCTAGACCTAATGAGACTAAAACCCTAAAATGACTATTTGCCAGCCAGGAGACCAAACATGACTGTAAATGATTTTGATGATCAGAACTAGGCCACCAGGTACAAGACATGAAGAATATGAGTGACAAGACCCTACCGTCAGAAGATCCATGCTCCTAATGGAATGCAGCTGACTGAACTAAGTGAGGCACCTAAAATGAAATTAAACAAGAGAAATTTGATCTCTAACGGAGGGATGAAGATACCGACTCTAACAAGGCCAACACTGCTACATGCAGGGATGTTTAGAGGGGCCCGACAATGTGCAACTCTGTCGACACTACACGCCTATCCGTTCAAACACTGCAAGGAGACCGTTTCACACGCCCAAAAGGCTCGGGCACTACGTACATGGGCATTTCAGCCAACCTGAGAGTGCGTTCAGGGGCCCGAATGCTGCGCTCCTATGCCATGCATTTAGTTAGGAATCCCTTCAGTCTATTGCAAGCCTCCAAATGCCTCAAATCTCCTCAAACCTCTACTTGGTGCCTCTTGAATATTTTTATAAAAGGTATTTAGATTCTTTGCCCCCTCTCATGTTGTTTTAAAAGGTGAAGCTTAGAGAGAAATGTAAAGAAAAGAAAAACCCTAAAGGAAGAGAAAACCTAATCTCTCTGCTACCAACAATCTTGCTTAAAGGGCACCCATCTATCTACATACTAAAGGCACACTGAAACTTTTTATTCTAAGAAGCTGCTCCTCTACCAAAACAACATCTCCATTTGAAAAAATTAACCTCCACACTGCCTAGCCTTGACAAATGTTCTCCTCATCCTGTTAGGTGGTTGTCATTACTAAGGTGCCTTCACAACTAGTTTTGGCATATCAGTGGTTTTTGCATTCAGAACCACCTGACCTTATCATTTTTCCCAAATTGTCCTTCTTCACTCATAATTCCCCTTCACTTGCAAATCAATGATCTCTCATTATCGTCTCACTTTCCCTCTCCATATCATTTCACAAATAGTTTCAGGGTTTTGATTTCAAAGCAAGAGTAAAAGATAAAATGTCTAAAGAAGGTAGTAGTGACAGTGGCAAGGAAGGACAAGCACCTAGGGGATAGCAGAGAAAAGGTGGAAGAGTAAATAGGTTTGAACCTTTGAACATGAAGGAGTTGAAAAACTCCCCTACAACAATTTCATATTTCCAAGAGGGAAGATGTTTTGATTTCTGTGAAAGAGGACAAAGAGTCCAAATTTACCCCAAGTTGACAAGACTTTTTATCTTTAACCTCCATGACCATCAAGTGCATCTAGCTGGGGTAAATTTTGAGCTATCCACCAATACAATTGCTATGGCCACTGGGATACCTTGTATGGGAGAGAAATGGTTCAAGCAGGTGAATTTGGATCTGATCCATTATCAACCTTTCTTTAAACCAAGATACCAAGGTAATTGCAAAACTATTTTTCCCTTTTCCCATTTGTTGGAGAGATAGGCCCCCTTAATGGAATTCATCATGAAGTATTTTACATGTGAGGGGAGGTTTTCTAGACTTTATTCTTACCATATAAGACTGCTTATGCACTTCAATAGGACCAAGCTACTACATTTTCCCTATTACCTTTATAGAAGTATTGATAAGATGTCATACATTGTGCAAAAGAGGCCTCCTTCACAACAAATGCAGAGTCCTTTTCACCATTCTCTTATCAAGATGATTGTGTTGTATCAATTAGAGCAACATTTTATCCCGTGGGAAGTGTTCATTGCCCATGATGTTTTCAAAAATCCATAGCCTCTTCTTCTGCAAATTTTACCCTCATCATCTCATCCACCTTCCTCCATTCCTCCATCACCCCTCAATGACCATGAATCATCCTCTCCTCAAGAAAAAATCTCATCCTCACCTTCCCCTAAAGCATCAGAACAAGAAGAAAATGATGAAGAACAAGAATAGAACAGTGACAAAGAGGAAAATGATAGTCAAGAGGAAGAAACAAATGATGAGGAAGAGCAAAATGAAAATGAAGAAAGTGGTGATGGTGAGGAAGAAACAAAGGAAAATTTAAAAAAAATAATTATGATGAAGAGGCAGATTATGAAGACAGGGGAATTGAGCCAAATAGTGAAGAATAAATAGATAATGAAGAGGTATATGCAAGCAATCAAGAAGAAGATGACAATGCAGAAGGTGTAGAAGAGGATGATAGTGATCAAAATGAAAACAGTGAGGGCATTATAGGCGACAATAAAGAGTTTGAGGAAACTGAAGAAACTGATATGGATACCTCTAACAGTGACCCCAAAGAAAATGATAATGTCCATAATAATGATGAAGAGGAAGAAGAAAGCAGTGAACAATGCAATGATAAAAATAGCAGTGACAAAGAGGCCAGCAATGAAGAAGAGGATGACAATGCAAAAAATATGGAAGAGGAGGACAATGTAGAGAATAAGGATAGCAGTGACACTTATGAAACAAGCCTCAGTCATGAAGACATTGACAAAAATATGGAAGAGGAGGAAAATGCAGAGAATAACGATAACAGTGACACTTATGAAACAAGCCTCAGTCATGAAGACACTGACAAAAACACCTCTTACAGTGACAACAAAGAAAATGATGATGGCAGTGATAATGTCGCAAATAGAGAGGAGGATGATAAAGAAGAAAACATGATGATAGATAGCCCTAATAATGATGACAACAGTGACTCTATGAACCAAAAAAGTAGCCAAGAGGTTGATGACAGTGGTGAAGATCATGACAGTGATGCTAGCATGGAAGAAAATAAAAGTGACTCACAAGAGGGTAGTCAAGAACACAATGCACGAGACATAAATACAGATATCATTGATGAAAAGAAGGGAAATCTTGAGATTAGTCATGGTAAGAGCATTCTATCATACAAATTTGAGTTTCTCCCTCTCACATATCAAAAAGGATACATGCTTGTGTTTGCTGCCTCCAAAAGGCAAGAGACCATGCCATCCTCCTTAGCTTAGCCACCATGGAAAATTTTAGGGGATAATATTCGCAAGTGGGCTAATTTTCCATGGTTTTTCCAAAAAAATCATTTGCCAATTTCTATTTTGTTATAAAAATGATTTGCCCAAATTTTACAATATAAAATTATTTTACCTTAAAAATCACCAACATTATATAGAAAAAATATATAATATCATTATAAATTTGAATATTTTTACAAATACATCAATAAACATTTTATAGTTTGCATATTAGGGACTAGTGAGATTCGCCAATTTTTTAAACTTGAAGATAATTTTCCATCCTTAAAATTATCCCTGTCAGCCACTAGACAAAGGGAAACAAAAGGTAAAGGAAGCAGAATAAGATCATGAGGTTGAGAGGAAGTTTGAGATAATTGAGGTGGATAATTATGAGGATAATGAAGCAAGGATCACCAACTTGCTCCTCTAGGACAGAAATGCACAAATCAAAGACCTCCAAGCACATTTGAATAGGGCCAAGAGTGTGAATGATGCCCTTGACTTGGAGAAAAGGCATCTCGGAGCATAGATTTAAATCTATGAAGCTAGAGCCCTCAAGGCCTAGAAAGAAGCCCAAAAGGCACAGGTGAAACTAGAAGAGTTCATGGGCACTTATGAAGAGAGTGAGGATGAGGAAGGAAAATCTAGGAGGAGACCTAGAGCCATGGGGTTGAAGAAAGCATTGGCAAAAGAAAGGGAATAAGAATCAACCCTAGTAAAACAACTCCCTTTAGATGATATTTTGGCCATGGAGATATAAAATGATAGGGAGCCTTGGTTGGAGAGAGCCAAAATACACTTGGAGGCTAAATTGAATAAAGAAAATCAAGATCTTGACCTCCAAAGAAGGATGACTAAACATTATGCCTGGAGAAAACAAATTGCAAGGGCTAAATTGAAAAAGGCTCAAACCAAACTCCAAGCACTAAAAGAAGGAAAAGGCAAATCTAGACTTGGGATCCTGGCACAAGCTTCTCTAAAGGTCTCTAAAAAACCATGAGTCACACTTCCACCAAATTTGGGAGATTTTTGACAAGTTTTGGTTTTTTGCTAATTTTGAGCGCCAAGGGGGTAGCACCCATGGTGCTACGCTTCTTATCAGAGCGTCTTAAGGAGGAAATGCTCACATTTTTAGAATCCTCATCTCAAATATAGCATTATCACAAAGTTTTAGATCAATTGGAGTTGTTTTGGTCCTCTAAAAGGGTCAAAAGCGCCCTAATTTTCACCATTCTGCCTAGTTTTCAGGACATGTGTTGTGCGTTTACCAGCCTTGGAATTTTTTGTTTTTGAAAACATTTTAGAGGTCCAATTAGAGAAACAAGGATATTTATATAAGGTAGACTTAGAGGTATTTCCAACGAGCCATCATGGAGCATTTTACGACATTGGGAAGTCCTTCAAAGCATTGCTGTAAGTTGACCCAGTTTTCCTGCTCCAGTTCTACGCCCTTGGCATGGAAATTCATCCTAAAACATAGTGTTGCACCCTTAGTAGAGGGAAAGTAAAAAATGTATGCTTATAAAATTTTAGGATGCTTTTCAGACCTCAAATGTCAATTTATTAGCTAAAAATGCTCGAAAATATATTTTGGTTTAGATATTTTGTGCCTTGGGCCTTGCAAGGTCTCAAGGACAATAGTGACATTTCTGATTAGCCAATAGGATTCTAGAGACTCTATTATGTTTTTCTCCTCCTTGCTTGTTAAAATATAATTGAGGATTCATTCTTAATGTTGACATTTGATGAGTTTTGAGGGCAATACATGGTTCTTTGAGGTTGAAGAGAAATTAAATTGGTGTTGTGGAGATTATGGATGATTTTCTTTGATTGATGATGATGAAGGCTTGATTGCAGGATCCCTGAGCTTGGTTAATGGTGATGTGTCTCTAATTTTTTCATGTTTTCTTTTTTTATCATTGTGTCCATCCTTCTATGTTGCAGTAGATCAGAAAAGTATAGGCTAAAAAATGTTGTTTGAAGCACCTTAGTCCTTCCTGTTTACTACTGTCTTTATGTTTTCCTCTGTTGGGTTAGTTTAAGGAGTTCTTAATTGCTCCTTAGACCCATCTAAGCTTGTTTTCTTCATCAATGGTTTAATAAAGTAGTTTTAAAATATGTTTTATGGTTATCCATGCTTACTTTATGCTATCTAAACTCTGTTTGTGGAATCTCTCTTTGATGTATTACTTGCTAAGTTTAGCCAAAGAGGCCATGTTTTGATCATGCCCTTTGTCCATGCTTGAGAAGTTTGCCTCAAAGTTCTTTGTAGCTTGATCAAATGATGTTTAGGAGTTCCCTCTTATTTGATTAAAGTTATTTTTCATCTTATATGTTTTCAAATCTTGAGGGTGAAATCACTAAAGTTAGATAAGTTTTCTTTCTTTCTTTGTTTCACTGAATTGTTCATCTTGAATATCTATTTTTTTAAGTATTGTCATTGAGTTAATGGTTTTCCCTATCTCATGATTATTATCTTTTGGTTATCAGTATTTGAGACCTTCTTGTTTATGGGTATTTGACAAAGGATACTTCACTACCCTTTGCCCTACCTTGTTCACCAACTTAATGTCCATTTCACTTCACACATAACCTTAAGGATCCATTGACCACACTAGATTTTCCCTGTGATGCACTCTAACTCATTGTTGAGATACCCATGACTTTCATAGACTCCATAGCCCAATTATTTGATGACCTCTCACTCCACCTACCCTACTTGATCATCTTACCCAACCAGAACAAACAACAAACCCTACACTTAACAACTACCCTAAAATCAAGCATCTAAAGCAAAAAATTTCACATCCTTTGCACATAATAGAGAGAGCTCTCTCTGAGTCCAGGAAGGCTAGGTCCTAGGAATCCAAAGACTGGTCTGATGTTACCTTGTGAATTTGGTCCACCAATCTGCTAAATCACGGGACACTAAGACTAAGGATAAAATATAGGATTGTGGAACCATTAGGCACAAAATTAATAAGGGCAGTAATTTTGGCTAAAGTGTGGAGGTAGATGGATTAAATTTAACCTTCACTAGTGTTGTTGGGTGAAATTCATTTCAACATAATTATCTGAGCCAAATTCAATTTTTATCTTGATTCTGGATGATATTAGGGATCTCTACTATTTTTTTTGTTTCAAGTTACAATAATAACAATTTATTTTCCACTCTAGTTGTTGGTCTACTCTATGGTCTATCTCAGACACACTAGCTAGTTTTTTACATGGTAGTTATTCAGAAACTTTGCTCCTTTGGATCTTCCTGCTCCTTCTCTAGTTTGGGATTGGTTGATCAATGGATTCTGAGGATCTAAGTTGCTACCTGTTGGTCTTCTCTGTGGTCTATCTGAGACACACTGGCTGGTTGTTTTACATGGTATTTCATCTAAACCTTTTCTCCTATAGATCTTCCTGCTCCTCTTTGGTTTTGGATTGGTCAATAGGAGGATTTCCAAGGATCTTTATTGCTACATAAGTGCATTCATTTTGGTTGGTTGAGTAGGTAACATATTTGAATTTTGAATTCTATCACAAAGGAGTCTCTTGGGTTCATTAATTTTTCTGGGGGGAATATTTATATTCTAAGTTGGCCATTGATTATATGAGGGACAATCCATTAATGGTTTGCGCCACCATTGAATATCTTTTCCGATTATGTGCTTGATGAGATTTTCTAAAGGACACTGGTTCATGGTGATTGGCAAGTCTATTTTATTTGAAGAGGTGTCCTAGTGGATTAAGATGGTGACAACCTACATCAAGTCGGGTCCATAATTGATAAGTGACATTAATTTACCTTGTCTACATATTTTATCGAGTTTTTTTCAGACACTACCATAGATAAGGCATTTTTTGGTAATGCTCTCTACTTTGGCACACACGTAGGTGAGATTTCATAGTATTGGAAATATCTATTGTACAATTTTCCTTTGCATCTATCGGTAGGATTTCACTTGATACTGAAGGAAACTTGGGCGATGATGTCCCATTACTTGATGTATTGGTACATGTGACTATTGAGGTAGAGATTCGTGGCTACCCCAAGTTGGGGGTCTAACCCTTTGGGACATATCCTCTACATGAAAGTATACACATGGATTTGTATGTTTCAGTATCCAAACCAGTTATTGAACCCGGATGTGGCAATCCATGGAAAATGTTTTTCCATCATTCGCGGAAAAGGAAGGAAGTTATGGTTGATTCGTATTATCAGAAACTCATTTTTTGTTTTGATGTTTTTTTGGGATCGGGTGGTATAATGACAACAAGAATTTGGTGGGTAAGCAGTTTTATGCATGAGTGGATGGCTCTCAGTTGGAGTCCTAGGTTAAATAACATTAGTACTTGATTCTTAAGTACTATCCTCTTTTCAACAATTTATACAATCAATGGTTATGCTTCAACTTTATTAATTATGACAATACTGCGAAGATTTTGGGATCATATTGGGTTCATGGTCATGGTTTCCTCTCTTTACATCACTTACATGTGGTCTTTCATCCATACCTAGAATTACCACAAAAGAAAATGGTTTTGAGCTAAAATCCCTTGTTCACCCCTTGTATTCTGGTCATGTGAATCACTAATGATGATCAACAATTCCATTGGTAAATTTGTTTTCCTGAAGGAAGTAAGCTTGTTACAGAGAGATAAACGTATCACATGGATTTTGGTGGAGGTGGACTTTGTTGTTGGCCTCTGTGCAGAGGTGAAGCTCAATTAGGGTGGCTTCTTTACTAGGGAACGAATTGGCTATTGGGCAATTATTTTTCGTTTTCTGGGTTGTCATAATGTTGGAAATTTTATTATTGAGTTCTCGCATAGATTTTGAAATTGACGACATGGAATTTCAGAGATTTTTTGTGATGGGGGTTGTCCATTGACATCTATACACTCTCTGATGGCTCAAGAGATTGGTCAGCAGTCTTTCTTGGGTAAGCGTAAAATCACACCACCTATGACATGTCGTAAGAAACATATTCATAATGATTTGGTATCGAGTGTTGTTTCTTTTAGTAATTCTATTTTCCATCCTTTATTTATTATTTATCCACATATTTAGTTTTCATATTATGACTGTATTGAACATTATTAATTTTTATCTATACCAAAAATTTATCCTTGTTCAGGAAATTTGGAATCTACCCACATTCTATATTTTGATGTGAATGGGATGACCTCCACTATTGATGACTCATTGGTTGTTATCCCCGACCCTACTCACATTCAATTTGGGACTTTTTCTGGAGACATTTCTCTTACTAATTCAGTGAGGAGTGATATCGAGTTTCTCTACCTTCACCCTGATATCCATTTACAGACCTTGTTGATTAATTCATCCTCATCTCCTAAGATCTCTATCAGTCACAATTCTTGTTGTAATGTGACCATTAGGAAGGTTAAACTATGTTTGAAACCTTAGAATCACTTGAATGGGGTTGATACTGATCTTCATAATATTTCTGCAACATTAGATCCTGGTCCATCATCTTCTAGTACATCATCTTTTGTTTATGCTTTCTCTCCTATTCAAGCCCTTAAAGATTATTTGCCTAATTATGAGGTATTACCATGATAATTACATCCTTAAACATCGGGGGTTTTGGGAGTGCACGGAAAATCCTCATATTCTGGCATTTGACTGGTGTTAATCGCCCTTGTATTATCCTTTTACAAGAGACGATGATGATTGGAGACAAAATTTGGCCCATCCTCCTCCACATCTATCCAGGGTGGCAGGTATGTGTTGTGGATGGTTTGGGTTTATATAGTGGTCTTGCAGGTTTTTTGGATCCTAAGGTCATGAATTTTCCTGTCTATAAATCCTTTGTAGGTATCCTTCTACTTGGTTTCATCAAGGACTCGAAGGATAGATTTAATATTATTAATAAATATGCTCCATATTCTTCTAGAATATACTTCTAGGATAAATTGGAATCATGTGGCTTGTTAAATATGAGATCCCTTATTTTGGCGGGGGATTTGAACCTCACCATTTAAGATAATGAGGGCTAGGGGTATCACTACAGAGTGGACCCATTGGTGGGGTACTTGAACGATATTTTTGGCAGGAACCACTTGATGGATATTTTGTTGGCTCCCTTTATTCTGAAATGGAGAAATGGTTAGGTTGGGTATGTAGGGATCACTAAGGGACTTGATTGTTTCATGCTTCATGAAAATTTGGTGGAGTGACTAGTGTCTTTAAAATCTTGGGTTATTCCATCCCAAATTTCAGATAATTACCCTATCATACTACAGTGGCAGGCAGACAGGATTGGGGTGGTCTTCCGTTAAAATTAATCATCAATTCTTAAACTTTTTTGAATTTGATTCATTTGTGCATAATTTTTGGGCACAAGGATCAAACCCCTTGATCACATCTTCAATGGAATTTATTGGTATTAAGTTTAGGTCTCTTAAAAATTTTGTCACTAATTGGAATCAGACAAAAAAGAGGAAGCATATTGATGAATTTTTTTACTGATAAAAAACCTGGTATATTGGTTGATCCTTCACATGCATATTATTTCTCGGTGGTGCATCAATTACTAGATATGGATTTAGAAAAGAGGAGGAATGATATTTAAAATTACAGGAGGAGGAGTTGAGATTGAAAATTCATGCTCTCTGAGTTTCAGGAGGAGACAAGAGTACCAAATTATTTCATAATTATGCAACAAAGCACTAGAGAGAGAAATCCATCTAGTAAATTCATGATATTAATGGTAATTTCTTATCTACTCTTCCTGAAATCCAAGTTGAGGCATTGAGATATTTTTTCAATCAATATAGAGCTATAGAGGAGGTGTATATTGTGCAACATATGGGGGTTGTTGATTCATATCCAACTATGTTCGATGTCGACACAAATACTATGTTATTTTAGCCCATTACAATGGAAGAATTACGGGCTACGACGAAATCCTTTTCTCATGATAAAATCCCTGGGCCTAATGGTTGTCCCATTTAATTATTTTTACACTTCCAAGATATTATGGGCACTGATATATTGGCAGTTTCAAAAGAATCTCGAGAGATTGGTTATATCCCTAGTGATATTAATTCAAATTTAATTATATTCATTCCTAAGGTTTCACATGCATCAATTTTTTTTATTATAGACCTATCTCTCTTTGCAACACCTTACAAGAAAATATTTCCAAAATAATCGCTAATAGGCTGAAACTTACACCGTCGGATGGTATCACCCAAGAATAATTTGGGTTTCTTTGTCAAAGACAAATTCAAGATGTGGTTGCTATTGCACATGATAACGTACATACTATCAAATAGAAAAATCTCCAGGCGATTATTATGAAGTTGTACCAACAAAATTCTTTTGATTGTGTAGATTGGGCCTTTCTTTGGATATTTCTACGTAGAATTGCCATTTCATTTCAAGTTTCGAAATGTATCATGGAATGTGTATCTACATCAAACTTTTTCGTATTGGTTAATGGACTTCCTACTAAATTATTGTATGTATCTCAGGGTCTTTGACAAGGATGTTCCTTATCACCCATTCCTTTTATTATTATTATTGAGGGTCTTAGTAGATTTCTCTTTTAGGCACATATGGATGACTAATTGAAAGGTATATTTATTACTAGAAAATTCAAGGTTACTCATCTTATTTTTGTCGATGAAATGTTAATATTTGATAGAATATCTATTTTGGAATGTAGACACATTTATTGTACTATTGAACTCTTTGGATTGTTCATTGGACTCCTTATGAATAATACAAAATCTCATATGATTTCTACTTACCCAGACGATGCACTGGTACTGAAGATTTCTCATATTTTTGACGTTATCTACACTGCATTGGATGGGGGTTTTAAATATCTTGGATTTATGATCAAACCTAATTGTTATGGAATTAAGGATTGGATATGGCTTATGAAGAAATTTCATCATAAACTTTTATCATGGTCATGTAGGTGGCTCTCCTTGGGAGGCAGGCTTACTGTAGTTCGAGTAGTCCTTCAGAGAATCTATGCATACTGGCTTCATCTTTTCTTTCTTCCTAAGAATATCATTAAAAGGATATTCTCCATCATTTCCAACTTTAATTCGGATGGTAACTCTGATAAGCACAAATATCATTTGGTCAACATGGTGATTCTTACTCGGAGGAAAGAGGATGGTGCATCCTTGATCTCAAGCGTATGAGTTGGCCATTACTTATGAAATTTATTTGGTGTGCTCTAAATGACGATGGTATTTAGCATAACATCATCAAATCTAACTACCTCCAAAATAGATCAATGATATTTTTTATAAAGGCTCGCGCACACATCCCACGTGACATATCTAATATTTGGAGGAGATGTATGAAGGTCCACCCATGGCTTATGAGAAATATTCAGTGGAAAATTGGAAAAGGAACAAACATTGAAATTTAATTACATCCAATTTATGGATTTACAGGTGATCACACCTTTCTGCTGGATCTTCTATGGAAAATCAACAATTTGGGCATACACTATGTTAGTCAAATATTTATATAGGATGTATTATCCAATCCCTATACCCTCATGGCCTCCAAAATGGGATTATATGGGGATATTGAAATTATATTGAATGTCTATCTCTGATACCTTGCACACACAAGCATATTTCTCACTGAAAATGAGGATAAATTTGTATAGAGAGACGATTTGGTGATGGACCAAATAAAGGTAAGAGGGGCATAATGGTACATTTCACCACTTATTCTTTCTCCTCCAGCAAATGGTTGATGTAAATATGGAAGTGGAAGATTCCAACAAAGGTACAGGTATTTTCTTGGCTCATTTGGCAATCAAGGAACCTAGCCCCCACTTCCATAGGATCTAGAGAGGGGTGAGGTATGGGGATACCTCTCACCTTGAGATTCAATTCCCCTGCCCATCTGGTGAGTTCTTCCATAGGTTTTTCTTCCACCATCTCCTCAAATGCTGCAAGAGGGGTAGGAATTTTATCGTTTTCCTTAACCACTTGTGCCCAAGAATTTATGTCTGTTTCAGTTTCTTGTTTGAAGGTGGCCTATTGGGATCAGATTTCTTACTGCTTTCTTTTAAGGTCGAGAATTTCCGCATCCAACGTATTATTTGGAGGATGGAGAATTTCCTACTCTTTTATTTCATGCAATATCTTCTTAAGGGATAAATTATCACCTTCCACCTTTTAAACTCTGGCATAGAGAGTGTGCATTCATGAACAAATCTTGTTCTTTTCAGTTTCAAGAAATTCCATTTTTGTACCATTTGTTTTCATAGGCTGTCCAGAATGAGAAATACGACTGAATGGATTTTTCATGGAACCCAGTTTCAAGTTGTAGCCCTTTATCCTCAACCACTATTACTACAGGTTTAGGCGAAACGAGGGTCTCTGACCAAATTTCAAGGAATTGGTTTACATCCATGTATAAGTCCATCAGAGGTACTGTAAAAATACTGCACAGATAGGAGTTTTTACTTTAGTTACTATGCAAATAATTTGTATTGTTT
The DNA here is from genome assembly GCA_034641835.2 of Pinus albicaulis. Taxonomy (NCBI): domain Eukaryota; kingdom Viridiplantae; phylum Streptophyta; class Pinopsida; order Pinales; family Pinaceae; genus Pinus; species Pinus albicaulis. Next base: position 1,104,556,620 of record CM076570.1, on the reverse strand, counting down.
TTCAAACACTGATTGTGTATCCAAAAGACATGTTGCAACTCTCTTCCTTTCCTGGTCTATGCCTCTATTGTTGCTATTCTTCTTCTCCTCCCTCCTTTTCCGCACTTTTGCACATTTTCAAACTGGGCATGCAATTGTAATTGTATGGCAGTCTTTGGAAAATAATAAATCTCTTACAAAACCAATTGGCTTGAATCTGGAGAATCATAAGCATCTTAGAACAACTTCGTAGTGACATAGAGAGTATAGAGGCTCACATAATGAATTCACAAAACCATATTTCTCTGTACCGCCCTCGTGGCAACAATTTCCTGCTGCACATTCCATTCTATACATGTCCACTATCGATGTGTTCTTTTTTGTTCTCCATTTTTTTTTGTCCAGTCAGATGGCGTCACGGAAATAATGACTCCAGTCACACTTCTATTGTTATTCCTTTGTAATTCCACGAAATCTTCTTATTCCAACTTAAGGTGGATGAGGATATGTTGACTTTATTATTTTTTAATTGAGGGCCTAGGTTGTTTCTCAAGGGAATATGCTCATAATATGCTTCATATCAATGCTTATCAATTGTTGTAGTGTCTTAGGTTTCATTGAATTTTAATAAATTAAAAAAAATAGATTTGTGCCACGTGGCTCTCGCCCACCAATTTCATAGCAATTTAAGATTATTCAAATTCTAATAATTTCTTACATGATACATTCCTCATTCTTATTTATAACATTCATTTATATATAAGTAATTTTTATGTAGAAAAATGGTCCATTACTTTTAATAAATTGAAAAAAATAGATTCGTGCCACATGACTCCTCAGCCACAAGTTTCCTAGGGATTTGAGGTTATTCCAATTCTAATAACTTTCTCATTATTATTTATAACATACATTTATATATAAGCAAATTTTATTTAACAAAATGGTCGATTTTACAATAAGATGTGTAATTTTTTTTTCAAGTTAAAGTTGACCCATAACCTTTTTATATATGTCTAGTCAAGTAAATATGTGCATTAGTAAGACCTTATTCGTATTGAAATAATTTTTTTTTGTTATCTTTATGAAGCCTTCAACCATATCAATGACATTGATATTTTTTAATATAATTATACTAGTAACCACATTCATATTTTTTCACGTAATTTTACTACTAAATAAGTTCCATGAAATAGGTAAGTTAATCAAATATAGTTGTACTAATAACCACATTCATATTTTTTCATGTAATTGTATTACATCTTGGTTAAATGGTGATGAGGTAGGTTGTTATAACACTCATGATAGGTTCAATTCCCTTCCCCGATCGAGGATATGTATCTCAACATGTTGATGAATATGGAAGAAAAGGGAAAAAAATGAGAAAAAAAGAGAAAATGAAAGGTACGACCAAACTTACAATAAAAAACTTCTAGCAAATATGTAGGTCTTAATCACTAGCCTTCTAAAAAAATAAAACATTTATTTAAAATCAAATGATAATATAGGCATTGTCATCCTCAACATTCTTACCGTCATAAATGGTAAGTAAACTGAAGCTTTGATTTTGGCTTCAGTTATTTTATCATTTGTTAATTGATGTATTGTGATGACCATCTACCCAATATAGGGAAATGGTGTGTCAACCAGGAACTAGTCCTATTATCGACATACATTTGTACATGATTATTTTGATATCAGTACCTTTTGTGGTTATTAGGAGACATTTTATTAAGATATTCCAAGAGGTGTGGTCCATTTAGTCAATCCCATTTTTTTCCACTTTTTAGTAATAATTCATTGGTTAACAGGATAGCCTCTACCTTTTCAAGTAAGCTATCGTTGAAGGACATCTATTCCATCCCTCAAGGTGTGGTTCATTCATTCAGTCTCATTTTTTTTCCCACTTTTTTGTAATAAGTCATTTGCTAACAAAATAGTCTCTACCTTTTCCAATAAGCTATGACTGAAGGATTTATATTCCATAAATATTTTCACCCATCTATGCTTGAAAAACCAAGTCAAAATGGTTTTGTTATAGAAATCCTACACAAGTCTCGAATGGAGAGCTGATACATTTGAGTTGAGTTGGTCATTTGTTAACAAAAGGGGATTTAACTCAAGCCTACAAGCTAAGGCTGAGGGATATCTATTTCATCAAATTTTTCAACATTGTACACTTGATAAACCATACTAACTTTGTCTGAAATGGATAAATTTGAATTGAGCCATGGATTACTCAATATTAGCAGTGTTATGTATCAGAAAATTTCATTCGGGGTCTTGGAATGCTTATAATTGTACTCTCCCAACTATTTCACGTATGCTTCCCATGCTTCTCACCCCAAAAATATTGACGAAATTTTTTAGGTAGTTATTGCATATGGATGAGGTGTGTTTCAAGATGTTAAAAAATAAGAGCCATATATATTATCCCATTTCCATGGGAGGGTATGCATTCACAAGAACCAAAGCTAGCAGGGAGGCTACTAGGATCTTAGAGGAAATATAAATTGACCCTTTTTATCCCTCAATTTTCCCATCCTAACTTCTCTCACTCAGAGGGAGGCCAAATGCTAGGGAATAATGTGTGGGATGCACCTCTCTTGTACCACTCTAGGCCTTAAAGCAAGTTGTTGGGATAGAGAGGGGGGGGGGGGGGGGTTACCCTCTATGTTCCTAAGGAGATTCTCTTTTTCTATCACCCAAAGGGTTTTTAAAGGAATAATTTTGTGCACAATATAGGTTCCTTTTATGGAAATTTTATAACCCTCTTACTGAAATAGAATAGAGGCACAAACCTACAACATCTGAGACTTGATTTGGCCTAGCATTTGTGACATGTACAAAGCTTTTTATGGACCATGTATTGAGAATGAATGCATAATATCAATATAAAGTAAAGTTTTTAGTATTAAACCCCTCTGGAAAGGCCATCTAAGGTAAGCCCTAATATAAACTTGCATTTCTATAGTGAGATTTTATTCAAGTTGATCAGAGAACCATGGCAGAGATCTTGTTGAAGTTCTAAAGCCAAAACCTAATATTGTCAGTAAAATTTCTTTGAATATTTCAACTCAAAAATATGTCACAAATATTTTTTATTTTTCCTTCCAGAGCAGTGCTACTTATGAATCATCTCTTTTTGTATCCAAGATCTGTAACAGAAGAACTAGGGATTATTATAGACCTACATATTGTTTATTTTCTGAGAATGTTGGTTGATTAGTAATCAAACAAAAGTATGATCTGTTGGTATGATCGATCACTGTAGAATTTATAAGTTGTATGCGTAGTGTGTGTAATTGACAAAGTATATGGTTCAAACATCAAAATTGGAATTTTTGTTGGTTGTTTTATTACCCTGTCAAAGTGTTGCAGAGGATAGTGCATAGCTATGGCAAGTTGGAAACTTATGCATGGATTTTATTTGAGTGAATTGATGGACATAGTATTGTTTTAAATATTTCTCCAACTACCTTAAATAGATATTAGTAATGTTTTTAATGCCCTATTGATAGCATTAGTAACTTATATGTCAAAGAAAGGTAATAATTGAGTTGAATACGTTAAGCCTGGTTTGATGCTATCAAATGTGGAAACAGAGAAGTCCTCAGTAGCCAATTGCTTGACAGAGTATTGTGTCGACCTTCACATATTGTGCATTGGAAATATTATCTTTCATATATATTGTAACTATTATAGAGTCTATGGTAAGTTGTCAGGATGTTCTGAACTTGCATATGATGATAAGATTGTTTCTAGGGCTTGCATTGCAAGTATTATATTACTGATGATGTTTTTTGTCTTCTGATATTGTATGTTGGATTGAAGTCAGTGAGCCCATGATAAATGTCAAGCTAATTTTTTTTCTTTAAAACTATTTTGAATGCAACGATGGTTAATTTCAACACTTTGATGATGGAAGTGTAACAGAAGTTAAGTATGTCATGCTTTCACCATAATTATTGCAGATCCAAGTGGTGCATGAAAATTTGATTATACAATTATTAAGATGTGATGTGATTTTGAGAATTAAATGGAAACAAAGCAACAAGGATTACCAAACCATACATTGATTTAGACTGAAGTATATGGGTGCCTTAATCACACCTATATTGCTTATAATATTTTCCATATTTTGAGTGGGTGAATTTGTTTTCAAAATCAGATAAAATATTATAGTATCATTACATTCATTCATGAGACAAGAAAATAAATGGGTATGACAAGAAGAAGTCCATTCATTCATTCAACAAGATAAGAATATGTAAAATGGTGGGAACTATCACAACATTGTTGGAATATTATTACTTGACTAGTGGTAGAGTACCTTGGTCTTGGCTACAAAATAATCTTCAATAGTTAATTATAGAAAATAAATGGCACCAGATGAGGACTACAAAATATTAGTCTTGTTCCTTATTGCTTTTTATTCCCATAATACACTACTTGAATCAAGTTTACAATGAATAAATACTTATAAAATAATAAATAACTAATACATATCGAACCATATTTTTCTCGATCGCGTCGCTTTTTTCTCGAACAGTTGGACAAGTGACTCATGCGACAGTTGAACGAGTGACTTGTGAATGCAGATTGATTGAGGATTCCTGATTGATCGAATAAATTTTTGCGATATTTTTTTTTATGACGTGTTTCCTATGTAAGAATTTTGTATATAAGAAATTGACTTCCCCTCTCCAACCTAATTCAAAGGTCGGGCCCTCTCCCTATGAACTGAGTATCATGAAGTGGGAACAGTTCTTCCTACTTGTTACATATTCTATATTAATGTGGTAGTGGTGGAATCACAACTAACTCCATCTTACAGGCTCCTTGTTGCTTGGCTTCGGGTTTTGGATGAGGTTCAAGAGGGGTAGCGTTCGATTTAGTGCACCATCCTATCCTCTACTAAAACTGGCTCCCATAGCATATATAAAAATAGGGCCAGGCTCCCCTCCTTCAACCATCCCTAGCCCTCCCACTCATTGGTTTAAGAATTAACCATCACTCGTGGAGATATTCGTGTAGAGTATTTGCTACAATTCTAGGCAGAGTCATGATAGAAAGAAAACATGAAAGGTATTCGACTCTAATAATCAATATAGCACATTCATACAAAATAGTCTTATCATTAACCTCTATATCATGTCATTCTAACTCACCAACATGAAAAAAAATGCCCTTGGTAAGGAAATCATTATCATTAGAAAATCGGGAAAATTATCAACTTGTTGTAGGATCTTGTCAGTAAAATTTTGAATAGTTTTGATGGATATGAAATTATCCAACATAAAAAATACCTTCAATACCAATGAATTTGACCCCTCTACACCTTGGAACAGATTTGTTAAAAATATTCATACATATAGACTCATGGATTCTACTGAATCATGAATCCAAACATTCATTAAAGCATTAAATTCCAAGTATAAATGCATACAATACCAAATAATCATTGGGTTAATAGATGGGAAAAAAGAGGCTAAATGAGAGGGTAATAAGTCTTGTACAAGGAAAGGATGTAGAAGTGATTAGAAGATTGGGGTAATTACGAGGCTCATCACAAGGAACAACGTAAATAGGGAAGGGAATGCTGAAGTGGAGTTCAAAATGTGAATAAATGTGGATTTATTAGGAAGTGTACCTTGGGTTCATGACTCCCTATATAGTAGACACATGGGTCATACCATAGGGATTTCTTAGAAACCACCCCTACTATACCACAATAACTACCAAACTATAGGAAACATGTACAACAATTATACTATCAGATTGCTACCATCCAACATAACAAAAAATGAATATAAATAGAAGAAATCATCACAATATAAAGCAATAAAAACTAAAAATTTGTTTGAAGGGGAGTCTCATTCCATTCATCTCTTGTAGTATATGGTACATAATGACAATATGGACCTAACGCCTAATGCTGCAACACTCAACCAGAATATTTATATAGTATAAATACTTATTCACCCATTTTAAATCACCTAGAAATCCAACAATAAACAAACTAACCATTAAACAAATAATATCCAACTAATTCACTCGCTAACCCTTTTACAGACTAAGGCTTTTACATTTATACAAGCTTGCACCCGAAGGTGAGAAGGTAGAAACAAAACTCGGAAAATATCTAGCTTACTATAAGTTATTCATTTATAAACCAACTTATATATGCTTCTGCTCTGGCCACGTGTCTTCAGTCTTTCACCACTCAACTCCTCGATCACTTTCAATATTTCTTGTAAATCTAGTTCTTATATACCTCTACTAATAAAGATATTCAATTCTTTTTACAATCTCCCCCCCACATGATGCAACTCAAATATTCTATGTTCTATTGATTCCATGCCACTGTGTCCTCCCCTCCATCCGCAATGTGCCATATGTTGAAACCAAGACAAGGGGCCCAACACACATAATCCATCACATAATGAAAAGAGATTTTGACTATATAACCTACTTATGGAATGAAATCAAAGGTAAATCTCCCAAAATGGCAGTTTTTTGATTAGAAATTGCTTACATATGTAAATCTTAATTTTGTAACTTCCCATCCATAGGTCTATGCAAAAAATTCCCAATAATTTTTGCAATCAATTTCGAAGCCTTCCTCTCCTCAAGGACACTATTCAGGTCTCGAATTCTCAAAAATTTTATGTGTAACCAACATAGCTTGTTTTAAATACCTACTTAAAGGAGAATGTGTAGACTCAACATTTGTCTTTCCCTCCTTTATTTGATTCCAGATATGAATTACTTCTTATAGGACCTCCACAACAAAATAAGGTAGGTGAATGGTCATTAAAATCATGTTGAAATAGGAGAAAAGAGAGTTATTAGAAATAAGCTTGTCTAAATTATGAAAACACCTCTCTGTTAATCACTCATATATATTAAAAATAATTATTTCCATCTATAAGAATGTAATCTATTGGTTATCCAAATCTAAGAAATTTTCAGTCCAATATTAAACACCAACAAGAGGGAAAGTTTATATTTGTTGACTCTCTATCTAGTCATAATATTGCCTCTCCATAAATGGTGTTAGACAAGGTCTTTGAGCCCAATGAGGAAGTGAAGTTTCTGAATACTAAAACAAAATTCAATCCATGGATGGATTATTAGAGATACAATGTAAGTACTCATCAACGATAATTATGAACACATAGTAAAGATGATTATATTATATCTCCTAAACACTCGTGTGCAGAAATAGGGGAACTGTTATCAGATCCCACAAATTCTCCAAGCTCAACATTGTTCTAAAACTAAGGATATATCTTTTTACTATGCTCTCATTAACAATGCCATAGATAACGATGGGAGGTAATTTGTTATTGGTTGTATAAATATTCTTGTCGAAATTACTTTTAGGCTCCGAGATTCTGAATATTTTGATACTATATACCTAGATCTTTTTGAAGATCGTAAGATTATACATTCCTTTGTAAAAGGAAGGTTATACTTCTCTTCAAATTGGTATCCATCAAAATCCATACAGTAGTCCCAAAAGTACCTTATAATCTATTATCTCTCTCAATGATAATAGAATTAGGTGGCAAAAATCTCCCTATATTTAAGCTAAAAATTTTGATGCTTGATTTGAGGGTACAATCTCCTTGCAATTTTGTTATTTGGTAAATAATATTATAAAACTGAATATTATCTTGGTAAATGGTATAAATTTTGGCTCCTTAATATACTATAGATAGAGGTTAAATTCCGGAGGTTGGAATTTACAATATTTTTGTTTCTCTAGTAATTTATGCAAGTCTCCTGGCAGGGATTAAAACTGACTTTGTCATCACTCATAAGCACATAGTTGTTACTTATTTTGGTTTTTGCAACCCTCTTAGGAATTCCATGCAAATAATTTCCTAGTGCCTTGAAGTAACAGGAAAGAGAGTCTACATCCCAACTTTTGATTTGTTGGTTTTGAAATGTTACATTTTGAAAACTATGGAAAAATTTCTCCACATTAGCTCTCATCTCCACATATTTTCTAATTACTTAGTTTATTACTGACTTCAAAGTGTCTTTCAACTCTAGAACTATGATCTTCTAGCATAAAATCTCATATCCACACCCTTTCTAATTACTTAGTGTATTTATAACTTAATGAGCAAACCATATACATAAGAAACTTATAGTCTAAGATAAGAAACACAAAGAGAAGTGTTGAATGGTACTCAACATAGCAAAAATAAACAAATTACCATCTAAACTAATGAAAAATTTCAGCAAAGGGTTTGGAATTCTATAGGAGAATAATATATCTTCCATCACCATCTTCTTAACATGCAGAAGCATTGAAAATTCGGAGAATATTGTGACACCACATCACATTAGAGGAGATCCAAGGTGAAAGACACGGCCCAAAAACTCCCTGGAACTGATATGTTAATTCAGTGGGAACATGCTTAAGTTGAAGAGGGTAATAATACTAGTATATAGTAAACTGGACTTAAGACTATTGCATAATTTTTGTGCTCGAGGTATTTTCCCAACTTCTTTTAATAACTTGAAAATTAGAGATGCTAATGTAGAAAATCGAGCTGGTCTCTAGGGAAGAGTAGGCCACTTGTGAAGCCATGATTCTTGGACTAACCCAACAACAATCACCAGAGTGTGCGCAAAACTCCCAAAGCTACCAATCCATTTTTTGGAGAGGAAATTTTTAAAAATATAGGAAATACCTTTGGGAGATGATACATATCATCAAGACTCAGAACTTAGGAGAAAAATATGGAAGGACAGGGGAACTTAGAGGGACAATACAATAGAAATACGACCCTTTGATGGTGATACACTGAGAAATATGGAAACTTGGTACTGAGTAATATTGAAACTTGGTTAGCGGTATCATGTTACTTACTGCACATGTATTATGACTGAATCACCATAATAGCACCATAATGATTGAATACAAGGATAAGTGAATAAACATGACCAAGGCCCTATTGACATTGTAATAGTGTTCTCCCCTTCATTTGATGGTATTGGCGTATCCTGACTTGCTTCGGTATTTTATTTACATTTAATATGATGTGAACAATCATAATTTATACACCTTTCATATACAAATACTCATCTATGCTCATGCATAATCCGCTTGCATAAGAGAATTACCTTATCTGGAAATTGATATGTTGAAATTGTGTTTCAGCAAAGGCTCTTATGTATGAGGAGCATTTTCGTACTCATGAATGTCTAATATAGGAAGCATCTTAATTTCTTATGTATGGACACAAGATTTAGCTTCCTCTAAAGATATTCATTTTCGATCGCATCGCTCATTCATTGAAAGGTGTACCTACGAGCTTTATTTTATGGGCCTATGTGTTTAATTTCATTGCATTATTAGAAAGAGAAAACAAAATGGATTGATAACTACATTCAACCATTCTCCAACTATTATCAAACTCGTCAATAGAAAAGCATTAATGAACCACTCTGTTACAAAGAGATATTACAACCAAAGCTCCCCTTTCTCCATTTGATCGAAATGAATAGAGAATAAGGGGATTTGTTTAGTAGTCATCACTTTATGCATAGCTGTGATGCCGAAAAAATATTTTGGTTTCTTTATAGTTTCCTGGGGTAGTCTCCAATATTTGAAGGAGGTTGACATTTTTGGGTTTAAGGTTGATATCTCTTGCTTTATGGATTTTTTGGGCACTAAGAAACATCCAAGAAATTTCGTTGATTTAATATGTGTCTTCAGCCCTCTGTGGTAGGTAAGGTTTGAGTTCAATAATGACATATATGTGATATTTACTTAAGGTTTTTTCTATATGATATTCGACCCTTCATACCATACCAATACCTAATTATTAGCCCAATTTTGTGTGTTTTACGAGCCTTAACCAAAGATACAAGAGAAAATTTCAAGCACCGGGCCATATTATGAAGTGTTTTTGTTAAGGGTGATTCATTGAATTTTTTGAAGGCTATAAGTTTCTCTTTAATAAAATATTTTTTCACAAATAATTAGCCCTTCACCTGAGGTTATTTCAAGGAACTAACCGAAGTCTTTTATGCAAGCATTCAAGCCTTGTCTTGGAAGAGAAGTCTTGAACCTGATCAACGTCTGAGACAGTCTTGAAGTATGGTGATTTGGCCCACTTAGGGCACATTTCTGTGAAAAATTTGAAACATATTCAAGAGATCTAAACCGTCCTTCTCCTATAATTCACACCTCAAAAGGAAGTCATCAGTTCCAATCAGTCATCAATCTTGAGGCAGATTTTGTATTGAGGAATTTCATTTCTCAAGATATTTGTTTTCTCGTCACTATCTGATGCATTTTCGGTACTCTGGGCATTACTCAAGCATCTTTCCAAGTGCATATTCACTTAGGGTTGTGTAGGCCTGCTCCAGGGGTCAAAACAAATCATGTGGAAAATACGAGATAAGGTGAGATAAGTGAGCAGGGTAAATTTAGATAGAGCAAGGTTCCCAATATTTTTTTTTTCCATCTACAATCTTAAGCGTTGGAATAGCAACAATCTTAAGTCTTGGAATAGCAACACAAATTTTGAAAGGTTCAAAACATCATAATTGTGAATAAAGGTTCAAAACGTCGAACTTGCAACAAAAGGTTCAAAATGTCGATCGTGCAACGAAAGGTTCAAAATGTCGGACTTGTGATGAAAGGTTCGAAATGTCGGACTTGTGATGAAATTTTCAAATGTTAGAATTGTGATAACATTTTCAAAATGATGGAATTGCACTGATATTTTCAAAACGTTGAAATTGCGATGAAATTTTCAAAATTTCAGAAGAGAGACGATGAATTGGAAACTTCAGAAGAGAGTTGACAACCTTGAAATGTTAGAAGAGCGACGAAAACTTTGAAACATAGGAATTGTGACACTACCAAAAACACATCGAAATTATTGTCTCTCTATTGACAGTTATTAAAAGTGTCGGAATTGTGATGGTACAGGAAAGGAAAATTTTCCCCACCTCAAAGCGTCGCTATTGGGACGCCTATGTGTCGCAAGAGGGACATTTTTTCCGTCAAAAATTGGGCCAAATGTGCTAGTGACAATAGCGATAGCATAAAACATTAAAAAAATATACAGAGATTTTTCCCCTAGATCACAAATGAGGACTACCAGCTTAATTTTTGATTATATTCCTTTTAGTGTTACAACACATATATATATACATGTCAAAGCATTCATAAACCCCAATCCATTAACCCTGGATTATAACATAACCATAGTTCTCTTGACCGAATCTAAAAAATACCAGTGGCCGAAAACCATCATGCCCCAAAACCATATGCAAACCCATGCACAAAAAATAGGCGTGTCCACCCACCTAAAATAGCGTCCAAAATTTTTTCTTGGGGAGCGTGTGACTATTCATGGAAATAATATAACACACACCCAACATTCTCCCACTTGTTGTTTTCTTTCCACAGGGGGCAACATGGGAGCTTAGTCATTAGTTCAACCATGCAAAAACCATTGTTTCTCTACACTAAGAGTATTTCTTAGTACTCATAGATTTTTTCAATGCATCTGCAACATTCTTCAAAGTGCCAACCTTTACGAGAAACACCTATTTATCCTCAACCATATCTCTCGCAAAGTGATATTTAACTTAAATGTCCTTTTTCTTTGAATGACAAGAAGGGTTCTTAGCCAAGAAAATTGCACTTTGGCTATCACAGTATATCCTTATAGCTTGGTGCACCAAGCCCATACTTGAACAAAATCTCTACAACCAAATTGCTTCCTTGCCTACATAAGTGGCTGCCATGTATTCTGCCTTTGTATTTCAAAGAGCCACTACAGACTGTATTTTACTCATCCAACTGACTGCACCACCAAATATGCTACACACATACCCACTTTTAAATCCTCTTTGGTTCAGATCTCCAGCCTAGTCTACATCAATAAAACCATGGATGTCCAAAACTCTGTCTAATCCTGGTCTTCCCTGGTAAAACAAGCCATATTCACTAGTGCCACGCAAATATATGAAAACCCGCTTCACTACTATCCAATGATCATTCCCTGGTTTTGACATAAACCTTCTTAATACTCCCACTGCATGTGAAATGTCTACTTTAGTATAGACCATTACATACATCATGCTACCCATTTCACTTGCATATGGAACACAAGAGATATCCTCCTCTTCTTCTTGTGTCTTGAGACACTGTTGAGTAGATATATTTACACCTACAGGAATAGGAACCTTCACTAGTTTACTATCCTGCATATTGAACCTATGCAATATTGTGTCGACATACTTCTTCTGGTTTAACCAGAGCTTCCTCTTTGTCAAATCTCTCTTAATTTCCATGCCCGAAATATAGTTTACAACACCAATATCCTTCATATCGAATTTGGAGAAAAATTGGGTCTTACAATCTCAGATAATTTATTTGTCATTTCCAGTCACCAACATATCATCCAAATACAACACCAAATAATTAACATGGTCACCAATTAATTTAAAATACACATATTGATCCTCTTTGCTTCTAGTGAAGCCAAGTCCCCATATCTAGGTATCAAATTTATGATACCACATCCTTGGTGACTATTTTAACCCATACATAGAATTTTTTAACCTAGATACCAATTTTTTCTTACCCTTAACCCTTAGCCTATAGGTTGCTTCATGTAGATCTCCTCTTCCAGATCCTCGTGAAGAAATTTTTTCTTCACATCCATCTGTTCTACCTCAAACTAATATGTAGCAGGGACCGATAAAATTAATCTAATAGAAGTAGCCTTGGCAATAGGAGAAAAAATATCACCAAAATCAATTCCCAACACCTGGGAATAACCTTTTTCTAGCAACCGAGCTTTGTATTTCTCCACCTTGCCTTCTACATTCATCTTCTTCTAAAACACCCATTTCCTCCTGGTGGGCTTCCTTCCAGCTGGAAACTCCACCGTATCCCATGCCTCATTTTTTTGCAAGGATGCCATTTCATCAACCATGACCTCCCTCCAGATTTTTCCATCCTCTAAATCCACTACCTCCCTGACAGTTCTAGGATCATCATCAGTGATAATTAAAGCAAAAATTGAATAGAAAGCATATGGACTATACCTTTCTAGTTGCCTTCTTTCATGAACTGGTCTTCTCACAGTTGGATTTTGTGGCTCTTCCTCTTCTAAATCTTGTTCTCTTGTAGAGTGTTATTCATCTCCTTTATCTGAAACTCTATCTTCTCAGGTTCCTTTGGTAGGACTTCATGTTTAACAAAATCTTTGACCTCTCTAAACAACACATCTCGACTGTACGCAACCTTCCTTATTTCTGGGTTCCAAAGCTTGTAACCTTTTAAACCATCCTTATATGCAATAAGATGCACCTTTAAAATTTATTATCCAACTTGGTCATTTTCTCCTTCAGAACATGTACATATGCATCACATCCAAATACTTGGAGATGTGAAAGAGAGGGTTTCTTACCAATCCCTACCTCATGTGGAGTCTTATCCTCTAACACTGATGACAACGATCTGTTAACCATGTAACATCCAATCTCCACTACCTCTACCCATAATTCTTGTCCTAACTAGGTACCACTCAACATGCTTCTTTCCTTTTCAATAAGCATTATGTTCATTATTTTTGAAACTCTGTTTTGCTGAGGTGTGTATGGAGTAGTATCCTATCGTGCCATACCACACTTCTTACATAAATCTTCAAATTCCTTTTTGAAAAACTCTCCACCATTATCTTTCCTCAACGCATTTATCTTCTTATCTGTTTGGTTTTCCACTAGTGCCTTAAATTATTTAAATTTGTCAAAGACTTCATATTTTTTCGTCAATAAATATATCCATGTATACCTTGAGAAGTTGTCTATGAATGAAACATAGTACAAAGATTTACCTAGTGATGGAACTGAAACAAGTCAAAACACATCGTTGTGCACAAGCTATAATATCTTGTTCGCCCTCTTAGCACCAGAAAGAAAACTCACCTGATTCTACTTCTCATATACACAATGTTCACAGAAATTGAAATCCATAGAGAAATTAAACATAACTTCTACCATACCATTACCATTCATTATTCAAAGGCCCTTCTCTCCACAATGTCCAAGCCTTTGATGCCATAGCATGGTCTTTTCTCCAGAGATTGCTAGGATTTCCGATCCACTTTCAGGAACCATAGAACTGTTGCACCCATCAATGACAATGCTACCCTAAATCTTGTACATAGTTCCAATACAGAATCCCCGCATTAATACTAGTGCTCCCCAAACTATGTTGGAGATATCTTTCTCGAACATTTTTTTTACACCCACGTCATCCATCTTGCTTAAAGAAATCGTATTTCTATCTAATGCAAGAATATTTAGAACATTAGAAAGTTTTCTAATCCTTCCACCTTACAGCTTCAGCTTGACTTTTCCATGTCCGACACTTTTCCACATCTGATGATTTTGGCCTTCCTATAATCCCCTAAGAAGACATCACGGCCATCATACTTCTCATGCTCGTAGAATAAATCCCTATGGGGAGCGAAGTGAAAGGATGCACTTAATTCAATCAAAAATGCCTCATGATCTACATGTGGATTTAAAGAAGAAGCCAAATACACATCCCCACCTTCATCTGAGGTGGTTTTTTCCTCTATATAAGGAGCATCATCAGATACCTTTCCTTTCTTAGGAGCTTTAGATCTACAGTCCTTTTTGAAGTGCCCTTCCTTTCCGCATTTTCATCACACCTTTACAGGCATTCCTAAAGATTCATATGTCCCACTCGAAAACTTATTTTTGTTTCTATTCTAGGACCTTCCTCATTTAGATAAGGCATCTCCATTCTAGCCCTCCATATTTCTCCATCTCATTTCCTCCGATAGCATGGCTGAGACAATTTCATCAAAATTTAAGGTAGTTGTATTGCTACATATTGTAATAACGAGACTACCCCACGAATCTCATAGAGAACACAACAAAATAATGCATTTATATTCATTTGATATTTTAATATAGATATATAAAAACTGGATTACCACAGTATTGAAGGCATTCACATGCTCTGTCACTGAGTCTCCATCCTTCATCCTCAGGCTATACAACTTTTTCCGTAGGAAAAATTTATTCACCAAATCAGACTTAGATTGGTACAAAGTCCCTAACTTGACACACAAAGTCTTCATTGTAGCTTCCCTGGATACATTCAACAATACCAAATTTGAGATACATAATCGTATTGTGCTCTTAGCCTTCCAATCCAAATTCGACCAATATTCATCTGACATTGTCGTTGGTTTACTACCCAGATCTACCACAATCCACTAATATATATCCACCAACAGATCGTCCATCTTTGAGCTTCCACAACTCAAAATTTTGACCATTAAATTTATTGATCTCTATCTTTCCACAACTCCCCATATTCTTTCACCGAAAGAATTGATCTCGTAGCTCTCCAACTGAACCTGGTCTACAACAGGCCCCAGCAAAAAAAATTAAAAAACCCCTCAGCAACAATGGCGTTCCCTTGAAGTCGAAACAACTCTGATTCTGAATGTAGGTTTTAACCCTCTACATAGATTATTTGCAAACTAATTCTTAAATATAGAAAATAAACAGTAGCGAGAGCATAAAACATAAAATAGATATATAGAGATTTTTCCCTTGGATACCAAATCGGGACTACCAACTTGATTTTTCGTTGTATTCATTTTAGTGTTACAACACATGTATATACATGTCGAATCATTCATAAACCCCAATCCATTAACCCTAGATTAGAACATAATCGTAGTTCCCTTGACCAAATTGACAAAATACTAGGGGCTGAAAACCATCATGCCCCAAAACCATGTCCAAAATCGTGCACAAAACCATAGGTGGGTCCTCCCACCTAAAATAGGGTCCAATTTTTTTCCCGTGTGTGGCTACCGCATTTCTCTGCCTTGCATGGCTACCTTGTGGCTTTAAAAAATTCTGATGCCAGCAAAACTGCAACAACCATTATTTCTCTACAAAAAGAGAAATTTTGTGTACTCACAGACTTTGTCAATGCATCTGCAAAATTATTCAAAGTGTCCACCTTTACCAACAACACCTTATTATCCTCAACCATATCTCTCACAAAGTTATATTGAACATCAATGTGCTTTGTCTTTGAATGATAAAGAGGGTTATTAGAGAAGAAAAAATCACTTTGGCTATCATAGTATATCCTTATAGCTCACTGCACCAACACCATACTTGAACACAATCTCTGCAACCAAACTGCTTCCTTGCTTGCATGAGTGACTACCGTGTATTCTGTCTCTATAGTTGAAAGAGCCACTATAGACTTTCTTTTACTCATCCAAATGAATTCACCTCCAAATAGGCTAAAAACATACCCACTTGTAGATATTCTTTGGTTCAAATCTCCATCTCAGTCTGCATAAAAAAAAACATGGATGTCCAAAACTCTATCCTATCATGGTCTTCCTTGGTAGCACAAACCATAATCACTAGTGCCATGTAAATATCTGAAAAACTGCTTCACTATTGTCCAATGCTCCTTCCCTGGTTTTGACATAAACCTGCTCAATACTCCCATTGCATGTGCAATGTCTCGTCTAATACAAACCATTGCATACATCAGGCTACCCACTCCACTCACATATGGAACACGCGACATATCCTCCTCTTCTTCTTGTGTCTTAGGACATTGTTCAACAAATAAATTTACACCTACAGGAATAGGAACCTTCATCGGTTTACTATCCTCCATATTGAACCTCTGAAATATTGTTTTGACATCCTTCCTTTGGTTTAACCAGAGCTTCCTTTTTTCCCAATATCTCTTAATTTCCATGCCCAAAATATAGTTTACAGCACCAAGATCCTTCATTTCAAATTTGGAGAACAATTGGGTCTTCAAATCTTGGATAATTTCTTTCTCATTTCCATACAGCAACATATCATCCACATATAATACCAAATAAATAACATTGTCAGCAATTAAATTAAAATACACACAGTGGTCCTCTTTTCTTCTGGTGAAGCCAAGTCCCCGTATATAGGTATCAAATTTTTGATACGACATCCTTGGTGACCTTTTTAACCCATACAGAGACTTTTTTAACCTGCATACTAGTTCTTTCATACCCTTCACCACAAAGCCTTTAGGTTGCTTCATCTAGATCTCCTCTTCCAGATCCTCGTGAAGAAATGTTGTCTTCACATCCATTTGTTCTACCTCAAAATCAAATGCAGATTGTGTAATATTGGGTGTGTGGTTACCTCAAAATTAATTGGTGACATTGTTATTTATTTGGTCTTTTATGTGGATGATATGCTGTTGATTGGAAATGACAAAGAAATTATCCAAGATTTGAAGACCAAATTATTATCCTAATTCAACATGAACAATCTTGGTGCTGTAAACTATATTTTGGGCACGAAAATTAAGAGAGATCGGGAAAAGAGGAATCTTTGGTTAAACTGGAGGAAGTATGTTGAGACAATATTACACAGGATCAATATCTAGGATAGTAAACCGGTGAAGGTTCCTATTCCTGTACGTGTAAATATATCTGTTGAAGAGTGTCCCAAGGCACAAGAAGAAGAGCAATATATGTCCTGTGTTCCATATGCAAGTGCAGTGGGTAGCATAATGCATGAAATGGTCTATACTAGACCAGACATTACACACGCAGTGGGAGTATTAAGTAGGTTTCTGTCAAAACCAAGGAAGGAGCATTGGACAACAATGAAGCAGGATTTTAGATATTTGCGTTGTACTAGTGATTATGCCTTGTGCTACTAGGGAAGATCGAGATTGTACAGAGTTTTGGACATACGTGGGTTTGTTGATGCAGATTGGGTTGGAGATCTGGACGAAATAAGGTCTACAAGTGGGTATGTGTTTAGCCTATTTTGGGGTGCAATCAGTTCGATGAGTAAAATATAGTCTTTAGTGGCTCTTTCAACTACGGAAGCAGAATACATGGTAACCACTCATGTAAGAAAGGAAGCAGTTTGGTTACAGAGATTGTGCTCAAGTATGGGGTTAGTGCAGAGAGATATAAGGATGGATTGTGATAGCTAAACTGTAATTTTATTGGCTAATAACCATGCTTCTCATTCAAATACAAAGCACATTGATGTTCAATATCACTTTGTGAGAGATTTGGTTGAGGATAAAAAGGTGTTGTTGGTAAAGGTGGACACTTTGAAGAATGTTGCATATGCATTGACAAATTATATGAGTACTTAGAAGTTATTTTGGTGTAGAGAAACAATGGGTGTTATAGGGTTGAAATAATGACTAAGCTCTCATGTGGCTCCCTACGGAAAGAAAAAAAAAAGTGGGAGAATGTTGAGTGTGTGTTATATTTTTTCCAAGAATAGTTGCAAGTGGCTCGAGAAATTTTTTTTGGACCCAATTTTAGGTGTGTGGACTTGCCTATGGTTTTTTGGATGCGTTTGCACATGGTTTTAGGGCATTATGGTTTTCAACCCCTGGTATTTTGTAGATTCGGTCAAGGAAACTATGGTTATGCTCTAATCTAGGGTTAATGGATTTGGGTTTATGAATGCTTCGGCATGTATATATATGTGTTGTAACACTATAAGGAATATAATGAAAAATCAAACCGGTAGTCCCGATTTGGGATCCAGGAGAGAAATATTTGTATATTTTCTTTATGTTTTATGCTCTCTCTAGTGTTTATTTTCTATCTTTAAGAATTTGTTTGCAGATAATTTTTGTACAGTGTTAAAACCTACAGAATTGGATGCCATGAAACATGCCCTTAAAATGTGGAGACGCTACCTTCTTGGTAAAAAATTAACTCTAATGGCTAATCATGGAGGGCTGAAGTAATCATTTGATAAACCAAAATTAAATGCAAGCAAAGCCGTATAGTTGGTTATTCTTAATGAATTTGACTTAGAAATCAAATATATAAAAGGCATGGAGAATAGTGTGGTTGAGGAATTTAGAAGGAGAGTAAAAACACATCATATAACATCCATAAGTTCCTATAGAACTGACCTTAAGAAAAGATAAAAAACATTAGGTAGCAACACAAAAAGTATCAACGCTTAAAGTAGAGGCTACATCAAGGATCTAAAGGAAATGGATATAAGGACTATTTCCTTACATAAAAAGGGTTGATTAAATTCAAAATAAGGATTTATGTACCAAATAACAATGACTTGAAGAAACACATATTAAAGAAGTTTCATGCTACGTCATACTTTAGCCACCAATGTTACCAAAAGATATTGAATGCCATCAATAAATTTTATTTCAAGCCTGATTTAAAAGGGGAGATGGTTTATTTTATTGCCAAATGCATAGAGTTTCAAAAAGTAAAAGCTAAGTTCAAGAACCTAGCTAGTTTACTACAACCTATTCCCGTCATGGAATGGAAGTGGGAGGTGATTTATATGGATTTTATTACAGGTCTACCAAAGACTCCAAAGAAACATGATGCAATCATGGTAGTGGTCAAAAATTTGAGCAAGGTGGCTCACTTCATGTCTGTTAAATCTACAATTTAAACTAGTGAAGTAGCTCAAGTTTTCATAAAGAAGATTGTGATACTATATGGAGTTCCCAAGAAAAATACCTTAGACAGAGATGTCAAATTCACTTCAAAAATTTGGAGATAATTATTTGTAGGCTTGGGAATAGAGCTAGCATTCAGCAAAACATATCATCCTTAGAAGGATGGAAAAATGGAGAGAACAATTAGAATTCTTAAAGACATGATAAGAATGTATGTGATGCACTAGCTCGAGAAGTTGGACGACTACCTTCCACTTTTGAAATTAACCTAAAACAATGGGTATCAAGAGTCATTAAGAAGCACCCCATTTGGAACACTTTATGGGAGGAGTTGTAACACACCTATTAGCTAGAGAAATCCAGTGGATATGGTCCTTATTGGGCATGATATGTTGGAAGACATGGATTAGGAAATCCAAACCATAAGAAGAAATTTAAAAGTGGCACATGATAGGAAAAAAAATATATGTGTGCTAGCATTGAGTGCATAAAGAGTTCCAAGTAGGGGAACATGTTTCCCTATGAGTTAGACCCAATAAGAGCTCCCTAAAATTTGGGTCTTGCACAAAGATAACATCATATTTTTGTGGGCCACATGAAGTGCGCTAAAGGATAGGGCTAGTGGCATATAGACTTTCTTTTCCTCCATAAATTAGAGTGCATGATGATTTCCATATTTCATTGATTTCAATATATGTGTAGGATGCTAATCATGCAATTCATTGGTTTGTGTTACAAGTATAAAAAAAGGGAGAGTTCCAACTGTAACCTATATGCATGCTTGATTAGAGGAATCTCACGCTTTGGAATCGAGAAATAGAGAAATTAAAACTAAAGTGGAGGAACATTAGGAACGAGGAAGCCACATGGGAAATGTGTGACTAAATGTGGAAAGAATATCCGTTCTTATTTTCTGAGTAAGGAAAATGAAAATATAATGTAAATTTTATACAAACTGGCTTATATAAAGCTCCATAATTAACAATGCTTGGTCTAGAGCATGTTTTGTTGTATATGGTTATTTAACACTAAGGACAATGTGCCCCACAAGGGGGAGTGGATTGTGACATCCCTTGGTCAATATTTTTCCCTTTTTAATAACATTTTAATTAAATTAAAGGCAGATATGAGGGACACAGATTCAATTTTCTTGGGGAGGGAGATTCCTTGAGGAATTGAAAAAATTAAATACATTATCCAAGGGTTGGATGAGAAGATAAAATTAGCTAACTGTTCATTAAATTTGAATGAAAATACAAGGAAAAGAACAAGTGTCCTTTAGGCCCCAACAACAAGAAATGAGAGGACAAAAATATTGAAGACAACATGGGTTGTGTTGTCCAAGTCGTTGACTAGCATGGGCATTGGAAAATGGATAGAGGGTTTATCTATTAGGGAAGAATGAAATGAATTTTACAAGGGAGAAGGCATTTACATATGAAGAAATATCATAACTCTCTCATGCATACGTAGAGGAGGAGAATTAGTAAAGAAGTGATCAAAACACACAGTGACCAAGCTCTGGAGTAAGCGAACTAGCTGAGGACCTTCAAACATGATTACTTGGTGAAATACATGGTGGAAATAATTGACTTGCTTGATGTCCGAAGAACCACTAGAATCTTATGGATTAATGAAAAAATCTCTAGGAGAGTAGCACCCAAGAACTTGGGGAGCTAATTAACCACTAGGTGATGAAAAAATTGGTGCATGCTCTCTCTGATGAATTATTTGGTATAATTGGATTATATACTCCTACAATAATTTATCCATTGATGAATATTCCTTAATGTGGACTCCCTTATTCTTAATATCAGCTAAAAAATTATCTACAAATGGTATCCTAGTATGGATGTGATTTTTCTTAAAAAGACTCATTGATAAGGTGTGTAGTTGGTGGATGAATACAATGTGGCCTTGTGGCATCTTATTTCAGCTATTTTTTTGGTTGAATTTCATGTTAAGAATAACTCCACCCAAAATCTTGAATCTAGCTCAAGTGTGAAACCTACACATAAAAATGATTGTAGCTTGTTTATAGTTGGGTGGAGAGTTAGAGTCCCACTCTTAGTTTCCAGGTCTCTTATAAGATAAGTACACTCTTATGTGTTGTGCTTAAGGTTCTTACTATACCTCTGTTATTGGCTTGGAAATGATGTTATGCTAATATATTAGAGTGTTGTTCATGCATAAATGAATACTGTAAATGACTATGTAAAAGCCCTCTGATGTGGTCCACAGCTTGTGGATGTACTAAAATTGAAATAAATCAAGCATTTATGCTCATGAATGGATTTAAATATATGTAAATGGGTAATTATCTGTGTAGACTTGTTGGAATATTTGGTCTCCGTGTTATGGAATGACACCTATTGAAAATAAGGAACTTTATTTCCTGTGTGTTTTGGGGACATTAAATTTCTTGTATGCATGTCTAAGGAATGGTGTAATTCTTGTATGATTGAGGTTAAATTTTAGTGATTTTCCAGTTCTATGGAGATGGAAAAGTTGTTCTGTTATTTCTCTTAATTGATGAGTATGTCCGCAAGAATGAAGTGTTGTTATTTCATTTTTTGTTCTATAATATCACACTGTTAACAAAGGGATATGTATATCCCCTTTTAGAAAAGGTCTGGTTACATCCTTGTAAATGTGAGGAGTTCATTACATTGCACACCCTCTATATATATTCCTTTATGAATGTATTGTGATCAATTTTAAGGTAGCATATGTGCACATTTTAGAATGTTTTGATGATGTTAAGAGCTCAAAAAAATGGATTTGAGGTTGTCTTAGTCTAAGGGAGGAAGGGGAATTGTTATGAATACATGTACTCAAGCTACAAGACCAAAATGCTTCAGTCTTATGAAAACATCCTGGGAGAAACCTAGGAAATTTTTCTAAGTAAAGTACTTATAAACAAGACAAAACGACTGATGGGATTTACCAGTTCAAGTCGGAGGCTAAGTCAATCAACCTTGTTTTCTGGGTCAGGGCTTGTAAAAAAGCTAGACCTAGATCATGTCAGTTAGGACCTGCTAATCAGGGCTACGTTGGTTAGGTCAAGGAGAAATTTGAGGTTATGATGTGGTTAGGCCCTTTAGCGTAGTTTTTTGTTCAAGGCTGAGAGCTTGTCGATCAGGTCGAAAAAGGGATCTGGTTTAGTTATGTTTATGCTTTCCGCCAGATAGACCAACTTTCGATTGTCAGAATATGCACCCATATATGTGGATTCATCCATGGTGGTAGGATAACCACATGAGTGCCATGATGGAGTATGTGTGTGCCACATGGTGGCCAATGTTGATGTGGGAGGTTCTTATTGGGCCAATATTTAACCATCCATATCTGTTTATCCACAAGTTAGACCAAGTTAAAATTTATATCATTGGAGAGGTTTCGACGAGACAAATGCAATGATTTTATCCATTTGAGGTTATAAGGGAGTTGGATAAAGATTAAAAAAAAATAAACCGCATTTAAAAAACTGAATCTGGAGAGTGAGTCAACATATTGACTATGTCCTTCTACTTTTAGTTGGGGTTGGGTATAGTGGGTGTCATGTTACATTATGAAGTTAACTAAAACATCAAAACTTCCATGGGTGTCACTCTCATTGTTTTTGAGACTAACCATATGGTTGAATGGAGACATGAAACACTTTTTGCTGGAAGGAGATGACGGGTTCACAAATTGACATCCTTTCAACACCCATTCACTACCGTTTAAATGTATTTTTATCATCTCCATGGCATATTATAGATCATTTTTATCATAACAATGCATTTTCTGACCAAGTTATAACATTTCTTCGATTATGTCACCTTTAATGTTCATTCTTATGTATTATGGAAATAATCTTCATTTTTATGCTAAATAATGAGAATTTATGTAAAATACTTCAAATGATCTCACACAAGTACCCCTAGATGTGAAAACAAATGATTTGGAAAATTTTATTTTTCTGCAACACTTTTCCAATGCTTCAACTCCTTCATGTTGCTACAACACCTTTAAATTTCTACAACACTACCAAGTCCAATTATTGCAACACCCCAGGTCAAATTGCTACAACAACTCCAACATGTATTATTGCAATACCTATAGCACATTTTTATGCAACACCCCACACATTTTGCAATGTGTCTAAGTATCAATGTTGCAACATGTCTTGAGTGTCGATGCTATAACACCTCAGGAGTACTAATGGTACAACACATCAAAGATAATAATGCTAAAACATTGGCACACCAACCACTATAAATAAATAATACAACAACCTTACCCACAATGTTGCAATTCTATGGAAAAATGTAAAAGAAAATAACAATGCATAGTTTTCACTCCCAATTTTCCAACATAGGGATCAATTTCTTGATTACCCAATGAAGGAAATGAGAAGTGTGGCTGGTTTCCTAGTGCAGAGAACTTGAACACATCGGAGTTGACCCAACATGCAACCTATCATGTTGGTTGAGTGAGTCAGAAAATGTTTGATTTTCTCCATCTTTTGGCTATGTTGCTCCAATGAAGGAATAAGAACCTAAGGATAAGATATCCTCATGGTTATCCCTCGATATCAAGATCAATAGAGATGGAAAAATTTTATAGATACTTTCCTCTACCTGAGCTAGACGGTAATTGAGAAGAAGACTATTTAATTATCTTTTTCTTTCTAATCAATTAAAAAGCATGTTTGTTCCTATTCCATTTCTATTCTTTGTGTTTGATATGTTGGTACTATAGGTGTGTTGTTGCAACTGTACTTAGTGCCTCATCTAAGGATATAGGGCCCCCCTCCTTAGTCACATATTTCTTGTATTTTAGATAAGGTAGTCTATGTTTTCATTCGTAGTTCAATTAATTTGATTATTTAATATCTTTTAATTATTCATGATGATGCAACTCTCTAAGAAATTTACTTTGTTTCCTAATTATTAGTGTTTCTAGAACCTGTTTAAGATATCTAATCTATTTTCTAATATTGTGTGTTGATTGAATTAACCTAATCTATTTTCTAATATTGTGTGTTGATTGAATTAACCAAATATTTACTCCCTTTTCCAAATTCTACGATTTTAACCTTGATTTTATATATTGATTTTGGATTTTTGCATCATTTCGGTATTTCAACAATTTATGAATAATAAATTAGCTTGGTTAGGTCACTTATTTACTTTTATACCTGTGTTTTTACTTTCTAGCAATATTGATATACTTTTCCACCTATCTGTTTACTTTCAACAAGAGTGATTTACCTTTCTTCAAGAGTGCTATAATTAATATTTTAATTCCTACAAGAGCATAATGTGATATTTCAATTCCTACATCTGTGATAATTTTCAAATTTACTTTCAACAAGAGTGATTTACCTTTCTTGAAGAGTGCTATAATTAATATTTCATTTCCTACAAGAGCATAATGTGATATTTCAATTCCTACAAGTGTGATAATTTTCAATTCCTTGAAGTTTGTTTTCTTTATTTCTTGACTTGTGAAACAAAATTAAAATATAAATCTATAATACTTAATTAGTAGTATAAATTGATCATCACTAATTATATTATTATATATAGTGCAAGGATAGTTTGCAAGCTGCATACGAACACTAGATTGACAATTAAATGTACATTTTCATATTTATCTACTAAAAAATTAAGAGATAATAGAAAATCCTACCAATAAGATTCAAAAAGCATTATAGAGTTCGAACTAAAATAATATTCAATAGAAGAATGTAATAGAAATACACAAGTTTTAAAACAAAATTCTATAATTTTTAAGAATGAAGAAAATGCATTGATATGCTCTAAAAATAAAGCAATAAACATTATATGCTACAAATATTGGGAGTCCAATAACAACCAAGAATGGAGTAGGGGAAAAATAATGATGATGAAAGAAATTATGGATGTTAAACAATTCCCTCATACCTAGAATTGTATTCTAGTTAGCAATGCCAAATTCTATCCTAAGAAAAATGATAGGAAATAGACATTATATGCTACAAGTATTGGGCGTCCAATAACAACTAAGAATGGAGTAGGGGAAAAATGATGATAATGAAAGAAATTATGGATGTTAAACAATCCCCTCAAACCTTAGGAATGCCAAATTCTATCCTAAGAAAAATGATAGGAAATAAATTTGCATGTCTCAACAAAGTATATATAGCTAGAAAACAAAGATTACAGTTGACTTCACTTTTATTCCTTCTTACTTCCATTAAAAATAACTTGAGGCAGCGATTTGGGTAAAGTGTGGGAAATGGATAAATAATAATTCATAATATATACATTGAAAGAAAACATTCAAAAAAAGATGTATTGGAACAATTGCTTTCATTGAAAAGCAACATTCTCTATTAAAAAAAATGTATTGAAACAACAATGTAATAATATATATATATATATATTAGGAATAATAATAGTTTTATGTAAAATGAATTAATTTTACATAAAAGTCCACCAAATATCACTAAATTTTTTTCACACATTTTTTATTTTTTAAAATAATTTGCAGTTGGTGAATGATTATTTGCAGTTGGTGAGTGCATAGCCTCCACTCCAGTAATGGTTCACATTTAAGGTTTAATTAAATATTAATTAAAAAAGCATATATTAATTTATTAAAGTTTACATTTTTGTTTTAATTTTTTACTATGTAAACAAAATAAATATATTTATTATTGACAAAACTTATTAGTGATAAATGATTTTTTTTAAGAAAAGCAAATTATGATTTTTTGTTGTTTAAAAATTGTTTTAAAAACAAAAATAAATTTAGATGTTTGGGAAATTTCTAGAACATTAGAATTTTGTAAATTAAATAATTTAAATTATATGTGTTCAAAATTTTCTTAAAAATTTTAAATAAAATTGAAAAAAATTATGAAAAAAAACTAAACTTTTATTATCTCATCAAATATAAAATTACATATTAATATTCTAAATTTAAAATATATTTTACATATCAAAATTTAATAATAATCATTTTTTTAATAATTTTCATTTTAAACATTACCTTTACTTTCCATATCCGTCATTTTAAGTTTTAAAGAAATTTGTTAAAAAAAAGAGAGTTGTACTATGACCAACAATTTTCTGATAAGAATGGAAGGCTCTTTGAAGTAGCCATCATAGTCAACTAATTCTAGAAAGTCACTAAAAAATGGACTTTTTATAAATTGGTGCTGGATTATTTATGATTCTCTGTTTCACAACTACTCATCCAAATTTAAAAATAAAAATCACATTTTCCCTAATATATTTTTTCCTTTTCAATTTAAATATATATATACATTAAAAATGGTCGTATTTTTTTTTAATTTAAAAATAAATTTTTTTTTTTTTTTCATTAAACAATGTAGCATTTCTCCAAATTTAAAAATAAAAATAACAGTTTTTCTAAGTTTAAAAGAGTGTTGTCTTTCTTATACTACCGGGATAGCCAAGTAATTTATATAATGTACAATGTTGAAACAAAACACATTTCTTATCCTATAATGATAGATTCAAGGCTCTGAAAATGGTTTTTTTAGAATTTTCATCACTTAGTTTAATGTTTATCTCTAATATACCAAGAAATGCTTACACAATTGGTTATTATAACAAAGTAAAAAACATAATTGGATAATATAACAAAGTAAAAAAGAGAATGTACTAAAACTTAATTAGTAACTTCCTTGAATGCGGGTGACAACGCATAAGCATAAGAGTTTTATGGTGATAAGACATGAGCGCTTGTGGGAGAAAAGGCAGGTGTCACCACAGCATGTCTCTTGGCACGTGATGACCATCCCTTTTTAAAGTTGTTTTCTTCCCTAGTTCAACATAATTAATGTGTTTTTGAAGACATGCAATGGAAGCTTTATGGGGTGTTAATGGATTCGGTTTGGCGTTTTAAGGTGGTTTGGAGTTTCATTCTGATGTTTTATAGTCACACTTTCATCCCTAGGTTGTTTTGCCTTCATTTAGAGTTGGCTTTAGATTTGTTATGGACCATTGTTAGGGTTGGGCATCTTGAGTGAATGACTCATCATTGGCTCCTCTAGGTAATAAAGAGAAGTGACAGTGCTCATGGGTCTTGCTAACGTCTGGAGAAAGATCCCTATGCATTTGCAGAAGATATTATGACGCAAATTTGTCACAGAGGATTTACAGGCCTCTGTTGCCAAGGAGGCAGAGCATTTTGATAATAATGAGGATATTTGGTTTTGGAGGGTTATGCACCTTTTGGCCAGAACCCTTTGGGATTCCCAATCGCAATCTAAGTGCTTAAGGTCTCTCATCCTCTATTCTGGGCATGCTCTAGACAAATCTAGGCATGTCATGGACGTTCTGGTTAAAATCACTTTCCTCAAATGTAGCAGGCTTGAATGTTCTATTCAATTCTTCTAGTCACTTTTGTTGCTCTTTCAACTAGGCCTGATGACTACACTGACAAAGGAAACAATCAAATTGAGGAGATGAATAGGGAGACAACGATCAAAAGGTGTCAAGGAATGTCCATGATGTGAAGGTGAGGAAATCCATAGTTGGGCCTCCCAGTTAAGACTATGGACACTTCGTCCACGAGCATTTTTAACAGCCTCTCCTCGGGAGGATGGAGAGGATGTTGGATTTTGGAAAGAAATCCATTAGAAAATGTGGATTGCAGGGATTCCTCGTTAGCTTGTTGCTAACCAAGGACAAGAAGCTAAATCAAATCTCCATTCCTCTCACAGTTCAATCGATCTCGCCTCCACGTGAGTGTGGTTGCCTGATGCTCAAAGAAAATCCTGATGAAGATGATCATTGTTCTAAGAACTAGCACATTCTTGAGATTTCTAGTTTCTCTTTGTTTTCATATGCATTTAACTAGCTTTATTTAGATATCTTCTATGTGTAATAATCTCCTCTTTGACATTATAAGTTGGTTTCCTTGTATAGAGCAACTTTTTTAAGGCATGTTTTGGATAGTATAAGACTAGAGGTAAGTTGATTCTCTTTTGTTTGACCACCTTATTCATCATGATTGTAATATTATTTTCTTTGACATTATAAGTTGGTTTCCTTGTATAGAGCAACTTTTTCAAAGCATGTTTTGGATAGTATAAAACTAGAGGTAGGTTGATTCTCTTTTGTTTGACCACCCTATTCATCATGGATTGTAATATTATTTTGTAGAATATTAATAGAAATTTACTCTCATTTACCCCAACTAAAAAATAAAATAAATAATTAAATAAAATAAAAATAGTATAGTGTCAAATCTACAATACAAACCAACAAGAGCAATAACTTAGATAGTATGGTGTCAAATCTACAATTTTTATATTTTTCCTTACCAATCACGCGGTTAAGGTTCCTTAAATTTTATTCACCATCAAAGACATTCAAAAAAATAAACCCATAGAATATCAAATTCCAAACCAGGTCCTTGAACAATAATATATTCCCACTGTAAAGTATTAAATACTAGATGCTATGGATCCTCTCGTATGCCCTAATAACAGCGCGCACTTCAAAAATAAATAGCATGTAATGGTCTCTAGGGTTCTCCTCTTAATGTTTCGAATTTCAAATATATATATATATATATATATATATATATATATATATATAAGTTTAATCCGTTTCACTGCCCAAGTTTTCATGCGAACGGCTTCTTCACGTTGTTTGTTAGTCTAGATTCGCCATGTGATAGAAGCCTTTCTCATTGATGAAAGCATCAGAAATCGGCATTCCCACGTTTTTCGGACAGGTTTCACAGTAACGGCTACTACACGACGTTAGTTAATCTAGATTCGCCATGTGATAGTTGCCTCTCACATAGATTGAGCATCAAGAACAGGATTCCCTTGGTTTGGTTAGAAAAGATTCATTGCACGAAAAAATATTCGCTGAAAACGAAAGCGAATAAGTCGCGGGTAGTGATCTTCCGAGGATGAGTACAAATTCGCTGTTTAACTCAACTTTCACCAAAAAGAATTCTTGTATTTATCTGTACTTCTTTCTCCCAAATTTCATTCTCCAATAATCTATTTTTACGCTAATTTTTCTTGAATTCAGCTGGACATCTCTCGGCCAAATTTCTCTAGAAATAAAATATTTCCACACGTTTGTTTATTTAAGTCGTTGTTCATATGTATCGCTCGATATCATGTTTTCCATGTGATTTGATTGGGCGGCATGATGTTTTGACTCTAATTTATCGCGTTACGACCACTGCAGCAATGGCAAGGTTATTCACCCTGTGATTTCGTTTATTTTACTCTATCTATACCATTGCTAGTTTCATGCATTGGCGATTGGCGATTGATTGAACTTTAATTAAGCATTTGTATTGGATCCATGGCCTCCTGCAAGAGATCCAAAAGAATGTTTCACTTGGAATCAAGTGCATCTGGTCAACAAGAGGCCTCAAATACTGAGGCAGAACGAGTAGAGGAAAAACGCCAGAGGACGGCACTAGAGAATGATGCAGATCATTTTGAGCAATTTTTGGCTTTGTTGGATAGAGTTCAAAATATTAAAACTAAGCATAGGGATTTCGGTATATGGGAGGATATATCCATGTCAGCTGAAGACTTGGGTATTAATGTTATCAAAACTAGATCGCCGTGGATACCCTCCTTCGAGTGGGAAGACTTCTGTGTATCTGCAGCTATGGATACCATGCCTGCACATACGGATATATGCAGTCCTGATGAGAAGAACAATTCGAACAGTTGTGTGGAAAGGGGAAAACAAAGCATTCAACCTGGTAACCATCTTAAAACGCCTTCTTTTAATAACCTCCCTGCTGAAGGATTTGATCTCAACGTCGAGGCCTCGTCATGATATTATGTGATCTCCGCAGTGTTTTAAACAGTTTCTTGCGGTTTTTTAATAGGAGAGTGTATAATTGTATGCACGAGCATTTTCAGATTTGGGAGAGATTTTAGGGATTATGTTGATAGTTTTGTGAAAATAAATATGTTGAAAGTTTTGCGGAGAGTGTCATGATGAGAGTTTTAGGTTTTACGGAGATGATTATGGATTTTGAAATAATCTTTAATATTGTAATTTTTTCGTGGCCTTAGGGCATTGAAAAGAGGAGACTATTAGATTCTATGTAAAAGTTTAGTGCGTTTAGTTAATGAAATTTGATTTCTACTTTACATAATTCTATGTGTGTGCATGATGATTTTATGGGTTGATGACTTGATGTATAGATAAGGTGATTTTGTTTGATGAATTAATGTTACATGTAGACCACAAGGTTCTTCAATTCGCAATGGAAACGAGCATGAGTTGAGTTTGTGGGTTCATAATCCACAAGTCCTAGGATCAGGACCATAAGAAAACTTGAAATCATAGATCCCCATAAATTGTTTGCATCAAGTGGTATCAGAGCACAGAAGATTGTGTATTGTGGAGGAGAAGCAACAAAAGAAAGACAAGTCATTGAAGATGTGGTAAGATATGTGTTTTCTCAGTGTAGGTGACAACAGAGGAAGGTGAGGCGATTTGCAACAACCTAGGGCAAGGAGTGCTTAATTGGTTCTAGAGGAAAGAACTAGGGAGATGCCAAGAGTCAAAACTGAAGAGAAATCCTTGTGAGGTATCATATAGCAAGGTAGAGACTTGTTACTATAGAGATTACTATATAGTCGTGTTGCAACTCAGGAGTTGAAGCTGGTATGAGAAGACCAGAAAGCATATGACCAGGAGGTCATAATTTTTTGTGCCTTGGGAGTCTGATGCAAGAGCACCAACCCATCCTTCGAAAAAAAATATTAGCATGAATGACTTATGGAAGGCGAAAATGAGAAAAACACATTAAAAGACAAGGGATTTGTTAAAAAGCTTGAAAAATCATATTTGTGAGGGATCTTAGGGATTATGTTGATAACTTTGTGAAAAAAAAAATGTTGAGAGCTAAGTGGAGAGAATCATGTTGAGAATTTTAATAAGATCATGGATCTTGAAATGTTCCACAATACTGTAATTTCCTCTATAAATTGTAGCCATTGGGCATGGAAAAGAGACTGCCATTAGAATGAAGATATCGACATCCAAGGCTCCAATAGATGCTATGTAATAGTTTAGTGGATTTAGTTAATGAAATTTGATTTCTACTTTATATAATTCTATGTTTGTGCATAGTGATTTAATACATTGATAGCTTGATACATAGATTGGTTGTCTTCATTTGATGAATTAATGTGACATGTAAACCACAGGGTGAGTTCTTCAATTCACAATGGAAACGAGAACGAGTTGAATTTGCAAACTCATAATCTACAGATCCTGAGATGGAGACCCTAAGAAAACTTGAAATAATAAACCCCATCAATTGTTTGCATTATAATTGCACCACTCAATATATGCAACCAAAGATCTTTATATTTGTGTCACATCAACAATGTAACTTTTAAGAATTAACCAAGGATTAAAGTAATATTTTTTATATAAATGAAATTTAAAAAATATCGAAAATATGGTCCAAGGGTTAATGGGAGATTTGGTCTCCAAAGGTTTAGTGATTTAATCCCTAACAAAATTATATTGACATTATATAGACATGAGAACTGCCTACGCTCGATTTCTTAAAAAAAACACCTCAAAAATTGTTTAGCCAATCTTCTTCCTATCTTTCAAAATTAGGATTATATTTCATAAGAGTTGCACCACACTAGTGATGCATCTTTGGTTTGATGATCGATTCTCTTCTCCTGCTCTATCATAATCATAATTTATATGATATGAGTAACCATGTGAGCATCATGTGATATTCCGGTGATTTATATTATGATAATCATGTGAGTGTTTAGCCAGTTATTGTGATTTTTCTTTTTTTATACCGTATGGGAAAATATAATGCACGTGTGCTATTCATGTAGATGTCATGTGAAATGATTCGATAATGCACTCACAAGATCCTTTGCCATGGATACGCGTGTCAAAAGGAATAAAAAATGTAATTACATTATTTTTTGCATGTATGTGGATATGCGTTAAAAGTGGAAATGTACGAAGAATGGGCGTGTCCAATAAACGAAAGTAATAGATTTATTTTAACTTTGGAATATATTAATGACCCACATTTATTTAATTTTGGAATTTGTGGATGAGTGTTATTTATAGAAATATTTATTTAATTCTTATAAATTTTAAATTTTTATTAAGTAAATTTAAATATTGGTATGGATTTATTTTTAAGTATGGATATAACATGACCAAAAAAAATTAAATTTCTCCACAGTGTAAAATATACTAAATAAACTGTGTTATTTTTTATTATTTAAATTGTATTTTTAATATTAAATAGAGTAGATATGAGACTAAATAAAAATTTTAATCATAAAACTATATTTATTTTTTTATATATAAATATATATGAAGTTGATATTCACATAAATGTTTAAATATAGATCTTCAAATAGTTTATTTAAAATTGTGGATGAAATATTTTTGAAAAGTATTCCATTTAAACATCTTCTTCACACATTTTTCTTACTTCTAAGTACTGTACAACATATTCATTTTCCATTTACAACATAATTTTTAATGTTAATTTTATTTTAAAGGGGCACCAATGGACAAACTTACACATACCCTCATACTATGTTATAAGTTGTAGAATTACTTAGAAATTTTTTGAAAATATAAAATAAGTGTGAATATAAAATTTCATGGTTGCATTTTAGGAATTGGGTGAGTATGAGACCTAGTAGCAAATTTCTCTAAACATTTAAAAATATATATATATTATGAAAATGAATCATTATTATTTAAACTTATTTTAATGTGATATGTATATTAGGTTTTTTTTTTTAATTACAATATAAAAATTAAATTAAATCAATTTATTAATTCTATTACTTTTAATTGAGTTAATAAAGAGAATTAAAACAATTCATTATCATTATTATTCTTATTATTATTAAATATTATAATGAATGAATGTAATGAGAAAGACCCAAGATCACAATGGTTTCCACTATTTACCACAATTCATCTCAGTATTATGATATTCAACTTACTTTAAGATCTAGATATTTAAATTGGTCTATAGGAATTACTCATCAATATTTTCAATCTATTAAGTTCAAATTGGTTTATAAGAATTACTCATCAATATTTTCAACCTGTTCAAATTATTACCATCCAAACTAACATATCTCGAAATAATAAAACCTCAATAGAAAAACAACTAAGCTCACTAGCTTCCACTCTGGATATTGTCTTTTAATTATTATTATTATTAAAATTAATGCTTCATTTTATAATCACTATAATATTTTTATATATTAAAATATAAAGTGACTTAATTAAAAAAATGCACATTAAATTCAAAGGCTATAGAATTTTGAGTAAAATAAACGTTTCTTATATCATATTTAAAAAATAATAATTATTTTAATAAAATAAATTTTATTTTTATTTTTAAAATTATATTTAAAATAATAAACTTATTTTAAAATATAAAATTTGAAAAGTAAATAATAAATTTAATATATTTTTTTGTTAAAATATTAAATTTAATTTTGAAATTGCAATTCAAATATGAAAAGGACTTGTAACGTATTTTGTTATTTGTTATGGTACCCTTAGACGATAATATTATTGAATAGGTATTGAATTGACTGTATATTAGTTTAGTTAAGTGTAAAACATTTTTTTTAATTTTTTAAAAACTACTATATTAACATTTACCTTTAATTTTATTGGCTAAACATATGAAGATGTTATTACAAAATGTTGTATAAATTGTGCCTAGAATTCCCACTGGACTGCAGAACTGGAGAGTTAACAGGCGTTCCGTACATGCGTTGGAACCCATGTGTTTTAATTATTTGCAGTCAAATATGTAACGTCTTACCATGTAAAATGTTGTAACTTACCAATGAAAATATAAAGAAATAAAAAAAAATACTTTTACCATGTAACATTGGACTTTACTAAGCATGAAACTACCACTATGCCATTTATTAATCATAGTATTAAATAAATGGTTGCATTATATGAACATACATATATAAAAACTTTAGCAATCTACCACATTGCAATAATTCATTTTATGATTCTTTAGATTCTGTTTCTTAAGTTATGGTTCAGAATTATTATGATATTTTGGAATTATTATTATACTTGATCGATGGATTGATTACTAGCCAACTCTCTACAACTCTTAACACATGCCATAAGATTTAAGAGTTACTATTTATTTATGGTTTATGGAATTATTAACTCTAGGTTGGATTCTCTATATCATCGAGTATGGTGATGTTTTAATGCTCGCAGCTTGACAATCGAGTAGTCTTTAGTGCGACTTTTTGAAGACTTTTACGGTGACTTTTTACGGTGTAATTTCTCTAAATTTAGGTAGGAATTTATTGAAAAGAGAAGTTTGATTGTTAACTTTGGACAATCGAAGTGTCCTAGAGGTTTTTGAGGGTGTTGAATCCATAAATAGAGTCAAAAAACCAGTTTGAATAACAAAAACCAAGATTTTACCTCAAATTTTTCATCGGATTCCGGCACGTGAAACTTCAAAAAGTCGCAGTAAAGATAACTCCCTCGACAATTGGGTTGATCTCTGCGCTTGATAACTTTGATGATCCGACGGTTGTAATGGAGGTTGGGATGGTTAGGGTAATAGCTTACCCCCTCCCCCGAACCATAATCACTTCCACATTTTCTGTCATTGCGTTACCCCTAGCTCTACAATTCTGTTTCATGTTTTTATTCTCTGTTGTACATCTTCGGTCTAAGCATGGAGGTATTATTAGTCTTTCCTCCACCATTTCTTTCTGAATTATATTCCATCGCTTGCTAGGTTATTGCTACTCTCATGCAGTGTTTCATTTCAGAAGGGAATATGAGACTCCATCATGTTCTAGCCTATGCTGCTCGACAGAGGTTCCACACTAACTGCAATGACATGTCTACTTGGTTTCTTTGGAAATCCCCAGCTTGTCTTCATCCAATGATGGCTACCCAACTTCAACATGGCAAAAAAAGGTAATTTTTTTCCCTTCTTCATTGTGTTTAGGGTTGTTTTAAGTTTTCAAATGTATTCCCGACCTCACAGTTCGGCTTGGTTTTCTTTTGAGGCTTTCGTTCCAAAACCTTTTCTTTCGAGAGGTAATAATTAGTCCTAATCAAGCTTGTAAGATTTATTTTCATCAGTTAAAACCCATTTGGGTATTTTTCTTTTCATCAATTAAAACTGATTTGGGTATTTTTCTGTTAATTCTCACGGTTTTGTTTCTATGTTTCTGGTAGGTATATCCTTCGAACCCTAAACTCATCTACAACTTTGGCTTGCATGTGCTCTGCCAGGTTGTAACTCCTTTCCCATTTGTTTCTAGGTACTACGACATCCTCGGGTTGTCTCTTTTGAGAAATTTCAGACCCTGAACATAATTTAGGTATGCTCACTTGTTTAGTTGAATATAACGATATCAGTCTTTGCATAGAAGCCATAGCACTTTTACATTACTGTGGAAGAGTATGGCCTTTTGATGCCTATGTGTAGTATATATAATGAACAATTTTGGTTTCTTGTTACTTGAAGTTTAGTTCTGTGCTTAATGAATAACACTTCTATTCTTTTGAAAATGGATTGGATTAAAATAAATTTTGACTCTTTTTTTCAATGGCTTATATTAAAAAATAACATTTCGATTATGTTCCCAATTGTTGTCTTTTATTGTGTAGACAGTTCCATGAGTTATATTTATATTTACATGTTTATTTTTGGGGTTCCTATGTTTTGGAAAATTTGGCAATACCAAAAGATAAGACAACATCAAAACACTTTGGGACCTCAGGATCTAGCCCTCTTGGGTCCAGAGAGGGATCTATCTAATAAAACAAAGAATGATATATCTTTGAAGCTCAAAATAAGGTATTAGGCTAGCTATGAAGCACAAAGGGGGCTTTTAAAATGATTTGGTTGGTTGGTTGTTGGGTTGGTCATGAGATCATAGACTGAGAAAGAAATGGGAGAAAAGGAACAAAACAATAAGATGTTTCAGAAAAGAGGATAGGTCAAGAAAGTGCCATCCATTGGGCTATGGAGTCATGAAAGGGAATTACTTGCAACAACTAGCTCAAGCTTTCAGAGGGAAAGTCATCAACACTAAAGGATCTTTTAGATAGATGGTGGGATGGGACATTAAGGA
Organism: Pinus albicaulis; assembly: GCA_034641835.2. NCBI lineage: Eukaryota > Viridiplantae > Streptophyta > Pinopsida > Pinales > Pinaceae > Pinus > Pinus albicaulis. The sequence continues at coordinate 1,104,519,955 of CM076570.1, read as the reverse complement.
TTGAAAGTGAAAGAAGGAAAGCAACCCAATTTCTATCTATAGATTAGGTCAGAGGTCATTTAACTCTAGACCTGCTTGGATATACTCATAGGCAACTTTCAAAGGAGGGACAAAGGGGCAGCTTATAGATCGTACCAGAGGTCATTTAACTCTAGGTCAGCTTTAGCATGCTCCAAGGGAAAAATAGAGATAAGTTTAACAGAGCAAGGGTCTGTAGATCAGAGAAGGACTTTGAACCTTCAATGCTCTGACACTAGCAAGAGATCTTAGAAAGGCCAGCTAGTCGCACAAGGATCCTAGTGGACAGGGCTAACTCTAATCCCCAGTGTTCCCAAATCTTCCAGCTTAAACCCAAAAAGAACAACTAAAGATAGATTTCATTAATTCATACATTAGCTGGCAGCATAAGGAACTACTACACTAGTTAAATTAACTAAAATCAACCCTTAGATAACACATTTAGTAGAAAACATTTAAGGCAAGGAGAGCAGAAACATAGGGTATCTAACAAGGGTAAATCCTATGCCAATATTCTGATGCGAGCCCAGAAGAAAATGAAACAGTATGAAAATGTATTAAACAATGTTAGAAAAACATCACCAATAGTAATATACCAGGATCCTGTGAAATGTGCTTGATTAATTAATGCAAAACCAGTCACATACACTGAGCTCAATGGCTGTTACAATCCAAAATTCTCCTGCCAGCCTACTACAATACAAACTACTCTGCTACTTTCTCCCAAGACCGTTCTAACAGTCAAAACTGAATCCCTCTAACTACAACGGTAGCAGCCGAACAACCTTTAGAATATGTTCTTCAGGATTATTATAGGAGAAAATAACAACAGGAGTAGATGTAAACTTAAATGTAGCATTAAAACTCTAAAGAAGCAGGAGGGTCGAGGCTCCATTCAGTTTAAATTCTGGGCATTTATCTCTTGTACTCTTTGGATGATGGAGTGGTCTTTGTCAGGCTTCCGTTTACTCCAGGTATGTCTCTGGTGTACTGAACAAAATGCAGAACAATGATGCTAGGGTCTTCCATACTGTATAACTAATGCACTGGTAGCATAAGACTATTGTCAGGGCGGAAAAATCTCCCTAGAACACGCTATAGAATGCAGACAGTATGGGCACCTTGTCCTTTTATGGAAGAACATTCTGCTGATATGGAAACCCTGGTAGTATGGTTTTCTATGCATTGGAATTTCTGAGCGATCCACAGGGTCTTTGATTCTGGTACCTTGCCTTTGAATAATTGGATTAAGGCTTATAATTTGCAATTACAGGCCTTAAACACTCTATTTTTCCACTGATACTCTTTGTCGCTTTCTCAATTTCCTCTGACTGTGAAATCTGTGCTTTAATGGCGCCGGAGAGGTTTTATAGAGCTTTAATTCTGTCCTTCGATGAAATTTATGTCGCAGACACCTTTCCAGACATTTCCCTGTAATATCAGGCTCTAAATTCAGCTTCTTCTGTGCACTGTACCGCCATAATAGTGAATATAAATCATGACAGTTTTTCGCCATCTGTAACCATGCAAAACACGCAAACACGTTAGGAAAACCATGCATGGGGAGGGTGGATGCAGCGGGGACGACGAAAATGGACGTGCAGCTGGTGAAATGGTGGAATAGTGCGGGATTACGGTGGAAAATGCAGTGGGAAGCTTGTAGAATGGTGGCACAACATTTTAATGTAAAATATTAAAACTTGACCTTTGAACGCATATATGTACATGGATGGGTGAGAAATATGATGAAACATGTGGAATAGGTGACATGGCGGGAGTGGTCAACGGCAGGACATGCAATCAAATCTAGATCGTCCGATCTCGGGAGGAGATCGACAGCTGGGGACATGGCAGAGGGCGATTGAATCTGGACCGTACGATCTCGAGAGGAGATCAACAGCTGGGGACATGGTGGAGGGCGATTGAATCTGGACCGTCTGATCTCGGGAGGAGATCGACGGCTGAGAATGCATCGGAGGGCGACGGATGATGGGCCAGGGGTATGGCTACCTTGGTTTAACTCCGGTGCATCTTCGGGGTGCGATGACAGTTGGATGGATGATTGCAGATCGGACGGTATATATGCATATCGCGCAATGTCAAATACCGAACGATAACGCGCGATGGGGGGGTGGTTTTGGAATAGTGACAGAGCCATGTGTCAGGCAATGAATGGAATCGCTCTGAAATGAAAAATACCGCCCACCTCCCAAAGGCGGTGCGATAGATACCGCCAGTTTTAGAACAGTGCACGGGGACCACCAAGGGCGGGTAAACTCCGGGCCGTTGATCTGTGGGTAAATTAATGATGGAGATGCGATTTGAGTGGTGAACGGGGTGAACGATGGACACTGTAGGGAATGCGATGACCGTCCGATCTATACAGATCGATGGTTTAAAATGCTCCCGATGTATATTTGCGATCGGCGCTTTTCGGGCTGGCGGGTGGTTTCGGTGCCTGGGTCACATGGGGGAAATATGGTTCTGGGGCTAGCCGAAGGGGGCTAAGACCCATATACATGGAGAATATGGTTTTTGACACATTTTCAATGAAATTAAAGGCCAAAAGTGGTAACGATAGAAGGAAGAAGGGGTTATTAAACCACACCAGGGATGTGTGTATGGTTTAGAGGGGGATTTTGGGAAAGTTTAGAAGTATTAGGGGAGGGAGATTTGGGGGTTAAAAAGGGGAATTTGGAAAAAAGGGAAAAAGGGTTGAAATGGGACATTTTACAGGGATACAAGGGGAAAATTAAAGCCTTTTGGAGCATAATTTTTAGTAATCAGAGAGGCTTAATAATGGGTATCAGCAGAGGGGTTTTGTCAAAGGGAAAAAGGCACGAGGAGGCTTCAAGATGATGTGTTTTGAGAGGAATTGCATTCCTTGAAGGCTCAGAAACATTTTAGCCCCCTTTTTGCTTGTCAAAAATTTATAGGGGGGCTAACAGTGGCTCCACATGGGGATGGCTTCTTCTTGAAGGAGTCGCGAATTTAGAGAATAAATCTTTGGTGTAGGCTAGATGCCTGGTACTTGACTCATTCTTTTCTTCTCTTGGATCAACTGCCACAGATTGTGAAGACATCATATCAGCAGAAAAACTCTCAAACAGTCTACCTACCCATCCTACAATCCTAGCATTTTTCTTTTAGGGTGCATTTGGACTAGCAGACCCTTTACATCATTTTTTTTTTTTTACAAACAAGAAAATAAACATATTCTATTTCTACCCTTATTACTCCATGAGACCAGATTAGACTGTTGGCCTCATAGCTTCTCTACCTAATCTAATATCTGTTGGGATTAAACTATCCAGTAGATTTCTTCTCTACATTCTACAACAGAAATTGAAAACAGACAAGCTAGGATTAGACTGTCTGACTTGCTGGAATTTGCAGAAATTAAAACAACTAACTACATGCTCACAGGCTGAGCTTATTTCAGACTTCCTACCTACCGTACTCTAACTTGGAAATCTCTGACGTTCTAGGTGATACAATAATACCAATGTAGCCAGTCAAGCAGTAGCAAAAAAGGATATGAGCATTGACTGCCTGCTAGAGATAACCACAGGGTGCTCTGCATGTAGTTCTTCAAAACTGAGATCACCATCAGTAGTGACCACTCCTGATGAATCTGGCCCGTGTTAAAGATCAATGCTGGAGTATTTGAGCAAATTAGGGCCTCCATATATTCTGCCACAGGATTAATGAACACATGGTGTACAAGTTCTTCTTTTAGGCCCTCCATGATTGGTAGGCTATCTTTATCCTGGGCAGCTTTGATTATTACTTCTTCCGCTGCATCCTCAAGGTGGCTCTTGAAAGCCCATTCATCTTCTTCTTGCACATCAGAAAGTAGTGGAATTTCTTCTTTTCTAGGAGGAGGGAGACTTTCCAAAAATGCTCTGGGGTCTCTAAACTGGTATGATTTTTTTTATGAGTCCAAAAGTTCAATCTCAGCTTCATATCTTTCAACTACCAATTCTAAGAAAATTTTCCTGAGAAGGGGTGCGAATTTTGGGCTGAGAAGAATAACCCCTGGAAGGTCCTCCACCTTATATTCTGCCAAGTCACTAGAAATTGTATCACGACACACTGTTATGAAATCTGGAAACATTTCTGCAAACCGTTCAGGGTCTTCCCTTAGTGAAGTGACTTGGTCTTTGGCATGGATGATGTTGTACTGTGACATGGTCTCCCAGTGGAGTCTTGTGAACACACAGATAATTAGCGGCCTACTGATCACCAGTGGAGTCCTTTAATCATTCAGGAATTGTGGAGTCACCAGGTGGATGATTTACAATTTTACTGTCCACCACAGTGATTTACCAAATCAAGCTTTTGGTCTTATCCCTAGTGGAGTCGCCATTATGTTTGGGTTCCTATGTTTTGGTAGATTTGGGAATACCAAAAGATAAGACAACATCAAACCACTTTAGGACCTCAGGATCTAGCCCTCTTGGGTCCAGAGAGGGATCTCTCTAATAAAACAAAGAATGATATATCTTTGAAGCTCAAAATAAGGTATTAGGCTAGCTATGAAGCACAAAGGGGGGTTTTAAAATGATTTGGTTGGTTGGTTGCTGGGTTGGTCATGAGATCATAGAATGAGAAAGAAATGGGAGAAAAGGAACAAAACAACAGGATGTTTCAGCCAAGAGGATAGGTCAAGAAAGTGCCATCCATTGGGCTATGGAGTCATGAAAGGGAATTACTTGCAACAACTATCTCAGGCTTTCAGAGGGCAAGTCATCTACACTAAAGGATCTTTTAGATAGATGGTGGGATGGAACATTAAGGATTGAAAGTGAAAGAAGGAAAGCAACCCAATATCTGTCTATAGATCAAGTCAGAGGTCATTTAACTCCAGACCTACTTGGACATACTCATAGGCAACTTTCAAAGGAGGGGAAAAGGGGCAGCTTATAGATCGGACCAGAGGTCATTTAACTCCAGGTCACCTTTAGCATGCTCCAACGGAAAAACAGAGATAATTTTAACAGAGCCAGGGTCTATAGATCATAGAAGGACTTTGAAGCTTCAATGCTTTGACACCAGCAAGAGATCTTAGAAAGGCCAGTTGGTCGCACAAGGATCCTAGTGGACAGGGCTAACTCTAATCCCCAGTGTTCCCAAATCTTCCAGCTTAAACCCAACAAGAACAACTAAAGATAGATTTCATTAATTCATACATCAACTAGCAGCATAAGGAACTACTACACTGGTTAAATTAACTGAAATCAACCCTTAGATAACACATTTAGTAGAAAAAATTTAAGGCAAGGAGAGCAGAAACATAGGGTACCTAACAAGGGTAAATTCTATGCCAATATTATGATGTGAGCCCAGAAGAAAATGAAACAGTATGAAAATGTATTAAACAATGTTAGAAAAACATCACCAATAGTAATAGACCAGGATCCTGTGAAATGTGCTTGATTAATTGATGCAAAACCAGTCACATACATTGAGCTCAATGGCTGTTACAATCCAAACTTCTCCTCCCAGCCTACTACAATACAAACTACTCTGCTACTTTCTCCCAAGACCATTCTAACAGTCAAAACTGAATCCCTCTAACTACAATGGGAGCAGCTGAACAACAACCTTTACAATATGTTCTTCAGGATTCTTATAGGAGAAAAGAACAACAAGAGTAGATGTAAACTTAAATGTAGCATAAAAACTCTGAAGCAGCAGGAGGGTCAAGGCTCCATTCAGTTTAAATTCTGGGCATTTATCTCTGGTACTCTTTGGATGATGGAGTGGTCTTTGTCAGGCTTCCATTTACTCCAGGTATGTCTCTAGTGTACTGAAAAAAATGTAGAACGATGATGCTGGGGTCTGCCATACTGTATAACTAATGCACTGGTAGCATAGGACTGTTTTCAGGGTGGAAAAAATCTCCGTAGAACACGGTATAGAATGCAGACGGTATGGGCACCTTGTCCGTTTATGGAAGAACGTTCTACTGATACGGATACCCTGATAGTATGGTTTTCTATGCATTGGAACTTCTGAGCAATCCGTAGGATCTTTGATTCTGGTACCTTGCCTTTGAATAATTGGATTAAGGCTTATAATTTGCAATTATAGGCCTTAAACGCTCTATTTTTCCATGATACTCTTTTTCGCTTTCTCAATTTCCTCTGACTATGAAATCTGTGCTTTAATGGTGCCAGAGAGGTTTTGCAGAGCTTTAATTCTGTCCTTCGATGAAATTTATGTCGTAGACACCTTTCCGAACATTTCCCTGTAATATCAGGCTCTAAATTCAGCTTCTTCTGTGCATTGTACCACCATAATAGTGAATATGAATCATGGCGGTTTTTCGCCACCTGTAACCCTGCAAAACATGCAATTACGTTAGGAAAACCATGCATGGGGAGTGTGGATGCAGCGGGGACGATGAAAATGGATGTGCAGCTGGTGAAATGGTGGAATAGTGCAGGATTACTGTGGAAAATGTAGTGGGAAGCTTGCAGAATTGTGGCACAACATTTTAATGTAAAATATTAAAACCTGACCTTTGAATGCATATATGTACATGGATAGACGAAAAATACGATGAAACACGTGGAATAGGTGACATGGAGGGAGTGGTCAATGGCGGGACATGCAATCAAATCTGGACCGTCCGATCTCGGGAGGAGATCGACGGTTGGGGACATGGCGGAGGGCGATTGAATCTGGACCGTCCGATCTCGGGAGGAGATCGATGGCTGAGAATGCATCAGAGGGCGACAGATGGTGGGCCAGGGGTATGGCTACCTTGGTTTAACTCTCTTGCATCTTCGGGGTGCGATGACCGTTGGATGGACAATCGTAAATCGGACGGTGTATATGCATATCGCACCATGTCAAATACGAATGATAATGCATGATGGGGGGGCTATTTTGGAATAGTGATGGAGCCACGTGTCAGGCGATAAATGGAATCGCTTCAAAAAGAAAAATGCCACTGACCTCCCAAAGGCGGTGCGATAGATTCCGCCGGTTTTAGAACAGTGCGCGGGGACCACCAGGGTAGGTAAACTCCAGGCCGTTGATCTGTGGGTAAATGAATGGTGGAGATGCGATTTGAGCAGTGAACGGGCTGAACGATGGACGCTGTAGGGAATACGACGATCATCCGATCTATACATATCAGCAGTTTAAAATGCTCCCGATGTATATTTGCGATAGGTGCTTTTCGAGTTGGCGGGTGGTTTCGGCGCACGGGTCACATCGGGGGAAATACGGTTCTGGGGCTAGCTGAAGGGGGAAATAAGACCCATATACATGGAGAATATGATTTTTGGCACATTTTAAATGAAATTAAAGGCCAAAAGGGGTAACGATAGAGGGAAGAAGGGGTTATTAAACCACACCAGGGATGTGTGTATGGTTTAGAGGGGGATTTTGGGAAAGTTTAGAAGTATTAAGGGAGGGAGATTTGGTGGTTAAAAAGGGGAATTTGGACAAAAGGGAAAAAGGGTTGAAATGGGACATTTTGCAGGGATACAAGGGGCAAATTAAAGCCTTTTGGAGCACAATTTTTAGTAATCAGAGAGGCTTAATAATGGGTATCAGCAGAGGGGTTTTGTTAAAGGGAAAAAGGCACAAGGAGGCTTCAAGGATGATGTGTTTTCAAAGGAAATGCATTCCTTGAAGGCTCAGAAACATTTTAGCCCCCTGTTTGCTTGTCAAAAATTTATAGGGGGGCTAACATTTATTATGGCCATATTCGCATTCCATTTCTGCTATGATTATTGTTTTTTTTGCCACTCCCTTGCGGGTTGTGCACAATTCTTAATCCCGTTTTGGGTTCTTCGCTCCATTTTTAAGTTCTTGGGTAATGTATTACACTTGTTTTTATACATGAAATATTTCCTTCTAGCATTGTAAATTTATAATGTAGTTTTGGCATAACACTCACGCTCGTTCTTGACGAAGGGATTTATTTCCAATTTATTCTTATGCTATATCCAATAAGAGTTCTACCTCTTCACGAGGGTTTCCTATTTTTTTTTAAAGAAGTATTCCTTGTTTTCTTATGTTTGACATTCTACAGAAAACAACTCGTTTGTTGTAATTTTGTTACTATGATATTTGTTTAAAGTTACATTGCATATCGATATTGTAGGTTTAGTACTCGTACAATTTAATTTAAGTTCAATATTTATTTCCTTTTAAATAAGTTTCTGAGATGTCCAGGTGATCCAGGTGGATATTGGTGGCTACCCACCTAATCAATTTGGACCCACGCCATCAATTCTTGCAGCTTTTCACATTCAGCACCACTTACTATTTTTAGCAGGTTGTTGAGTCCTGCACTCCTGGAGCCATTTTCGGGCCTTAATGATCCAGGTGGATATTGGTGGCCACCCAACTATTCCATTTGAACCCCCACCATCAATTCATCTAGTTTCTAAGTTACATCACAACTTACTATTTATAGCAGTTTTTCGGGTCCTGAACTTCCAGAGCCGTTTTGAGGTCCTAAACGACGCTTTTTGGGAAAACGGGGAGCAACATGGGCGACCAATGTTGGTCAGTAAAAAGTAGTATTCCTCGGATAGATATTTCTAACGAGCGATTGAGTGCATCAAATGGAGATCGGATGCCAAAGCTACGTCCCCGGGAAGTTGAAACACCAATTTACCCAAACGGGGCCCACAGTTTTGGCACTTCATCTCCTAGAGTTAGGTTTTTGGAAGTTTCAGTTTTTCCATTGTTTCTCAATAATAAATAGGTCCTTGAGCCTCATTGTAACACAGTTCATAGGCATATAGCCGCCACATCTCCACATCTCTTCTCAGAGATAGCTACCAATGCCCTAGCTAGTTTATTTCCATTATGTCTGTAAGCATATTTATGTTATTTGATATTAATGAAATGATGCATTATTTCCACTACATATCTATTTTTATGGTTATTTCTGTATTCTGTTGCGTTCTTGCATAAATTTGGATCAGTGAGACCAAAGCGGTCTGCTCTTTCTTTGTTTTTCTTTGCATTTCCCCAACGCTGTTAGGGTATAAGGAGTTAGGGCTCGATCTAGTTGAACCCTTGCAAGACTAGCCTATCCTATCAAAATATTTCTTGAGGGGGCCCTAGAGAAACAAAGGAACGCGATGATGGATAAATTTTGCTCAGATCCTTCAACGACTGCCCACCTACGGCGCATCTGCATCCAACAGCCACTTTGGAGGTGCCACTCCCTTCAAGGTACATGTAAAATTTGATATTCCTATATTTGAAGGCCAAATAGATGTAGGAACCGTAGATAAATGTTTGAATTTGCTGGAAGGGTATTTCTCGGTCCATGATTTCTCTGACCGATAAAAGATTATTTTTTCACTCCTCAAAGCCGCCCCCCATGTCAAAGACTGGTGGGAAACCTACCATGAGCAAGAGGACGAAGGCGAACCCTCTCTGTTCTCGGCCACACCCACTTGGAATTCGTTCTGAGACGACATCAAGGAACAATATTACCCCGTGGGGAGCTATGAGGACAAATATATCCAATGAACCATGCTGCGGGAACAAAGGGATCAAGATGTGAATGAACTAATGAATTTGTTCGATACCCTGTGCACAAAGTTGGGTATTAAAGATTCAGAGATATATTTGGTGCTCAAGTACCATGGTTGTCTACACAGACAAATTTAGGAGGAAACGGAGTTCCTTGATATTACATCGCTTGGCACGACATACTTCTATGTCACCAAGATCAAGCAGAAATTTAAGCAGAAGAAGTGAGACTTTGGATTTACGAATCTGAAGCCAGGGAAAGGTGCCCCCAAACCATAGAACAAGGGGAAAGGCCAAAGCGATGCAACTCAGAACAACACCAAAAATCCAAAGGAGGACATAGAGAAGTGGTGTGAATTCGATAACAGCCCCACTCACGGCACAAATGAGTTTTGGGCCAGACAGTCATTGGTAGCCGAAGTAAATACACCCGAATCAGATGCATTTTCTGATCCTAAGTCAGAACTAGACAAAGGAAATGACAAAAAGAAGCATATCATTGATGCATATCCCAGTGCCATTGTTGCCACCACTAAGATCCAGAGGGAGGACTTAGAGGATCCAGAGGAGGGGGAGCGCCTCTTCCATTTGCAAATGTGGGTGAAGTTTTCTCCGCTACAATTTCTTGTCGATAGTGGAAGCCAAAAGAGCCTCATTTAAACAGAGTTCGTGAAGCGGCTTGGCCTACCGACCATAGCACACCTGCAGCCATTTACCATCAGGTGGCTTCAGCCATGGAGAGATATCGACATCCGCCAACAGTGTCGCCTTCCATACAGCATCAAGCCATTCACGGATGAGGTATTATGTGATGTTGCTCCTCTTGATGTAGCTGATGTATTATTGGGAAAACCATACACTTGGAGGAAACATGTTGTGTATGAGTCTAGGCCTCATGCTACTGTTATTACTTTGGGAAATAACTTGTATAGGATACCGAAGGTGGTACCGCCCCCTGCAATCTCTTTGACTACTACAAAACAATGCAGTAAGATTGTTTCCCAAACCAGGAAATTCATTTTCCTTACAACTTGCTCACAGAGAAAGAAGAATATTGTGGCCACAACCTCAAAACAAGGCTCCCCTACACGGCTATAGCAGATGGACAAATTCATGGAGGAATATGAGGAAATTTTCTCCTCACTCATAGAGGTTCCTCTACACTTTCAGGACAACCACTCCATTTATTTGACCCCAGACACACCGCTGCCTAATTTTTCCATACCTCATGTGACTACAAATATAGAATCCACACATGTACTATCTGAGGCTGATAAAGAAACAAAATTTACTAATTGCATCCAACATGTCTGCCCATAGATCCATGACCTCTTCGACAACAGAACGTGCCTCATCTCATGGAGGATCTCAACGCAATGGGGACTATTTCTTCCTATGGAGGGAGGAATGATCCAAGTGGATATCGGTGGCCACCCACCTAATGCATTTGGACGTACACCATCAATTCTTACAGCTTTTCACATTCAACACCACTTACTATTTTTAGGAGGTTTTCGGGTTCTGCACTCCCGGAGTAATTTTGGGGCCTTAATGATCTAGGTGGATATTGGTGGCCACCCACCTATTCCATTTGAACCCCCACCATCAGCTCGTTTAGTTTTTAAGTTGCAGCACAACTTACTATTTATAGCAGTTTTTCGGGTCATGAACTTCTGGAGCCGTTTTGAGGCCCTAAACGACGCTTTTTGGAAAAACAGGGAGTAACATGGGGGACTAATGCCACTCACTCAAAAGTTCTAGTCCTCAGATAGATCTTTATAATGAGCTATTGAGCATGTCAAATGGAGATTGGATGCCAAAATTACGTCCCCAGGAAGTTGAAACACCAATTTACCCAAACAGGGCCCACAGTTTTGGCACTTCATCTCCTAGGGTTGGGTTTTTGGACGTTTCAGTTTTTCCACTATTTCTCAATAATAAATAGGCCCTCGAGCCTCATTGTAACACAGTTCAGAGGCCTGTATCCACCACATCTCTTCTCAGAGATAGCTACCAGCGCCCTAGCTAGATTATTTCCATTATGTATGTAAGCATATTTCTGTTATTTGATATTAATGAAATGACACATTATTTCCACTGCATCTCTATCTTTATGGTTATTTCTGTATTCTGTTGAGTTCTTGCATAAATCTGGATCACCATGCCATCATTTAAAAAGGATTTCTTCCTCAACCCTTAGTCCGTATCAGATTGTTCTAATCTCTTTACAAGAAAGACTGAACTATGTGGGGATTCTTCCTTGGATGGACTAACTATCCCATCCATTCATTTTTTTATACAAAATCTTAAACTATTTTCCAATACTGCTCGAAATTTTGTTATAATTAAATCTTAAAATTTATTTATGCATATAAAGATGTACTTTTCCTGGACTAGTATACTTCATGCTTATGCTAGGGAGAATTTTATAGACATTGGGATTTGAGTATTTAACGCCGACTAAAATAGTCTTTTCAACCATTTCATAATAAGAATAACTTATACTTTTCTATATTCAACTTTCACAGTCCACAAAAAATTAATTACAGATATTAACATATTTATAAATGCATAATAAGAATTATTTATCCTATCTATTCAGGGTTTGTAATACATATATCAGATAAGTAAAGATGATGGAATCCTCCCAGCTGTGAGATAGGACATTATGTCCTCAGCTCCCCCCGTACTCCTCACCATAGTAGGATTAAATAACAACTCTTCTGTAGGTATACGTCAAGACTTCTGTTCAGCCTCTCCCCCAATTGTTAATTTGCAGAGTTCCACTGGATTCCTACTAGCTCTGGACATTCTCACCTCTCATCCCTCTACCTGTTCCTTTTATTTATGGAGACCACACCATAATAAAATGTTATTCAAAATGCAAAAAATCTTGTTCATAATTTTCTTAACATACTTTTTAAGCATATTTAACTTAAAACAAGTCAAATGTATCATTTAAAATAGCATAGAAAACTTAATCCAGGTGTTACATCTTCCCCCTCTTGAAGTAAACACCATCCTCAATGTATTGCTCCATTCTTGTGAATAATTCTAGATAAGCTTCTCGTACAAATATTTCATCTTCCCAAGTAGCCTTTTCTGAGCCAAAGTGCCTCAACTACACTTTAACTTGGGTGATGACTCGCGTCTAGAGATTTATTTCTCTCTACTCAAGAATATGTTGAGGCTCTACCATAAATTCGCTGTCTAGTTCGACCTACAACCAAAAAAGATTAAATTAATTAATGAAATATTTATCTCCCTTAGAGTTATTAGTATCTAATTCATTCCTAAGTGAATGTTATGCCAATGTATTACATGCTTTGGATCATGCACATATCGTTTCAATATATATACATGAAACACATTATGCACCCATATGTGTCCCAGTAAAGCTAGCCGATAGGATACTAGTCCTGCTCTTTCCAACATTTGGGAAGGTCCACAGAACTGGGGGGCCAACTTGGTGCATCTAGTCCACCATAAGGTACTCTTCTTGGGTATAATTCTCACATATATAAGATCACCCACTTTAAATTCTCGATAAGTCCTTTTTTGGTCTCCATCTAGTTTCTGCCGATCCTGGGCAACTTTTAGATTTTTCGGGATCTTCCTTACTTCTTGTTCCATCTCAGTGAACTTTTATGGTTGAAGCATTAGTTTGATTTTTGGGGTGCTCCAATTAATGGGTGTTTGGCATTGCCTACCGTATAATTCCTCAAAGGGACTGATCCAGAGGGATTCCTAGTATCTCTTGTTGTAAGAAAATTCTAGGAGTTCTAAATAATATTCCCACTTCGTGGGTTGCTACATTACATGATTCAGTCTGTCCATCCGTCTGTGGATGATATGCGGTACTAAATTGAATTTGTGTGCCTAGACAGGTAAAAAGTGCCTTCCAAAAACTTGAGGTGAAATTTACATCTCTACCTGAGATAACTATTTTCAGAATGCCATGTAATCTAAACACTTCTCTCATGAAGATGTCAACAATGTGTATGATTTTATAATTTGACTATACTGCAATAAACTGAGTTACCCTGATGAGTCGATCAACTGCCACCATTATCGAGTCATTGTGTCTCTTTGTTTTTGGTAAGCTTGTAATAAAATTTAACGATATAACTTCCCACTTCCATTTTAGCATGGGAATAGATTGCAAAAAACATGTTGGGTGTTGGTGTTCCACCTTGACCTGTTGACATTCCAAACATTTAGTGAAGTATTCAATTTTTACGCATTCCCGACCAAAAGTAATATTTTTTGATTGTTGTTAAAATTTAAGGGCAACCAGGATGTCTAGAATAAGAGCTTCATTGATATTCGTCTAATATTATATATTTTAAACTTATTAGACTAGGAATGTATATATTTCCTCAAAAATTCAATAGTTGTTCATTGTTGATCTTATATTCTGTTTTCTTTCTCTGATTTTCTGCTTCTTGCGTTTGCTACCATAAAAATTGATATTCAAGGTCCTTTTCCACAACCTCTTTCACTCGTTCCTGGAACTTAAATTCAAACTGGTTAACGTAGGGTTCATACACATAATGCAATTTTATACATAAGGCATAAGAGACATAGTTTTATTTTCCTTTAACATGTTGAAATCAAATTCTCTTAGGAATGTATTCCACTAGGCTTGACAAGCATTCAAGTCAACTTGTTTAAAATAACTAGTCAAGCTACAGTGATCTATTTTTAACACGAATCTTTTTCCCAATAGGTAGTGCCTCCATACCTTTAGTGCATACACTACTACAGTAAAATCTAGATCATATGTGGAATATCGTTATTCCTGATCTTTTAGCTTCCTAGATTCATAAGCCACAACTTTTTCATCTTGTGACAACACTGCTCCCACTCCTTCCTTGCAAACATCAATGCAAATTTAAAACTCCTTGTTTGGATCAACGTCCTTTAATACAAGAGTTGTAGTCAACAATTGTTTTAACTATTAGAAGTTGGTTTGACATTCGCTAGTCCATTTAAACACTTGTCCTTTTTTTTGCAATGAGGTTATAGGAAAAAAAATCTAAGACAGCCCCTCCATAAAATGTCGGTAATAACCAGCCAATCCCCTGAAAGAACGTATGTCTACTAAATTTTTTGGTACTTTCCACTCCATAGTCTTCTTTATTTTTTTATGGTCTACTGCTATACCCTCAGCAGAAATAACATGGTATAAATATTGGATGTGCTCATTGTAAAAATTACACTTACTGAATTTGGCATAGAGTTGATGTTCTCTCAACATTTTTAATACCATTTTCAAATTTTTCTTATGTTCCTCCATGGTTTTTGAGTAGATTAATATATCGTCGATGAAAATTCACTACAAGGAAAAAACCCTCTAGCGGATGTTTTTGAGGAACACCTTATAAAATATCCCAGATATTCGTTTGTAGCAGAGGTCTCTAGAGAAGGTTGGTAGGTGGAGCTTTTTGCAGATGTTTTTTGTTCAATGTGTTTCTCATCATTAAATGGACCTGTACGTTTAACTCACAAAGCACGGTGCATACTAAAAATTGGCACATCGAGACACCGTGCTCTCCGTACAAACTCACCCAGTTCATCTCATTACTATAGCGCACCGATATGCTACTCAGAAATAGGACCAGTGCATCTTAAAAAATGTGCTCAAATAGAAACAAGTCTGGTGCACTAGGAATAAGCTTCCTGGTGCACCTCAAAAAACTACACACTGAAAAAGGGTTAAATAAAAAAAATTACTAGCCAAAAAATCTACATTTTCACTTCTTCAATGCTCTATAGCTCTCAAGCACCAGTGCACATCTCCCTTTTGTGAGGTGTCCTGCCATTGGCGCTCCCATTGCATGCACTACTTCCATCCATTACCCACCTTTTGGAGTTGTAATTTTGGAAAATGGTGGGAAAATTTGGTTTTTCAAATTCTTCAGCAAATATGCCTCCTCGACACCTAAATGTACATGTATTTTACTTGTTTCTCAACAATTAAACTTGTTAGTGGATTATATTTGTCAAAAAGCTTAAATTTTACCATTTAAAAAAAATTATTTCCTGCGCGGTGCGCTTGAGCCATTTGGCTCGCACCATCCACGATACTGCCTGTAAATTTAAAGGCTGCACCATGAACGGTGATAATGGAAACCACACTAGGGCCAGTGCAGTACCTAAAACACACACCATGTTTTTTTAAAAACTAATATGGCTGTGCGGTCCTTTAAATGACCTCACTACTAACTATGTACTAGTGTCAGGAGGGCGGTGCATTGACTAAACTATCTGCCCTGGGGCCGATAGGTCAGACAGCGCACCACCCTCCAAACACTGGTACATAGTCAATGGTGTGGTCATTCAAACTACCGCACCATTGACCATGTATTGATTTCAGGAGGGTGGTGCACTCACTACACTATCTGCCTCGGGGCGCATAGTTTGGTTAGTGCACCGCCCTCCCAACGCTAATACATAGTCAACGATGCAGTCGTTTAAACGATGACACCGTTGACTGTGAACCGATGTCAAGAGGGTGGTGCACTGGTGAAACTATTCACTCCAGGTTGAATAGTTTGGTTAGCACACCGCCCTCCCGACACCAGTGCATAGTTAACGGTGCGGTTGTTTACAGGACTGCACCATTGACTATGAATTATTGTTGGGCAGTGCGTTGACCTAACTATTCGCTCCAGGGTGGATGGTTTTTTCAACGCACCGCAGAAGAAATTAAATTTCATGTTTTGTAGTGCACTTCAAATTTCCATGTGCATCGAGGACGGTGTGCGATAGAAACGGATGCACCGGTACCATTGAATGACTTTTTTTGGGCGCACCGATTGTTTTTCTTTTTATTTTTTCAATAGTATATATATGTGTGTGTGTGTGTGTGTGTGTGTGTCTCATTTAATATAATTTTTTTTTAATATGTGAATCATTCAGTGACATCAAAGGAGAGAAGAAAGGGACCATCAAGAACATATGGCAGACTACTATAACATGGTTTTCCTGTGGGAGGCACGAGAGAGTGAGAGACTTATGTACACTCGCCTTATTACGACAACCACCCAGTTTCTCATAAGGGAGGTAGGCATCCTTGAGTTATATGAGTAGGCTACCTCCCTGAAGGGCCATAATGGGTTATTGGGATAGTTCATCTTCAAGTGGGATGCCCGTCGATAGGATTTATGGGTTTGTCCTAACCAATGGTATGCACCCACTGAGGATGACATATATTTAATTACTGGCCTATCTAGGAGAGGGCATGATCTTCCCTCCTTCCCAGAGGGTCCCATCAGCTATACAGCGGGGAGTCAGTTGTTGTACTCCTAGAGGTACATTAGCGATGGTATACTTTCTCCTGTATATTTTCAGGTGTCCGGAGGTCAGTTACATATTGCTTCGTTCGGTGCAGAGGAGGTGAGGTGCCTCTCACTACCGCTGACGACCATTGCACACCATACCAGTGATGGCCAATGCATTAGTTTCCCGCTTTTATTTTATGTTGATTCTTTATTACAGGCGCCATGAATTGTGAGGTGGTTTGGGATTTTTTGCGGAAATTTTGTACAACATTAGATAGATGTCATTCTTAGGCACATGGGAGGGTGAAATTCCCTTTTTATTTAAAGTTATTTTATTTATTTTTTTATAGGATTCCAGAGACTAGGCCTAATTTTTTTCGGCAGCCTTGTAGGCCGATGCTACACTGACAGATGGAGATGTGGGGTTAGATGATGCCCAAGAGGGGCGAGCCTGAGTTTTCTGCCAGGATATCTCATGATGCACTCAAGTTGCTATCTAGTGTTGATGATCATGCCTTCATTTTGGTGGCATGTCCATATGCTAGTTTGGATTAGCAAGGGTGTTCCAACATCCCATTCATAGAGGATGAGCCGTCGGATGAGAGAGGTAATATTAGTGTTTTCTTTAAATTTATTCTAACACATTATTTAACTTGTTTTATTAAATTGTTTAATTAAATTGTCTAATTATTGTTGTGTACTTATATATATTTTGTAGATATTGGGTCATTCATTGGTGATGAGATTCGACCGCCACCGAATGATGTAGGTGTAGACACTACTAATGAGGGGATGAAAGATGCAGAGGATCAGGCCAGTGACAAACTTGGTCCGCATGATTAGTTGCAATTACTGGCGGGTGTGAGGCGTAGGCCTAACACTCAATTTAGGATGGATTTGGGTGGCCGACTCTCTCGAATCCTAG
Source organism: Pinus albicaulis (assembly GCA_034641835.2). NCBI lineage: Eukaryota > Viridiplantae > Streptophyta > Pinopsida > Pinales > Pinaceae > Pinus > Pinus albicaulis. The sequence continues at coordinate 1,104,502,210 of CM076570.1, read as the reverse complement.
TTGAGGATGGAGTCAAGGTAGTTAATATTAGAGATATACATGCTGAGGATAGGCTGAAAGAGATATGGAGAGTCATGCCCCATGATATGTTGACCCTGATGCAACATATCGTTGGAGCTACCAGAGTATTGGTGTAGGCGTGGAGGGTTAGTCGACGTAGGCGAGGTGGAGATGCAGTACGACGGTCGAGCAATGCATCATCTAATGATCATGAGTGGAGTGATCATCATTCTAGTACTCCCAGCTCACTTATGTGTGAGGCATGCCATCCCTCCAACATAGCTAATTCTTTGAAACGAAAGAGCCTTTGAATCCTTGGGATTATAGGCATGTGCCTTAATATCTTAAAAGGAGGACCACTTGATTTACCATTTATTTTTATTTATCATACCTACCATGCCCACATTTTAGACATATCTCTTTGTCTGTATATTCTCCTCTATACAAAATACAATCATTTGTACATGCATGATATGATATGTACTCAACATGCAACATTTTAAATAATTTGTTTTCCTCTTCGCAGCTACTGGGCAAGACATTATCACTTGGAAGGACCTTATATTTGAATAACCTATAGCTTGTGATCATGGGAAATATTAAATGTAAATTAATGCTGATATAATTATTAATGTTAATAAAATTGACCATTTGCAATGTTCATTGTGTGATTATATTTCTCAAAATATAAGGGAGTACTTGATGGTCAATTACCTCAAGATTTCCATGAAACACGCATTTGAAAAGACAAACTTTTCTTTCTATTTGTACGGTAATATCGTTGTCCCAAAATAGGTAGAATTTGACTAGCCACAAGGTCCAAAAAGAGGGGTGGTGGAAGCAAATATAAGGCTTTCAAAAAAGGTATCAGCGATATGAGCATCATACCCTAGATGATCATCATTATTGAATGCATCTAACACATTGTCTCCATGGAAATCATATCCCTTAAGTAATCATCCATACCAACCTCTATTTGATTGCCTCCATTTCTAGCTTGTGAAGAACTACTATTGCTGTAGTCATTCCTAATTGGTGAATCTGGATGTAGTGGGAATTGAGTAGGTGGCTTATTCAACCATTCTTGGTATCGTCCCTCTCTAATTTTTTCTCTTAATTCAGCCTTCTCTCGATTTGACATTGTCATAGGGTGCAACGGAAGATGGTAGGTAGATCGCTCATCATCACTAGAATCCTAATAATTTCAAAAAATATATTTGAGCAGGATTAGTACAAAATATATGATATCAATTAGTAAGCACGTTGAAAATGCATGATTAATTGGTTTGACATTGAAATAATTACATTAATATACCAAACAATTATTATTACCATCATTGTCCCAGGATTGTGGCTAGAAGATGCAATGTTACAATTGGCAAGGTGAAGCGGATGTCCATTTTCATATAAAAAATGTGCATTGCAGTATGTTGCTCATGATATGAGCTTCCAATGTTTTGGAGTTGTTTGAATATTTTTTGCATATGAACTCGATTCTAAATCTGCATGAACCTGCAAATTTGTATACATTAATTTTATTCAGCTGATTGACATGGATAAAAAAATTAAATTCATTTGGATAATGAAAATATAAATAAAATCTGAAGTAAATATTACGTCTCGAGATGGTTAGGGAGAAATCTGTTATGGACTTCGAGAAATATTGTGGAATGAGTTGGATTTTGAAGAATTGTCCATTCGATATGATTATGATATTGTCTCCCTGCATTTGAGAAAAATCAACAACAAATTTTGGTGTACACACTTGAAAGTAATTTCGGTGCCTTAAAATTGGACTTATTGTTATCAATGATAATGTACAGTTAACCGAACCGGTGCATTTTAGTTACTGCGCACCGGTGTTGTGTTACTAATAGATGTACCAGTGCCAAATAGCCGAAAATAAAAAATCGCAGCTTTATTTTTTTAAAGCGAAAAAAATGGTAAATTGAAAAATGGGCGGCAAGTTATTTTTGAAAATCTAATTTTCATAAAAAAATCTTTAAATAGTAAAAAAAAAAAATCATTATTTCATTATTTTTGCCAAAACATTTAGGGATATATTTGCATGAGAGACATAACTAGAGCAAGAGACCACGAGAGCCCCATGGGGCAGCGAAATACTTTTGAACAAAAGTATTTAGAGAATCAAAATTTCAAATATTTGTTGATTCAAACCATCTAGCATAGAATTCAAGCCATCTCGTGATTAAATTTTACAGTAATAATTGTTTTTTTTTAAGTTTTTGTTTTATTTAATACATGGTAAGTAAAAAAATTAAAATTTTACTATTCATTTTCAGAAAATAATAATAATAACAATAATGAAAATAATATATATATATATATATATATATATATCTATATATATATATCTATAATAAATAAATAAATAACATAAAAAAAAAAAATCCATTCTTACGCTAAACCCTTTATTCTTTCTATTTCTGCCCTTGCTTCTTCCTCTTTCCGTGACTTTAGAATTATTGCTTTTCATTTTAGATTTATTGGGTTTGTATTGCTCTATTTATAGGCCTGCATCATCTAACCCGCGGGATGACTTGCAGAGTCGGATCCCAATCCATGTCGTCCCTTGCGTGAATTAAAAAAAAAACAATTTTTTTTAATTGGTGTGCCCTGTGTAAAATAGTGGCACTGCACACATACTGTTTCATAAAAACAATTTAAAAACATGTGTTTTTTAATTTGTGCACATTGTGCAAATTAGCACACCACGCACTTAACGTTTGATAAAACAATTTTTTATTTTATCTCTATGTTAATTGGTGCGTCGGTTAACATATAACACACCAGGTCTCCTTGTTGAAAAATATAACCATACAATGGTCCACTATTTTTCGCTACGTTTATAAGAACATGCTACACCACTTCCTCCAAGACATCAAATGCTACAAAAAATAACACTAGAGGATTTTTATTAATTTGCATGTGTTAATCGATGTGTTGGTTAACATATAACACACAGGTTCTCCTTGTTGATATGAAAATGGGTGGATAACTTGAAATGCTTATGCACAAGCACCTCCCACTAAGTTAAACAAATAAAATATCTTGCTTATACCTGACTGTGCGAAAATGAATACATGAAACAGGTGTATGTTTTTTTTAACTATTTAAGCTCTTTAAGAACATTTGTTTTTTCTGATATTAAGCATCTGAAACAACCATTTAATTCAGCAAATAAGAATCAACATATAACAGCAAATTTAATAAAGGACTTCACCCGAATATCGTGGGCTACGTCTCCTTGAGCCTATGTCAACTGACTTGGCTCTTCAGGATTATGATGTGAAATTTATTTTACAAGTTAATAACTCAACTCCAATGGTTATATGGGCTATACCATTGGGTTTAGAATATCATCATACCCATGGAATGGCTAAAATCTCTCTAAAGATGAACTTCAGATCCCTTTGATATGACTCCTTATTTTGGTGCTCTTAAGCTTCCCTGAGCTTCTCTATGGAAATAGCTCCCTCAGAAATGATTTTCTGTCCCTAAAACCTTTTCTACTATCCCCACAATACATCATAAATCCAAAATATACTGATCATTTGCTCAAAATGAGCACTGGCTCCCCAATCTAGGCCTCCAACCATTGTTGGCCTTGGGCTGCCCAAAAATTCCCTGTCGCTCTTCAACCTTCAGAAATATTCAAATGACTCTACAAATCCTTCCATTGGATACATAATTTCAAAAATAGTTAGAATCGACTATTCATTTACTGAAATTGGCTCTAGGTTCACTGAAAACTTCCCTGAAGCATATCTTCTTTCAAAAGTCCTCAAAAGCCTATGAAAATACCTCCATTGGATTCATAAGGTTCAAAATAGTAAGAATAGGCTACCAGTTTGCTAAGAATGGATACTGGCTACTCTGGATAGGCCTCATTCTTCTACTAGGACCTCGTGGCCCTAGTGACCCTTGGAACTTCTCTGAAGCAACTTGGCCTTCAAAATTTCTCTAAATGCTCTAAAAACCACACCATTAGTTCCAAAATTTCTAAAACATCCAAAATTGACTATTGGGTTCCTGAGTAAGGCCTCTAGCTGCCCTGGCTAGGCCTCTTTTTGTTGTTGGCTCCTGGTGGCCCTTGTGGCCCCTAGAACTTCTCTAAAGAAATATCACACTCATGAGTCCTCTGGTGGCTATGAAACCCTCACCAATGAGTCTGTAATGTCTGATATAGTTAATATTGACTATTGGCACACTGAAAATGGACAAATCTAGCTCAAGATAGAGCCAAAACAAGATTTGTCCACTGTCCCCTAAAAAATCCTCCACCAAAAGTGGAGAACTCAAGTTAAACTGTAGATAAAATAGGGACTTGGCCAAAAATGGAGTGTCTGCTAGCCAAAAAAACTAGATAAATATTTTTTTTAAATGTCGATTGCTGGGGTGGACACATGGCCGCAAACCCCGCGGTCTCATTGGCAATTAGCGCAAACTGTGCGTAAACTGTAGTTGCATTTGTTTTAAACCAACATTAATAGAAAAATTTTGTTAACCTGTCGACGGAATAGTTGTAGACTGTGGCATGTGACAACATTTTCCATGGGACCGTTAGTTGATGGATGTCAGAGGTTGCGGTTGGGCTTTGGCCCATGGACTTGAGGTCGCAGCCATATGGGAGGGGCTAGCCCCTCCAAACACCCAAACACATAACCGTTAAACAATATGTATAACAGCTGACTATAGTTAACAAGAACTACATGTGGCATGTTTGCATGTAGGCAGGCTATCCATAGTGTGGTCTCACATTCGATTCCTGAGACCCAACAAAATTTTTTCTATGTCATTTAAGGGCCACGTGGTGGCCTCAAGGCTAGCCACGTGACACCTTCTAATTAGTGCACATTAAAAGCGTACAACTAATCCAACGAACCACAACGTGCTACTTGGCATTCACTGGTTGGTCCGAAAGGAATCTTTTGAGGAATATTCTAGGAATATTACTGTGAATATTCTCTTCTTTTTTTTAACATTCAAATGCCATTCAAACTAGGTCAAAGGCCAAAAATTATAGTTTACTGGAATTTTCAAATCGTGATAAATGCTTCATATGATGTCAGTTTTTTGAACCATTCATGGCGCTAGAATCAAGAAGGTGAGATCTATGTGGTCACTTAGGTTTGGTACACTTCCAAAAAATTTGAATTTTCAGCTATCACTTTGGTCCATGATCCAAATATGATCACACCTCCCCATTAGGAATATTTTGGACAGCAAAAGACTGATTACCTGATCTGTACAGTAGATGATAGTACAACAACCTCACTTTTTCAGCCTCCATATACTTTTCCTTGCTTGGCTAGTGCCTTTGAACCAAAACTCGAAGGTAGTCAACACTTCCCTTCCTGAATGCTCTTGTCCTCCTGTAAAAAATTGTCTTCCTCGAAATGACTCAGAAATTTTGGCGATAAAGTGATAGAAGGTAGCTGAACATCATGTCATTGATCATCGATCCAAGGTGGCTCAAAAAAGCATAAGTTTCCAACAGAAAACATGCATACATAACTGAAATTTTCATATGTACAAATGAGTGTATGTCTTACTGTGTCAAGAATTCAAACCACTTCATACCAAGCCACTTCCACGACAAATTTTGCTGCTGAAAATCTTCTTCATGTGAAACATATGTTCTCAGATTAATGATGGAATCTTTGGATCCACTTTCGCTAGTCTTTCTATCCTCTTGTCTCATGTGCTTGGGATGATTATTTGGATGCAATGCCCAACATTGGGAAACAAAATGTCCCTTCTTCTAGAAATGTGTTCAAGTATTTTGCACCTTCTTTGCAAGTTTCCATTTCCTCAATTATTTCTTGTATGCATTCATCCTCTTCCATCATTTTGAAACATCAAGGTTAGACAGACCACAAAATGCACAACAATTATTTCTTCCATTCAAGCATGCAGATTTGTATTGCTTATCATAAACATAATCAAATTGACTATGGGAATAATTATACCTCAAATTCTTCTTTGCATGTCCATGATTTTTACCTTCTTAAGAAGATGAACTTGAAGAGGTTCCAAAATTCTTTTGAAGACTAACATCAGTGTTCATGTCTTGATATATGTCCGAAATCTCATGCTCACCATAAGTTGCATTTCTACAAACATCTGTCTACAACATATGATTCAAAAAATGGAAATCAACCTGAAAACAAACTTGACATGTTTTTGGTTTAGAACTTGGAACAAAATTTCTTCTTGAACTTGTCTCAAATGCCTTCATGGCTTTGGAGTTTTCGTCGTAAGATTGAACATAGCCTAGACCAACTTTAACAGTTCTTTCCTCAACCAAAATAGGATCAATCATGCTCCTAAACCCTTGCCTTCATAGCCCATTTTTAACATCAACTTAGACCCTTTACCTCTAGCGTGCTTTTCAAATTAAACTACACATATTTTCCGAAGAGGAATTAGAAGACAAATTTGAGTGATTTACCTCTTCTTCACACATGGCATGATGGAGCTGCATCTCCATCTCATTCATTCTTTGAAGAATTTATTCTTTCTCTTCCTTCATAGCAACCAAATGCTCACAAAGTCTAGTTCTTTCCTTTCTATCTTCAAACAGAATTTGCACCCTATCCTTCAGGATGTATAAGTATCGCTTCATCTCTTCATCGAAGAATATTGTAAAGGTGGATTTTGAAACCTCACTTGAAGAAGTTTTCATCTTATGAAAATGAACTAAATAAATTCAAAACAATTTCATAAAGCCTTCAAAACAATTGACAAAGCTTCTGAAAAAACGACTGTAGAGTGAATCTCTTCTTCAAGAATCCTTTTGCAAAAAAAAAATCTTGTGCTTCCAGGGTTTCCTTGAGGTCCTTTGGGTAAGGAAGATGCCTTCTTCCTTCTTGTCCTCTTCTGGACTTAGATAAAAATATCTTTCCCTTCACCTCTAGCAAACTCAAACTTGTAAAAAACAGTCAATTTTCAAACAGTAAAATTATTTAACAGTTCAAACACCTTTCAAGTCAATAAGAAACCTAGTGCTATGATACCAACCTGATCTTAAAATGGGTGGATAACTTATACTTAAGCACCTCCCACTCAGTTAAACAAATAAAAGATCTTTCTTATACAACATAAATGAATACATGAAACATGTGTATTCTTTTTTTTAACTGTTTAAGTGCTTTAAGAATGTTTGTTTTTGCTGATACTAAGCATGTGAAATAACCATATAATTCATAAAATAATAATCAACACATCACAAAAAATTTAATAGAGGAGTTCACCTGAATATCGTGGGCTACGTCTCCTTGAGCCTATGTCAAATGACTTGGCTCTATGGGATTATGATGTGAAAATTATTTATAAGTTAATAACTCAACTCCAACAATTATTTGGGATATACCATTTGGTTTAGAATATCATCATACCCCTGGAATGGCTGAAATCTCTCTGAAGATTAACCTCAGCTCCCTTAGACTTGACTCCTTCTATCGGTGCTCTTGAGATTCCCTATGGCACTAACTCCCTCAAAAATACTTTTCTATCCCTGAAACCTTTTCTAATATCTCCAACATACATCATACATCCAAAATAGTCTAATCATTTGCTCAAAATGAGCACTGGCTCCCCAATCTAGGCCTCCAACCACTGTTGGCCCTAGGCTACCCAAAACTTCCCTGTGGCTCTTTGAAATTAAGAGGTATTTAAATGAATATGAAAACACTTCCATTGGATTCATAATGTCAAAAATAGTTAGAATAGACTACTAATTTTCTGAAATTGGCCTCTGGTTGCTCAGGTTCCGCCTCCAACACCTGGCGGTACCCCCTGGCTCTAGGTTCACTGAACATTTCCCTGAAGCATATCGACCTTTACAATTCCTCAAAAGCTTCTAAAAATCCATCCATTGGATTTAGAAGGTTCAAAATAGTCGTAATATACTACTGTTTTGTTCAGAATGGATACTGGTTGCTCTAGATAGGCCTCATTCTTTTGCTGGCACCTGGTGGCCCTGGTGACCCTTGGAGCCTCTCTGAAGAAACTCAACCTTAAAAATTTCTCTATAAGCTTTTAAAAGAAAAAAACTAGTTCCAAAATGTCTGAAACATCTAAAATTGACTATTGGGTTCCTGAGTAAGGCCTCTAGCTGCCCTGGCTTGGCCTCTTTTTGTTGTTTTCTCCTGGTGGCTCTAATGGCCCCTATAAATTCTATGAAGAACAATCATGCTCATAAGTCCTTTGATGGCTCTGAAACCCTCACAAATGAACCTATAATGTCTGATATGGTTGAAATTTACCATTGGCACTCTCAGAATCGACGAATCTAGCTCAAGATAGAGCTAAAACAAGATTTTCTTAGTGTCCCCTAAAAAATCCTCCACCAAAAATGGAAAACTCAAGTTAAAATGCAGATAAAATAGGGACATGGCCAAAAATGGTGTGCCCATCAACAAAAACCATTGGATAAAAAATTAATTTAATTATCAACTGCTGGTTTGGCCACATGGCCACAAACCTCACGGTCTCGTTGGCAGTTAGTGCAAACTGCACGTAAAGTGTAGTTGCATTTGTTTTAAACCTGCGTTAATAGAACGATTTTGTCAACCCGTCGATGAAACAGTCGTAAACTGTGACATGTGACAACATTTTCCATGGGATCGTTAGTTGGCAGATGTCGGAGGTTGCGGTTGGGCTTTGGCCCATGAACTTGAGTTCGCGGCCATATGGGAGGGGTTGGCCCTCGAGGCTAGCCCCTCCAAACCACCATATACATAACCGTTAAACAATATGTATAAACTGCCAACTATATTTAATAAGAACTACATGTGGTGTGTTGGCATGTGGGTAGGCTAGCCATAGTGTGGTCTCATGTTCAATTCTCGGGACCCAAAGAAAAAATTCCATGTTGTTTAAGGACCGCATGGCAGCCTCAAGGATACATCTCATCCAATGAACCACAACATGCCACTTGGCATTCACTGGTTGGTCTGGAAGGAATATTATAGGGAATATTATGAGAAATATTCCACGAATATTACTTAGAATATTCTATTTTTTTTTAATATTCAAAGGCTATTCAAACTTGGTCAAAGGAAAAAAATTGTATTTTACTATACTTTTCAAACCACGATAACTTCTTCATACAGTGTCGGTTTTTTGAACCATTTATGGCACTGGAATCAGGAAGACGAGATCTATCTGGTCGCTCAAGTCGGCACACTTTCGAACAGTTTGAATTTTGAGCTATCACTTTGGTCCATGATGAAAATATGATCACTTGTCAACAAAGAGCACCCTACGATGTTTCTATTATTTTGGCGCTGCGTTTATAAGAATACACAGCACCAACATCAATGCATACTTCTTGAAAGGCACACCGTTTCTTGATTTTAGTTTTACATGAAAATTTTGCGATTTATTTATAAAATATATTAATGAATGGTATGGTACACGTTTCATATTGATAAATAAATGGTTGACAAGAGATCAAGTAACAAAAATACTAGTAGCACATCAAGAAAAGAAAAAAAGGCAAGTTCTTTGTAAATTCTTTACACAAAATAGTATTTTTGAGCTATGTGTAAGTTTAACCAATTTGTATTTTTTACTATGTAACATGAAGAGCCACAAAATGATGAAGCTCAATAATATTCCTTCTGATCTAGGACCAAAAGAGCATAAACTTTTGTGGAAAAATTTTAAAAGGATGAATCGGGTGAATGAAAAAATACTATTGATCCAATATGATTTTCTTTTTTTTAATTTTCATTAATAATTTAATTAAAAATGTTAGATAACATGTTTCAAACAATCTATTAATTCTCATATGTTTAATGTTCTACAAGGACAAGCAACTCAGAAAATGAATGTTGTTCTAAGAAAAGAAAAAAAATAGAACAGGCTAATAAAAATGAATTACTCCTTAGCTCATCTCGATGTTGGGTATGTGTTATATTCTTTCCATGACTAGCCCCATGCACTGTACGTTGCGGCAGGCACAGCAGGGGGGTCACAAGGGGGGAGGCAGCCCCCACTGTTGGGGTCCGGGGCAGCGCCCCGGCAAAAATTGTTTTGGTGTACGGACCCACTCATAGGTGGACCCACCCATGTTTTGTGCATGAGTTTGCACATGGTTTTGGGGTACAATGGTTTTCGAACCCTGGTATTTTGTAGATCTGTTCAAGGGAACTACGGTTATGTTCTAATCTAGGGTTAATGGATTGGGGTTTATATATGCTTCAACATGTATATATATATGGTCGTCCCAATTTGGGATCCAGGGGAAAATCTCTATGTTTATCTGTTTTATGTTTTATGCTCTCACTATTGTTTATTTTCTGTTATAAGATTTGTGTGTAGATAATTTCTGTTCAGGGTTAAAATCTACATTTGGTATCAAATTTGTTTCGGCTTCAAGGGGAAGCCTTTGCTTCTAAGGGTTTTTTGCTTAGGCCTGAGGTAGACACTGTTCAGTGGGAGATCTGTGGGATCGATTCTTGCTGTGAAAGAAGATGGTGAGCGGCGGAAAGATAGAGATTGAGAAATTTAATGGTCAGAGTTTTGAGTTGTGGAAGCTCAAGATGGAGGATCTGCTGGTGGATTAAGATCAGTGGATCGCGGTAGATCCAGGTACTAAACCAACAACAATGTCAGATGAAGACTGGAAGAAACTGGATCGGAAGGCTAAGAGCACAATACGATTGTGTGTCTCAGATTCAATACTGTTGAATGTATCTGGGGAAGCTATGGCAAATAATTTGTGGGAAAAACTTGGGACTTTGTACCAATATAAGTCTCTGGTGAATAAGTTGTTCCTACGAAAAATTTGTATAACCTGAGGATGAAGGATGAAGACTCGGTGACAGAGCATCTAAACGCCTTGAATACTGTGGTAAGTCAGCTATCATCTGTTGATATTAAAATCTCAGATGAAGATAAGTGCATCAGTTTGTTGTGTTCTCTACCAGACTCATGGGATAGTCTGGTTATTGCAATAGGTAGCAATACAACTACCTTGAATTTTGATGATATTGTCTCAGCCTTGTTGTCGGAGGAAATGAGACGGAGAAATATGGAGGGTCAGAATGGAGATGCCTTATATGTACGAGGAAGGTCCCAGAACATAAACAAGAATAAGGTTTCGAGTGGGAGATCTAAATCTAGAGGGAGATCTAAATCTTCTGGAAAGTTTGTAAAGGTGTGCTGGAAATGCGGAAAGGAAGGGCACTACAAAAAGGACTACAGATCTAAAGCTCCTAAGAAAGGAAAGGGATCTGATGATGCTCCTTCTGCAGAGGCAAAAACCACCTCGGATGAAGGTGGGGATGTGTATTTGGCTTCTTCCTCAAGTACACATGTAGATCATGAGTCATGGTTGATTGACTCAGGTGCATCCTTTCACTTCACTCCCCATAGGGAGTGGTTCTGCGATTATGAGAAATATGATGGTGGTGATGTCTTCCTAGGGGATGATAGGAAGGCCAGAATCGTCGGACGTGGAAAGGTCAAGCTGAAGCTGCAAGGTGGGAGGATTAGAACACTTCCTGGTGTTCTGCATATTCCTACATTGGCTAGAAATCTGATTTCTGTAAGCAAGATGGATGATGCAGGTGTAAAAACAGTGTTCGAGAAAGATGCCTGCAAGATGGTTCGGGGAGCACTGGTATTAATGCGGGGAGTTTGGACTGGAACTCTGTACAAGCTACAAGGTAGCATTGTTATTGATGGGTGTAACAGTTCTATGGTTCCTGAAAGTGGAGCAGAAAGCCTAGCTGTCTCTGGAGAAAAGACCATGCTATGGCATCAAAGGCTTGGACATATTGGAGAGAAGGGCCTTCGGATACTACATAGAAATGGCATGGTAGAAGGTATGTCTAATTTCTCTCTGGATTTCGATTTCTGTGAACATTGTGTATATGGGAAGCAGAATCGGGTGAGTTTTCCTTCTGGTGCTAAGAGGGCAAACAAGATATTAGAACTTGTGCACAGTGATGTGTTTGGGCCTGTGTCAGTTCCATCACTAGGAAAGTCTATGTACTATGTTTCATTCATAGATGACTTCTCAAGGAATACATGGATATATTTCTTGAGGAAGAAATCTGAAGTCTTTGACAAATTTAAAGAATTTAAGGCTCTGGTGGAAAACCAGACAGAGAAGAAGATAAAGGCGATGAGGACAGATAATGGTGGGGAGTTCTGCAAGAAGGAATTTGAAGAGTTCTGTAAGAAGTGTGGTATAGCACGGCAGAAGACTACTCCATACACACCTCGGCAAAATGGAGTTGCAGAAAGAATGAATAGAACACTGATGGAAAAGGCAAGAAGCATGCTCAGTGGTACCGGGTTAGGACAAGAATTCTGGGCAGAGGTAATGGAGACTGCATGTTACTTAGTTAACAGATCACCTTCATCAGTGTTGGAGGATAAGACTCCACATGAGGTATGGACTGGTAAGAAACCCTCTCTTTCACAGCTAAGGGTATTTGGATGTGATGCATATGTACATGTTCCAAAGGAGAAAGGGACCAAGTTGGATAATAAATCTGAAAGGTGCATCTTTATTGGGTATAAGGATGATTTAAAGGGTTACAAGCTTTGGAACCCAAAAACAAGGAAGGTTGTGTACAGCCGAGATGTGGTGTTTAGAGAGGTGAAAGATGTTGTTACACATGAAGTCCTACCAAAGGAACCTGAGAAGATAGAGTTTGAGCTAAAGGAGGATGAATCGGACTCTACAATAGAAGAAGATTCAGAAGAGGAAGAGCCACAAACCCCAGCTTTGAGAAGATCAGTTCGGGAAAGAAGGCAACCAGAAAGGTATAGTCCATCTGCTTTCTGTTCAGGTTTTTCCTTAACTATAACTGATGATGATCCCAGAACTGTCAGGGAGGTAGTAGATTCAAAGGATGGAAAACTCTGGAAGGAGGCCATGGTTGATGAAATGGCATCCTTGCACAAAAATGATGCATGGGATCTGGTGGAGTTGCCGGCTGGAAGGAAGCCCATCGGGAGAAAATGGGTGTTTAAAAAGAAGATGAATGTAGAAGGCAAGGTGGAGAAATACAAAGCTCGGTTGGTAGCAAAAGGTTATTCCCAGGTGTCGAGAATTGATTTTGGTGATATTTTTTCTCCTGTTGCCAAGGTTACTTCTATTAGATTACTTTTATCTGTTGCTGCTGCATTTGATTTTGAGATAGAATAGATGGATGTGAAGACAAAATTTCTTCATGGGGATCTAGAAGAGGAGATCTACATGAAGCAACCTGAAGGCTTTATGGTGAAGGGTAAGAAAGAACTGGTATGCAGGTTGAAGAAGTCTTTGTATGGGTTAAAACAGTCACCAAGGATGTGGTATCAGAAATTTGATACCTATATATGGGGACTTGGCTTCACCGGAAGCAAGGAGGATCACTGTGTTTATTTTAAATTAATTGGTGACCGTGTTATTTATTTGGTCTTGTATGTGGATGATATGTTGTTGATTGGAAATGACAAAGAAATTATCCAAGATTTGAAGACCCAACTATTCTCCAAATTAGACATGAAGGATCTCGGTGCTGCAAACTATATTTTGGGCATGGAAATTAAGAGAGATCGGGCAAAGAGGAAGATCTGGTTAAACCAGAGGAAGTATGTTGAGACTATATTGCATAGGTTCAATATGCAGGATAGTAAACCGGTGAATGTTCCTATTCCTGTAGGTTTAAAGCTATCTGCTGAACAGTGTCCCAAGACACAAGAATAAGAGGAGGATATGTCCCGTGTTCCATATGCAAGTGCAGTGGGTAGCTTGATGTATGCAATGGTCTGTACTAGACCAGACATTGCACATGCAGTGGGAGTATTGAGCAGGTTTATGTCAAACCCGGGGAAGGAGCATTGGACAGCAGTGAAGCGGGTTTTCAGATATTTACGTGGCACTAGTGATTATGGCTTGTGCTACCAGGGAAGACCAGGATTGGAAAGAATGTTGGAAATTCATGGTTTTGTTGATGCAGACTGGGCTGGAGATCTAGACCAAAGAAGATCTACAAGTGGGTATGTGTTTAGCCTATTTGGAGGCGCAATCAGTTGGATGAGTAAAAGACAGTCTGTAGTGGCTCTTTCAACTACAGAGGCATAATACATAGCATCCACTCATGCAAGAAAGGAAGAAATTTGGTTGCAGAGATTGTGTTCAAGTATGTGGTTAGTACAACAAGCTATAAGGATAGATTGTGATAGCCAAAGTGCAATTTTCTTGGCTAAGAACCCTGCTTACCATTCAAAGACAAAGCACATTGATGTTCAATATCACTTTGTTAGAGATATGGTTGAGGCTAAAAGGCTGTTGCTGGTAAAGGTGGACACTTTGAAGAATGTTGCAGATGCATTGACGAAGTCTATGAGCACTCAGAAGTTCTCTTGGTGTAGAGAAACAATGGGTGTTGAAGAATTGGCACAATGACTAAGCTCTCCTGCGCCCCCCTGTGGAAAGAAAACAACAAGTGGGAGAATGTTGGGTATGTGTTATATTCTTTCCACAACTAGCCCCACGCATTGTACATTGCTCCGAGTGCAGTAGGGGGGCCACAAGGGGGGAGGTAGCCCCCACTGTTGGGGTCCGGGGCAGCGCCCTGGCAAAAATTATTTTGGTGTGCAGACCCACTCATAGGCAGACCCACCCATTTTTTGTGCATGAGTTTGCACATAGTTTTGGGGTACGATGGTTTTCGACCCCTGGTATTTTGAAGATCCGGTCAAGGGAACTACGGTTATGTTCTAATCGAGGGTTAATGGATTGGGGTTTATGTATGCTTCGTCATGTATATATATGTGTTGTAACACGAAAAGCAATATCATGAAAAATCAAGTTGGTCGTCCCAATTTGGGATCCAGGGGAAAATCTCTTTGTTTATTTGTTTTATGTTTTATGCTCTCGCTATTGTTTATTTTCTGTTATAAGATTCTTGTGTAGATAATTTCTGTTCAGGGTTAAAACCTACACTCAAGTGGTGCTGGAGGTTAACGAAAGGGGGGAATTTTTTACACAACTTTGAGGGATCTAGTGGAACAAATGTATAGAATTTATTTCCACTTACAATAAGGAAATCGATCCAATGATTCCAAGAACCAAATTTTATCTAAACTGTGGGATGAGTTTCCAGAGAATTGGTCTATGAGACATGTTAGACTATTAATAGAAAAAACATTTACAACAAAAAAAAAGAAGGAATGAAAAAGTAATATTCCTTTAAATGTTTTTCTAGAATTATATGTATATATTACTAGAAAGCAATCATTTATAAATATCGATTATGTTATATTTAATTTTCATATATCAATATAAAAATTAAATAGTTTATTGTCATGTTACATTTTCAGGAAGATTATGAATATCTCAAAGGATGAACGAGTTGATATCAAAAATATTCCAGTAGGAATTTCGAAGAAGGTGTATAAGGAGATGGTAAAAGAAATGGACATAATTGCATCGCATGAGGAGCCATCTCAAAAACAACGTGCTTCAAATGTAATATGTAATCATTGAATTTTTCGAGGCCGAGTGCAACGAGTCCGCCTCTCCCTTACTTAAGCGTTATGCTTCGGCACAACCAGAGGACCCATCCCCTGCGATTGAAATTCCCCCTCCTGATGTCGAGATGACGGATCCTTCAGCCACTATCCTCTATCTGTCATCATCTATGAGATCCACGGTGGTAGACCCCTGTGGGGCATCCCCTTCTATTTCACTTGACCTCCCTTCAACGATCACCTTGGGCTCAACATCCGTGGATCCTTCATCTACTTTTTCTTTTGTCACCCTCCATGAAGATGCGCATGTGAACCTCATTTCTCATGATGATGAGTCTGTTCGCTTCGCTGTGTCATGTCGTCATCCTTCCACCAGTCACCCCATCTTCTACTATGGTGATGAAATTATGGAAGCATTTACCACCCCTGACTTTTTCTATCCAACCCATAAGAAAAAGGGCACCATCTGTGTCTATGTTGGCTTTCACAACTTGAGCTCAAATTTTCCCCAAGGTAGATCCCCCACACCATCCACTATTCAGTGTGTGGGGTGTAGAAATTCTACCCATCGCATTCCCTCTAGCAGTGCTTGTTTTATTTCTGCATTATATTTAGGTTGCCAACATTGTTCATCATCCTCTTATATGTTGTCTTGTGGCACCTTTCAGATGGATCCATTATCCACATCCTATATCAACTATGCTAATGGTGCATGTCGCTACTCCAGGAATCTAGCCTCACCAGCATGTGCCATTTTTTCCCCCTTACATTCGCTTGTCCTCTCTAATGATGTATGCATTGGTGTTTCCACAAATAATCAGGTCAAATATGATGTAGTGAGAGGTTTGTTAGTCGATTCCCTTGACCATTGCATCCACCACCTTTATGTTCATTTAGATTATTTGATGCTTGTCATGCAATTGAATGTTGTCTATCGTGTGCATGATCCTGTCCTTTTTGGAAGATATTTACGAGTGCAACTCTTAATGCATGAACTTGAAATCATTACATTCAGTCATGTACCTAGAGCCAAGAATCACTATGTAGATAACATTGGAAACAATATTCTAGATTGGTATTTATCACACCGGTTTATGACAAGACAATAACTATAAACCATAAAACGATGCATATCCATAATATGTCATTCAAAATATAGTGTTTTGGCTTCCATCAATTCTGATACATATGACATGTCCATAGCACGTTACAAAAACCAAAACTGGGGACACCTCATGCCCCTACATCTAATCACTATCTGGAGGGTCCTGGGCCAATGGCTCGGGTCCTGCAGCCCGTAGATCGCGCATCCCTTGTCTGGCCATTGCCATGCACCGCATGACTCCTTGCCACTCTAAGGGTAGAAAAATACATGGCTCTATGTAGTGGTCGTCAAGGTCCTCCTAGCCGCACTCAAAAACTACAGTCAGCAGCCTCTCACATCTACACTGGATGTCCTCCAGGAGAGCCACAACATTCCATTTTGTGTTCCCCTCGACCCACTAGGCCTTGCAGCTCCTGACACTGTGGGCCATCCATATACCTGACTGGTTTAACCAGTGCTATATCTGCACACCAAAATTCAATGAATCAGTACCATATACAATATTATCGAACTTTAAAATACACCATCAAAGATAAGAAAATTTTCTCTTACCTTCTCTCCCCCATGCTCGACCTGGCAGAAGTGGCAAGTTCAGGTCCCCATGATAGTTCATACCACTATAGGGATAGTCATCTATGTACACTAGAATGTGATCCCAATGAATAAAAAACTCATGTCAGAACACCTATCCAACTGCCCCACCTCCTCCTCTACATAGTAGTCGCCCCCAGCGGTGCTTCCTAGGCTCTCCCAGTCCCCCATCTTGGATCTGTATATGAGTTCGAAGGGTTGGGATCTTCTCAAAGAAGAGTGAGCAAAGCACTGTGCCATATGCACAGTCATGGTTCACCTACCACTTGCACAATGAAAACTTTTGTTTCAACGATGACAACATCATCTGGGCCCACCCATAGTAGGTCCTAGCCAATACACTCTCAACTAGCATCATCTTCCCTCCAGTGATGTGGTGGAGCGCCTCTTTTCCCAGGATCCACAACACCACTGCGGCCACAACACGAGTCTCTAGCCTCTCTATATCTCCAATAGATATCTGTGTGCCTTTCACACATACACTCGGTCGACAATGGCGCTCTACAAACTCCATAATATTCTGCCTTTGCAATAACACTGGTTTTGTGTTCCCCATCATCCCTAGTGGTGGGAGATTAGTCAGGAAATATATATCCTAGACTGATCACTCGGATTGGTGCCCCTGCACTATAAATATCTCATGATCCGGATCCCAATAGCTAACTATTCGGGCCAATAAGGGCTCTCTTGTCGTCATTAAAGGGTTCTCCAAAAACTTAAGGACCCAAAACTTTGCCAATGTGGCACGGACTACATGATCCTCTTGGATCTCAGAACATAATGTGTCCAGGTCTCTCTCTCTCCAGTTGATCCTCAACTCTGCCATATCTGCACAAAACGATCGTGTTTGTGAGTATACATAAATGAAAGACTGTCTCATAACCATAAATCCCAGCTCTCAGCCAAAAAACAACAATAACCCCCTCCCTCTTACAGGTCGCACTTTTCAAGCCATTTCCTAGGACAGGTCATAGTTTTCTACCCAAAACCTGCTACCCAAGCCATACAAAAGGCCCGAAAAAGTGTGACCCGGTCGTGAAGAGGAGCAGGGGTCTGTTCATGAGCTCTGGGTGCCTAAACTAAAACTTTAATCCACTAAATTGAAAGAGTATGGTTAGGCCTCTTACCTGCAATTGACAGATCTCTATTCCAATGGGCAGTTTTTCTGCTACGATTTCAGCAAGATTTAGGGCATTTTCTTCTCTCTACATTCAGCACAAATACACTTGCAAATGAGTCAAATTGGAGGGAAAAATCTTTATTAAAAGAGGAACCCCAGATTTTTCTTTCACCGATTACAACTAAACCATAGCGCGGTTTGACAAACTGTCTGCACTGTTGGAAATATCTCACCGACCACTCAAATGGGTATCCTTTTGTTTTTTTTTATTTGATACTTCACCCAAACACATTTTTTCAAATAAGGGTCACTTCACCGCTTCTCAAAATTGAATCTCTTCACTTGCGACACTTGTACTAGGGGCACCAATTTTCCTTCGTACTTGTCAACACTCGCGTCACTTTTCGTCATGAGTAACCATCTTTTACTCATGTTTTTATGGTCCCCACCAGGACTCTTCTGTGCGGCAACATCATCGAGTCGCCCTTGTTTAGAGCATCTGAGTTGAGTCATCATCGTATCCATGGAGTCTGTCCCTAGTTACCTATGATTCCCATCACATTCTTCCATCCTTCATTTCTTTGTACCTCTCCCGTGTCGCACATTTTGGACCCCTGTCATACTATCCCTTATCCCCTCCCAAGTTGAGTCAGTAGCTGCCAGGTCATCCATGAGCTTTATGCTCTAACAAGGGAAGTTGTCAGCCCTCTACTCAGTACCCCCCATTCCACAATCATTCCTGGTGTGAGTCTATCAGTTGCTCTACTATTATCCCTCATGCCTTAGTGGAAAATTCCTTATTACCTCACCTATGGAAAACCTCCTTCTGTCGACATCAGCTTATTCATTCCACAAGACAGGTCTAGAGGGCGGTGTACCTTGGTTCCAGCTTCCACTCTTGTTTTAGGGACCTTTTATTTCCCTTTGACCTGATTTTTTCTCAGCTTCAGCTTCTTATGGCATGATCGAGATCCATATACTTGATGGTTTAGTGATGCAACATATTGTACCAGTGATTCTCAGGTGTGTTTGAGATGTTTCAGACCTCATGAGGGGGTGGCCCTTCAAGTATCCCCCCACATGCTCGAATGACCTCTTTCCTATAGCCTCACATGCATCTCTACATATTTGATGGTTCAGGCCTCCATCGCTTGAAACGCCTTTTTGGTTTGCATGTATCATTATGATTTTTAGAGCCCTTTCCTATTTTACATGGCCTCTTTTGGTTGTACGTATATCTCATGTACTAATATATTATTGTATAAGTCCTAGTTGTTGTCATAGGCACAGTATGTATGTAGGATCCATGATCATGATTTTTATCTGGCCCGTGTTTATGCCAGCATGTACTGTATAGTTTAGTCCCATGTTTATTGGACGCACCATTATTCTTTGTACTTTGTTCTCTCAGCGGGCATAGGTATGCCTAACCCACTTTAGTTAGATCAGGTACCCACTCATAAAAGAGAATTATTGCACCTATAAGTATCACCTCCTCAGGGTCTTATCCTCTCTCGCTTTAGGCTACCTTATATTTCTCTCTCTCTGACTCCCCTTCGCTGTCTAGTGATTGTGTTCTTACAACGTACTTCGGTCATACGATTAGCTCTTAACACTCGCACGTTGGAGGGAAATCTGTTACACCAATTTTTGGTCATCTAACCTTATACTAATATATGGACTAAAGTACACCATGAAAGACCAATTTTACCACTGTAAAATTGCTTTCACTATTAGAAATAACTTAATAACCCATAGTTTATTAAGTTGTTTCTAAGTCTAAATAGGAAACCCCATGAGGAATAATAAAATAAATCCTTATTTGTTTGATTTTCCTCTAGGGATAATTAACTAAACCACCTTTTATTTAATATTTTTGGTCATGTTTAACCAAAAATAGGAAAAATTATTAGATAAATCATTATTTATCTTTTTTTTTCGAGGAATAGTTATTTAAAGCATTATTTACTAATATTCCTTGACAAATTTGACTAAATCATTTATAAATAATTGAATAAATAATTATTTATTTAATTATTACTTAACCACATTCTTAAAATAATAAATAAATCATTTATTTGTTTATTATTTCTAAATAAATGGATTTGACCAAATTTAAACTCCTTTTCCCTCCAGCAAAAATAATAAAATATTCCATAAAAGTTGGATCTAGATGTAGTTAATAATATTTTAATTATGCAGCAATATTTAGACTAACTCAATATTTTGTTATAAATAGAAGGGTTTTAAATTCATTCACTACCTTTTGTTGCCTTGATATCACCTCTTGATCTATACTTTTGGTCTAACTTTGATCATCCATCATTGTCATATTTTTCTAGTTTTTGTTTGTGAGCTCCCTTTGAGTTCAATTTTTGTCTAGGTGTTCTGCACCATCAAGATAGAGATATCTTAGATATGAAGCGCTGAGGACATACAAGAACCCATCCCATTTAAGGGGACTGGTAACATCTTTCTATGTTCCCTTCCCAAGTGTCATAATACAAAAAATTCTTTAAAAATACTTGTCTTGTTTATTGGATGCATGGAGCAATTCTTGCTTATTTTTGCTATTTAATGTATTTAAATGCATAGATATGGATTTTTGTAGCATTTATTATGATCACTAACTGCACCTCTAAGGAAATTGACAACCACATTTGATGTTAGGGATGTTTTTTATGCACAACTAAAGTGAAATTTTTTCATACGCTTGCGATTAGAATTCGCACTAACAATTCTCATCTGGCCCATGAATATTGCATCGTTCAGTGTCGGAAGAAGTTGAGGTTATGCATTGGAGAGGCACCTCAACATTATCAATTGGTTATGAGGCTTAATCAACAAGTACCAGTAAATATCCATATTTAACCTTGTCATATTTTCTATGTCAAGAGCTTTATTGTTTGATGTCTCTTGCCAGGATTTTTTTAAGAAAATGATTTCTAGTAGAGTGTATTTTGATGCTTCTTGAATTAGGTTGGCTTGTAGAACATAATATTTTATATACCCAGAGATGCTGGAAGATAAATTCTTAGCTTTGA
Source organism: Pinus albicaulis (assembly GCA_034641835.2). Taxonomy (NCBI): domain Eukaryota; kingdom Viridiplantae; phylum Streptophyta; class Pinopsida; order Pinales; family Pinaceae; genus Pinus; species Pinus albicaulis. Next base: position 1,104,480,843 of record CM076570.1, on the reverse strand, counting down.
TAATATCTAATTCAACACTCTTCATTTTAATATCCCAATATCCAGATATTATATCTTTACTTTATTCTTCAATACAAGGGAGATCGGTCACTCTACCCTGTGAAATATCTTGCCAATCTATGTATTTTGACACTTTGTTATCAATTTACTCATAATAATTTCTCATATTGGAAATATGAGTAACTAATTGATCATTGGTCTTAACTTGCTCTTGAATCTGATTATACTTCTGATAGAAAAAAACTTGTTGTGTTGCGAGTAATGCTTCCAATTATGTTGCTTATTTATTTACTTTTGTTTCGCGTGTTTCTTGAAGATTTCAATATTTTTCTTCATTTGATGAATTATTCGTTCATTTTCTTTAATTTTTTTTTTGAGTTTAATTTTGAGACCTTCAAACTATGTTGTAGATTATTAATGTTTGACTGAAGCTCCTGCTCGATTCTTTTCTTTTCATCAGAGAAAACTTGCTCCATTTGAGAAAATTTATGGTCCTTTTCTAATATCAATGATTCAACCTCGACTTCCTTATCAATTTCTGCATTTTCATAAGCACCTCCGAATTGAGATAATATATTAATCTCTTTCCCTAGTGATGATTGAGTTCCTTTCCAAAGGACTCACATTAATGTTGAATCCATAGGCAGTTCTGGATATTCTTCCATATTTTGTTTCTTCTTTGACCTGGTCATGATAGATTTGTGCTTTGGACTATAAAACACATCCAGTGGCGATATCTCTTCAAATTTCAAGATTATTTCAGTAGTCGAAAAAGCCAGAATTATTTCCATATCTTGGGCTGGTGTTTACTTTGGTTTCTCCTCTGTATCATTGTTTCCTTAGATCTGACTTTTCTCAAGAATAATTTTAGAAACCTGTATAGTGAATGAGGTTTCTTGAATTTATTCGTTATTCTTGGAGTTATCTATATCAGCATAAACATGTTGCATACTTGATTCTCCTGTATGATTCATGGAACTTGTAGCACGTACAATAAGCATGGTTTCTGACTAAATCACATTTTGAATTGCAGTGGAATCAATCTCTAATAGTGCTTCCTCAAATTCTTGCCAATTTTGGATGAATATATCATCCTGTTGAAAATTAGTGATTTCTTTTTCTTGAACTGGTACTGGTACTTGAGAATCTATTGCAACTATATCATGTTCTACCTTTGGCTCTGGTTTATGAAACAAATAATATGTTAAATGAGCATTTATATGTTCTGATACACTTTGAATCTTAGCAAATCTTATAGACTGAGAATCTCATCTGATTTATGCTAAATTGTTGAAAATTTGTGATTTGATTCAAACATATCATAAAATCTGTGAAGCTTGCTTGGAAACGCTCACAACTTGACTGAAATCATTATCTCTCTAGCAATACCATAGGGATCATAAATTATATTAGGTAACATTTGAAAGTTGAAAGGTTTTAATCGATCAATTTCATGACAGTCGTGCTTGAAATGGTATAGGGCATACGAACCATAGAAAAATGAAAAGTTGGCCAAACGGTCTTTTTGACATCTTTCAGGATTTTAGTCAAACCACGACCAACTGTTTGATAAGAAACTTCTTAGGTTAAAAATTTTTCTGGTATATACAAGGGTAGGACATGAGGATTGGCATAACTTCCAAAATACAGATGTATGTAAAATTCTCTTCACCAAACCACCTACCTACAGACTTGAGACTCTTATTGGATTTGGGTGTCACTCTAATGATTTTTCTTTCGAAAATTACTTGGAAGACTGGGAGCATTCTGTCATTGCATATTTTCAACATGTGAGAATAATATTCTGACTCCCATAATAAATATAACTGTACATAAATTGGGGTTTCGACTTCTCCGGTCCATTTCCATCCCGGTGATGAAAATTCAAATGAAAAAAACAACTGTGTCTAAGATATATGAATTCATATGAAAAGGAGAGAGTGCACTGGGTGGGGAATTTCTATTTTCTCTATAGGATATTATAAATCTGATAAAATTATCAGAAATAATAGTATCCCAATCTAGAATATAGCCATCAGAGGCTACTTCTATCAAGGGTGTCCAATTTTCTTTAAATTTGGTCATGTTTAGGGATCCAAAGAGAAGACAAATCATTGCACCTATTTGAGAGAATGGACTTTTGAGAGAGAGAATTGAATACATACCCTTATCGTTGTGCTTATGCTGGTTAGGATCATTTCTCCAATTTTTAATGATAGTCGCAAGATGTACATTTTCGTGAATGAACCCTTGAAAAAATTGGGCATCATATCTCTTCTGGGGTTTTGGTAGTTTATACATATTCTTCAGATCTAAAGGCCTAAGAGAGCCAATGACAGTTATGCTTCGAGTAACAAATTTTCTATCTCTGATATCTAAATTTTGCAATGCCCATTTTACTTAGTCGGTGTATGGAAACATTTTAGGACGAGCAACAATTCTGTGAAGAAAATAATTAGTAGTGTCTATCCATGACTCAGAATCATTGGATAGAGTATTGTCAGCCACAAAATTTTTGTCCATAATTACTTGCAGTTTCTCATTCTCGAACAATGATAGATCCATTCCCGTCTTGAAGAACCAATTTCTGGGTTGCATGTAATATCCAAGAGTAGGGTAGCTATTTCACTATTTTCATCTTGTTCTATGACTGACAGTGATGGGATGGTGAATTTCCTCCATGCTTTAATCAACCTTGACATCCTTTTATGCCTAAGTGTTTCGATTTTCCCTATTGAAAAGAACACTGGAGAGGATAAGCTAAAATCACTTCGAGCGATATTAACTGTCCTGTCAAATTAACTCATGCATAATGGGAAATCCTTGGTATTAATATTTTAAATAGTTACAAATCAATTAAAAACCTTGAGATCATAAAACACCTTAATTAACATTAAATTGACAAGCATAAGTTCGTGTGATTTTGACAAATGTCATTATATCGGGATTCATTGATCGACAATTTTCATTGTTGGAAATTCATAATGCTCGAAGCCATTGAGACGGGATGTGATATTGGCATCTGTCAGATGACTTTTTGTGATGTCGGTCATCTATTAATTGACGACTTTGCTATTTCGCATTTCGGCGTTCCGTGATTGTACATTCACTACTTCGATTTTGGCAATGCATTGTTTCAGAGATTCGTTGTTCGTGATTTCGTTGATGTTTTCCCCCTCTTATCTACATTTTTGGTTTGAGGGTTCCTTTTTAGGTGTTTTATTTATTTTATAAAGCTTAATCTAATAGAAAACCTATCTCTAAGTTTTATTTCTAAAACAAACATTAACCTAAAATTTTAAATTATCCCCATTATCCTTTCTAATCTATTTTACTTAGATAATGGGGAGTTTTTGAGATACTACAATAGTACCCAATTACTCCAGCAATCCAAAGGGAGTGGCGAACCAGAGAGAAAAAATATTGGCTGATTTTTCATGACAACCATCACGCTCGACATTATACTTACATCCCCCAATTTCGACCTTTATTAGATACCATACGCTCATTGGTCACCAAATACCCAGATGTAACTAGCTTAGAACCAAGGTAACCTAGCATAAGGAAGCCTACCCCTCATCATTACCAAAACCCTAGGAAGGCTAAGGCAACCCATCATCCTAGCATGGGTAAAAACCACCCAAGAATGACATGTGTTCTATGCGATAGAAAGGACCACATGGTCAATCAATGTCAGGAACTCAAGAAAATCACCAATAGTCTTCTCATAGGCACCACCATAAAAAAAAATTCCATCTCTCTAATCAGGAGAAGATCACACACTGCTATTATGGGATTTTCTTGCAATTCCACCATGCTATGAATTTTGAACTCCTCCCAAGGCTAAGAGCGGCAAGGGCAGCACTGAGTTTCAAATCCCTGAAAGAGCCAGATCAACCAAAACCAAAGACTTGAGATGGCAGAAACCACAAACATGTCATAATGTCCAATCATATCCAAGCATCCATTATAGGCACAAAGAATAGTGTTGGTTCTCACAACATCTACTCGATAGGAACCTTGATGTCATGCACCATTTTCACAAGCCACAATCATGAAACGAAGTTGTGCCCCTTAATGGAGAAATTTTGGCAGCTATGCGTTCAACAAAACTTAAAAATCCAGGAGAGTGCACGTACCCTTTTTACATGGCCAGAAGAGCACGATTTTTCTCTCAAACAAACCACCACAATGGAAATTATTCCACCATTTAACATTGATGAGACACAACACCATATACGATTCATCTCATCATGCATGGAAATTATGACCTATGTTGTCTGCTCATCTTTCATTGGTTTCAGGACTACTACAACTACAATAACAGTAGTAGTACCATCGATGGTGCAAACCCAACTCGTATGTAGCCTGTCAACCTTGTCTAGTTCCACAACATCAACCACAGATTCATATTCATGTCTGTCGACTAGCACTTTTAGGCCCGAACCAATTCCTCACGGCCTCACACAAACCAATTCCCACTTAGATGCCATGTTTCATTTAGACGAGGATAATCTAGAGGCCATGAAGGAACTAGATTTTCTGTGGGACTCAATGCATCACCGTGCATTTTTTCTTCTAGAAAAAATGTTCGGACCTAACAACCCAGAAACCCAATATATATACTCCATTGAATATAAATAATTCCTCCTATCCGGGAAAGTATATTGGTTCAAAAACCACATCCCAATGCTCGACACATTTTAAGAAGGGAATATGTCAAATATTTCACCAACCATTAAGGTGAATATCTCAAGGAACGCAGGAAAAATCAAAGAAATATCACTAGGGGTAGCATGGTCTCTAGACGAGGTAGTTTCTTGCACAAAATTATTACAAGAGTATAGGGACATATTCGCATGAGATTATTTGGAAATGCTAGGGCTTAGCCCCACTATCGTAGAACAACACATTAACACCTAGCGTGACATACCACTAGTCTGCCAAAAACAATGTAAATTACACCCATCTAAGGCAAAAGCCATCAAGCAATAAATTGGAAAGCTTCACAAAGCTGGATTAATCTACACAATCACTTACACATCATGGGTTTCCAACCCTGTACCCGTCATGAAAAGATAGGGCACCATCCGAGTCTGCACCAATTTCTGAGATTTAATTAAAGTTTGTCCGAAGGAAAACTACCATATAACGTTTATCGACCAAGTCATTGATGTTTGCACTGGTCATGAGGCCTTTTCCTTCATGGATAGATTCTCAACATACAATAAAATTCAAATCTGGCACACAGATCGGTACAAGAGTACATTCAATGCCCCTTGGGGCACATTTTCATACCAAGCTATTCCCTTTGGTCATAAAAATGCTGGAGCCACCTTCTAGCAGGCCATAAATTATATCTTCCATGACCTGGCCCAACTCATCTTAGCTTACTTGGACAACCTCGCCGTATGATCTAAGAAATGAGGTGACCATATAAAGGATTTATGGTTGGTATTCCAACAGTTCTGACACTACAACCTATGCATTGAACCTCTCAAATGCATCTTATGCATTAATGCAGGTATACTCTTATGACTCATAGTTTCCCAAGAAGGGATCAGAGTGGACCCCCTCAAGGTCCAAGCAATAAAAGAGGTGCCACCACCCAAAAATCTCAAGACACTTCAAAGCTTGCAGGGGAAAGCTAACTTCTTACGATGCTTTGTCCCCAACTATGCCACTTGGACACAAGGATTGCTACCCATACTATGTCAGGACATTCCATAAAAATGGGATGATCAAGTTCAAAAATCATTTCAGGCACTAAAAGACACATTGTCTTCAACCCCTTTGATCAGCCCACCCAATTATGACAGAGAATACACCCTATACCTATCAACATCAAACACAACAATAGCTAGGGTGTTATTCCAAGAAAAACCAAATAGTAAATAACATGTAATCTACTATGTCAATAAGAACCTATCTTGCCCCACTTTCAAATACGAATGGAGAAAAAAAACCGCCCTAGCCCTTTTACACGCAATACAAAAACTTCAACATTACATCATCCTGTGACCTACAACAATCATAGCAGCTATCAACCCCATGAGATATCTACTAACCTGTCGTCTGATGAACCACAAATACGCTTGATGGGTAGCCATATTGAAGGAATTTAACATGCAGTTTAACTCCCCCAAGAGAAAAAAAGCTTTAATCTTTTTCTAGTTCATCACTGACCTCCCAAGTCTAACTAAAGGATCCCCAATTAACAACTCACTACCAAATGAACATCTATTTCTAATGAAGACCGATGACATTTATTTTATAAACTACAAACTAGCAATTGCACCACATGTTGCAAAAGAAACATCGTAAGGAAATACCATGAGAAAAAGTAGCCTAGAAGAAATAAGTTGTTGCAGAGAAGGAGCGATTGAGAAGGAATGAAAGGAAATTTTTGCTTCCATGGAAACAGGTCGTGGAGGTTTCAAAAATATTGATGATAAGATTTATCAACCAACAAATTTTGCTATAGATATTGAAATAGGAAATTGTGGGTGAAAACATATATATAAACCAACATAATATGTTCACATATATAAAAAAATTGTTATAGATATTTAAATAGGAAATTGGGGGTGAAAATATTTTGGTGATTAATAATCCTCTAAAGCAAGCATGAAATGAGCATGTAACTCAAATAAAATATTTTAAATACATTCAAGTACAATCTATGTAGCATAGATGTAAATAAAGAGAAATTTTATTAACATAAGTAGATTTTACTCCAAGTTCATCTACATATCCCAACGCTAATATCATGCTTGTTAGAAATTGTATATTATATATGATTAACAATAGTCTTCATCTACAAGAAAGTGAATATCATTTTAATATGGAGACATTCTTGGAAGGAGATATTGTTCTTTATGTTATGGTTTATTTTCTTAAATCCAGACTTGGTTTATTCTTTCTCTATATACATAAGTGTTATAGCATCATTTTTCACCCTCATGTGATTCATGATTGTCTTTTTGGCCTTGGGCACCCATTCCGACAGACTTGAACAAAATTCATTAAAAACAGTGTTAAAAATCCCATACGCGGGTATGCCCAGACTTTTCCGCGTGTATACGCGAGTCCATACACACTTTTCCACGTATGCCATTAAAATCATTAAAAAATATATAAAATTCCCTATTTTCGGGCTAGGTTGATGGTTACTCCAGTAGTTCAACCACCTCAACACGTGGCCAATTGTTTCCAACTGATTGAAACTACTTTGAGGGAGTATAAAAGCCCCTCATGTGCATGGCCTAAGGGAGAGAGAAATTTATAGAAATTATACTCCACAACCCATCCAAGTCCCGATTTCGTGCCTCCCACTCTCTCCTGCATTTTTACAGAAAACCCTAGTTTCCTGAGATGTTCATCAGTTTATATGTCATCTCGTGTGCACAAGTCTTGAAAGTATCCTAGCGAGGCAAGGGCGGGACAGATCCAGACGACGGTCTGTTCGAAGATCGTGGAAGGATTCAGGTGATCTCTCCACTTTTTATTACTGTACATGCTGTTCGTAATGAAGAAGAACCATCGTGTTCCTGAATTCACGTGTTAATATCTGCTTGCATATGTGAAAAGTTCATTATTTAAGCATTTATTATTGTTTATATGATGTTTCACATGGATTACAGTGACATTTAGGAGAAGTATATGCTGTACAACTAGATTTCCGTGCACGTTTCTTCTTGGTTTTCAGGTTGAGGAGGAAGAAGGGTTGTTGGGGGTTTGGACCCTGCGGGATCTACATCAAACATAGGATTACGGGTGAGTTCTACTATCGATGTTATTCCAGTTTTTAGCATACAAGGGAGGGCTGTGTGAGTCCTTCTCGAATAGCATGCCCTGATCTCAGCCGTTTTGGACCTACAACAAACCTCTAGGAGTTTTTTTCCTTGGCATTTAATCATAAATCGCTACTGGGATCGTGATTTGGTGGATTCCTCATGTTAGTGGTTTTACCAAAGGTTTCAACAAATAGGGGAATCAATATTTCACCCAGTTAACTTTTTATTAGTCAGACTGAAGACCTGGTTCTTTATCCAGGCTTGATCTTTTTTATTTTTCATTATTTTATTTTTCATACGCGAGTTTTCCTTAACACAGACGCGTATACATGTAGTTTTTGTTAAACGAAGTCGCGTATACGCGGGTTTCCTTTGACACAGGAGCATATGCATGCTTTTTGAAAAGCTGATAAGTAGCGTATGCCTGGGAAAATTTTGAAATTTTTGATTTATTGACTTTTTAGTCTTGTCTGCCTATGGAGACCTCTTCCTGCAGTGTATTTATAGTCTCTGGATTGTGTTGATAGTGGTTATCGGTCTTTTTCTCTCTTGTTTGGTGGAAGACTGGCTTATTAGGAAAATCTTGCTTTTTTTAGTGCTTGCATTTCTGGTTCGAGTACCAAGATCTCTTTCTAGGGATTCTTGGCTGTTCTGCTTAATCAGAACAGAGAGCTTCTGCTCATATACTCTTTCCGCATTTTATGTTTTGCTTTGCACTTGCATTTTTTCCTGCTTTCGGTTAGTTTTTTTGAGTTCATTTGACTAGGTCTTGTTGCAATTTTTGAAGAGTTTTTCTTGGTTCTTTGAATTTTTTGTTTGCTGCAAGGTTGTACTATTCTTCTGGGCTGAGTTATTGAGTTTCTTGTCTTCTTTTTCTCATATAAATCTTGCTACTAAGTGGCACTATAAGATTTGGAGTGTTTTGAAGTTTTTCTTGAAATTCAGAGTTGTTTGGCTTGGTAATTGGATAGTTTTCTGGGTCTCTTCGAGCTCTTATTTTTATAAAATTCAAAAGCTCAAAAAAAATACATTTTGTTTTGGCATTTGCTTTTGTTTCGCATTTTTTTTTTCGTTTTGTTACATCTTTTGAAGCTTTGTTGAGGTTTCTTGCCTTTGGTTTCTGACTTGATTTGGGAAGGGAATTGTCATTGGTTTCTTCCTCTTGATTCAAGCATATTTTGGTGTCTTTATACTGAGAGTTTCTGATTTTGGGAACTAGTTTTGTGGACAACCGAAAAGTGATAGAACTGAAGGATTCTTGGGAAATTTCTCTTTGCTTTGTTAGATTTTGCATCTTAGAATTTGCATGCTCTTAGTTATTTGCATTAGGTGCACTTAAGCATTTGTAGTCTTTTTCATAGATTTTGCGATTATGAGTTTGATATTTGAAAATAAAAAAAATATAGTCTCGTAGAACCCGTGTAGAAATTTCTTTTCATTGAAAGGCAATTACTGCATTTGCATGTAGTTTGGTTTTCATTAATTTCTTTTCTGCGTCACAAAACACCACGAGTTTCATTTTCATATCCCATTGACCTAATATAACAGCTGATTAAAATAAGCGCTATAATTTAAAAACAACTAGCAATTTTTTTATTAAGTATCATACACCAACTAGCTAGGTTGTAGGGCCTTGGATTAGGTGAGTGGAGAGTTAACTCTCCAAGGCCGCTCAAACTAAAACATAGAATTTTATTAATTGAGTGAAATCCAACCTCGTTAGGTGGACCGGGAAAGCTATCCTCCAGAGAGTCAAGCGCGAGGGGAAGTGAAGGTAAAGAAGAGAGATACCCCCTCTCTGATTTGCTGGATCTTGCCTTAAGACCGTTCCGCCCGGCTTCTGACACAGATTGGTGCCCATAGTTACCATTCCTAGGTTCCACACAGGTGACTGCCGGGGGGAATACCCGTGGTACGTGAGGCAGACGTCGTATCACTTCCAGCAGTACTTCTGGGGGGTGCCTTTGCGAAGCTTGGGTACTTGTGCCGGCAAAGGTTGTTGTTAGGAGGTCGGCATAACTATTTCTGTTACCTTCGCTAGTAGGCCTGGGCTGTAATTATCCCAGACTACTTTCGGGAGGTCCTATTTTTCGCTTTCTCGTATTTTGGTGTCCGGTCGTAATCACCCGGAGCGGAAATACCTGAATGCTTCTTGCTTGGCTGTATCTTAGGGATTTTTGTAGTGAGTGCTCTTTGCTCCTAGCTTGCTTAGCTTTATACTTTTTTGAGTCTAATTAAAATTTTTTAAAGTGGCTGATCAAGCACCTCGTCGATCGAGGAGAATCCGGGGGTTATCTCCCAAGAGTGCAGAGCCTTCTTCAAGAAGGCGTAGGAGTAACATAGCAGGTGAATATCACCCTGTGGCGTCTGACGCAGTGGAGAGAGATCCTCCACAAGGGCTTGAAGGTTTCGTAGTTGGTTCTGGTGTTGGTTCTGAGAGCAGCGTTCCGCTCATCTCGAGAGTCTTGTTTCCTGGAGAGTTAGGAATAGAAGTAGAGGAAGTACCTGAGTCTCCTCAGTCACTTCCATCTCCTCTTCCTCCTGATTATCCATTTGTTGTTGAGTACATCGGACCTGAGTCTGCAAGACTAGAAGATCCTCCATTTTATTCATACCTTTTGATGGCCATGACTGGGAATGCAGCTTCTGTTGTGAGTGCTGTAGGCATTCAGACTCCTACTTTAGTTGAAGGAGGAGGCACTATTTCTATATCTTCGATTGCTTCTAGTATTGTTGTGTTTTCCTCTGGTTTCACCCAAGCACATGCTTCTCAATCTGGTCCCTTTTGTTTTGGAATGCCCATTAGTGGGATTCCTCCTTTTTCCTTTTCTGCTGCTGCAGCTGTATCTACACCCATGTCTTCCATGGCTAGTGGGTCAACTTATTTTCAAGGGTTCCCCTTTGGAACTGGGCATATCCCTAGGTCAAATCATTCTTTAGGGTATTTTCCTTATACTTCTCAGACTCAGAGTTTTAACCCTTGGTCTGGAGGTCAGAGTTCGACAACTTTTATAGGTTGGAACCCTGTATTTACAACAGCGGGGACAGGGAATCAGTTTTACGCTGGTCACCAAGGGAATGCTTCTTTCCCTTCATCGAGTGCTTATCAGACTTTTTCCCCTCTTTCTAATGCTTAGAACCCCTATCAGGGGCTTTCCTCTTCATTCATTACTTCCGGGGGGGGGGAACTGGTCCGGTATTTGGTAACTCTACATTGGGAGGGGGTCCTTCTCCAAATGTTGGGTCCTTTGGCCCAACATTTTCTACAAGTTCTTTTTGGCAACCTGGCGCCTCATCATATCCAAGGTACTCTTTTCAGAATGTAGGGAATTCATCCCATCAAGGATGGAATCCTCAGGCTCCGCCTCGTTTACCTTTTCTGGCAACATTAAACTTGCCAGATATGTCGAAATTGACGAATGATCCGATCCAATATAGTTTGGGGTGGCCTTCGGTTCCCACCAAACTACCTTCAGACATTCCAAAGTTTTAAGGTAATAATGGAGAGGACCCGGCTAACCATATCACCACCTTCCATTTATGGTGTTCTTCTAACTCCCTGATCAACGATTCGATTAGGTTGAGATTGTTTCAATGCACCTTAACTGGAAACACTGCCAAGTGGTATATTGAGTTAACTGGGGGCAGTTTTGCTATGTTTGGAGATCTAGCTACAACATTTCTAAATCATTTCTAGTTGCATGTCCGTTATGATGCTAGGACTGAACTCCTAGCTAATTTTAAACAAGACGATGCAACCCACATTTCTGATCATATTCAGGAATGGCGGAGAAGGAAGAGGCTTATTAAAGCTCATATTCCAGGAGAATTCCTTTTGGAATGGTTTTTGAAATCTCTGCAGTCAGATATTTCTAAGGATGTATCCCTATCTGGGGTATTTTCTGAGGAGCAGGCTATTTTCAGGACCCAACAACTTGAATTGATATATTCTCAGTCTGGGGTCCTTCATAAATATTTGCCTAATGCTCCTCGCTCCAAATTGGACTTATCCAAGACTAAACCTGGTCCTCATGGTGATGGAATTATTGGGTCGATCAATAGTGGTGCAGCTAACCTGCTTAGTCAATTGCAACAGTTGTCTTTACAATCTGCTCCTTCTGGTCAGGATGTGCCTGCTGAATCATCGCCTTCTCAATCTTTGTTAGTGAATGCCGTTCAGACTTCTAACCCTAAAGAAAATCAACAATCCGAAGGGAAGAAGAAGGGACGTAATAAGAAAAAGGGCAAGAATGGGAAGGGTAATGCAAATAAATCCAACGAGCATGTTGGTGAGGGTCCAAAGGATAAATACAAAGCAATTTCACAATTTTAAGTTACAGTTTTATATTTTATAATTACAAATCTAGTTGCTTATTAAACTATTTTACACACATCTATTTATTCAAATATATTATACTGTGAAGATGTTATATCCTATTATTTGATTACAAAATTATTGTACTTCCTACTAAGTAAAATAAATTTATTAATAAATAATTGAACGCCAAATTGAAGATTTCCGGAGAACTACTATAATATATAGAACTGATTTTTTGATGTATAAATTATTTGTTTTCTATGTCATTGAATTTCCATTACCTATTATCTTCAAACCCCATGGGGAGATATTGAACATGGGAGCCAACTTTAGGTAAATAAACATTCACATTGTCAACTTGAAAAAAAAAAATTATAATCTTAAATTCTGTTACCTAATCATATTTTTAAATATATAATTGAGCTCCATTTATTAAAAACAAAGGAAATATTAAGAACTTCCTAGAGTTATAAAAGGTAATTGAAATGAAAAATAAAAATATCTTCATGACAACATACAAACGTTAATCTTAATTGAATCATTAAAAAACTAAAAAGGGATAATACACAGTATCACAATTTTCTTATCAGAACTAAATGCTCCTATATGAAACAATGATGGCTTTCATCAGTTCAAGAGCAGTAAAAACAAGTTTACTGAGAAAACAACTCTAGCACTGAGAGAGATTTGGAAGTAACTCTTGAACTGGTCAACATGTCTTTCTCTATGGTGTTGTATATTGGGCATAGGCAATTGTTGAATTGGTGAACATGCCTTGCTCTATGGTGTTGGATATTGGGAATATATTTCTACAATAACCATGAAATTGTCAACATTAGAGCACACTTTCCATCACATTTTTAGAGAAAATTACAATAGAATATCACATTTTTCTTATCATATCTAAATGTTCCTATATGCAACGACTACCTTGTGCCTCATAGTTTAAATTTGTGCAGGGAGGAGGAGAGGAGTGTCAAGGTGCAAGCTAGAATAAGAAGAGAAAGAAGAATCTTGTTTGGGACATGAGAATCTTGTTTGGGACTTGAGATAGATTCATTCTCTGCACATCTAGACTCAAATCTTAATAAAACAAAACTCACCATACTTTGAATTTTCTCAATAAATATCTTAAAAATTAGAATATCAATTTAATACATTTTACTCAATTACACATTTAGCAATATTCATTTTAAGAAATACAAATATAAATTATTATTTTAAATAAAAATATTACAGCACATTTAACAAAATTTGATATTCATTAACAAAAAGAAATCTAAAAGAGTATGTATGTGGTTACAAACTATTACAATTAAGTAATTAAGGTAAATTTAGTGTTATTTAAGAAATGATAATTATGAACATTTATCATTATTGCTCAAGATAAATCATGTCCTATGAAATAATTTTGCATATTTAAAAAAAAATCATTATTAATTTAATTTTTTTATATATTAAGAAATACTACTTTCGAATAATAAAAAAGTTGTAACATAAATAACCTATAAAAAGAAATCATGTATTTTTGGAATAATAAAATAAATGTAACAAAAATAATATAGAACAAGAAAAACTATCTATATTTGAATGTATGAAAATTTAGATACATTTTATTAAGTAAAATTTTAAAAGAATAATGGTTATAAACATTTAAAAATAGTTTTATTAAATAATTGGCTTAGATCTATATTTTTTTATCATAGGGATCAATTCTTTTTTCACTCTAAAAGAGGTTTTCATATCAAGACATATGATCCTCTTGGCTCTTGGTATCTCCGGGGTTAGGATTGATCCGAGTCAAGTTTATTCCCTTCTTTAAATAAACTACATTCCACATGAATACCATTGGTTGTTTTTATAGTTAGTTTAGATCTATATTATTTATGAGGGGGGTCAATTCTCCTTTCAATCTAAAAACATGTTTGCATATGAAGACATTTGATCCATTTTGGCTTTTGGTAGATTCAGATTCAAGATTGATCTAGGCCATCTTAATTTAGCCCTTTAAATAAAATAAATTCCACATGAATACCATGGGTCAATACCATGGGTTGTTTTTATAGCTTATTATTATTTTATTTTATTATAATGGCGTAAAACATTTCAATCGTCTAACATTTTATCCAATGGCTCAAACATGGACACATTGGCAGCTAGGGAAGTTGTTTTCAAATAAGAACCCCTAATAAAATATTTTAATTTAAACTTAAATCTCTATGAACTTTATATAAAGTAATTGAAATTAAAAACAAATAAATTAATTTTCAGTATAGGAGATATATATTTTTTCACTAAGTTGACAAAAAATAATATTATTTATATTACATGATGTGTAATTCATTCTAGTTTCATTTTCCATTTAATATTTAAAACAAAAATATACTAATAACATAAAATATTTTATGTCGTTTTTGTGTCTTTTAATTTGAATATGGGTGAATTTTTCACCAGAAATGATTAGGGCATCACAATGAAAATAACAAACAATTTAGCAGTTTTCACAAACATCAAATATTTTAAAATCTTGGGAGATGCAAATATTTTATTAATATTCATGAAAATGTTTTCATTTTAAAAAATTTGATCTATTGAAACATTTAATAAATCAATAATTAAGATGGATGTATACTAATTTTATTTTAAAAATAAATACAATAATTTTCCATCTTATAACAAATTTCCATCTTTAAACATAATTCATTGTCAAGCAATGCGAATAGATTTTGAATGTCATATTCAAATTGAAGAATTGGACAGAATATCATCAATATTATGTAAGTTGTTAGAATGGAATATATTTTATGACCCATTTTAACCGGTGGATTTAATAACTCGAGATATGCAGTCTAGATTACGAAAAAGGAAGAGAGGAAAGTCTTAGTTAAGAAGGAAATTTCAATGTGGTGATGAAGGAAATTTAGAATGGGATGCAGGAGCATTAGAACTTGAATGTTTTTTTTTTTTTGGAAGAGAAAGCTCCAAACAAGTTTCCAATATGGAAAATGATTTTTTTTTTAAATAATATTTTTTTTGGTTGTAAATAATTTTTATTTTTTTATTTTTAAAACAATTATGAAAAAAAAAGATAAAATAGATAAGATTTTAGTGTGATAATTTGTTATTTCAGATTTAGAAATAAACTAAATTAGACTTAGGAAAACAATCATAGTTTGATTTTAGGATTTTATAAAAAAAAATTTAGTTCACTCTAAAAGGAATGTTATTTATTTTTGTAACCCTACGATCATGAGAAGAGGCCCAAAAAAAATGTATAATGATGCCTAAAGTAACGAGAGTGTCTCAGTCGATGTTTGGGCAATACTTTTTAATGAAATAGAGATTCATTATGCTTTATATTATCTGTTTGTATTCTGAATGGACTATGTTATGCTTTATATTAGTTCTGCATATTCCGAATGTTCCGAATGGAATGTGTTGAATTCCTTTTCTATGAGTTAGATGTATAGTAAAACCAATGTCATAGCAGGTGTCTACATGGCTAGAAGAAAATGCCAAATTATATATATATATATATATATATATATATATATATAAGAGATGAAATCTATTTATCTACGGCGTGTGCAGGCCACTGGATTTTAAGCAGTAGAAGATTTGGAAACGATGTCGATTGAAATCATTATCATAAGTAGTGAAATAGAGTGTGTTGAAGGCAACTAAGCGGCTGAAGTGGAGCAGAGCACCGAGTAAACTGTACACGCTGGAGTTAATTCAGCGCAATCAAAGGAGCTGACCGATTGCATAATGGAGGATGTGAATACACCTATGGAGGATCAACATGTGTGACGTTGATTTGGAGCCTATAGAATTTGATGATTTGTGTACGTGTAGAATGACTTGAGCGCTGACAACATCAAGGAGTGTTGAGTTGAGAATTTAAATGGAGAGTAATCGCATGGCAAGTGCAAGAATGGAGAGAATATCAGAGCTTAATGTATGCTTGAAAAATGTAGGTGTTTCAATAATTGGTGCCAAGTTCATTTTTGGTGCCGTCAAGTGGTATCAGAGTGAGGATTTGCTCAAATGTGTTTGTAGATAGTAGTGAGGAGATATTTTCTAGCAACAATGATATGAGAATTGTGGCAAAGGAATTCAGACATATAGCACAACATTCATAGAGAAAGAACAGTTATTGCAGCAACTTGAAGGGTAAGTAGTGCACAAAAGGGCTTCGAGAAGAGGGAACCAAGAATGCCAATAGTCCAAGCTCAAAGGAGAATCTTCGTGAGGCATGTGTAGGAGGAAAGAGGTATGATACTGCAGATGCGATTTACGTATCATAGTGGGAAACACAAAGATCATGAAAGGAAAAGATGAAGATGACTATGGGAATTCATTTGAGGAATTCAAAGGGAAGACAAGGAGGTGCCAAAGTAGTTGGAATAAGGAAAATAAGTTCATTGAGATAAAAACATGGTTGAATGTGCTTTTTAGAGTTGATACAGTGTAATGAGGAGAAACAAAGTTATGGCTGGAGCCTGAGGAAAAGGGTCAAGAGGCTTATTGAAAGATTATGGGCTAAGAAATAGAGATAGAAGCTGAGACACAAGTTGAAGGAAGAACCCAAAGCTACCGAGCATGAGGAAGCAATTCATAGAGGTGAACCTGAGCAAGGAGAAATGCTTGAAGAGGACGGTTACGAGGTTGATGAATATTTGATGTTTAAGAAATCAATTGAGGCTAAAAATCCTTGTGCTATCTTTTACGATTCATTTATGGTTTCAAGTGTTATTGTAAACAATGGAAAACATTTTTAAACTATCATGAAAAAGGAGGAATGCAGAGGAGAGCAAAGTTAAAATTTTGTTCTCGGTAGCGTGGAGGAGAAATACTTGAATGGGATGCTCATAGGAAATGGTGAGACAAAGGTAAAGACAACTTTCAGTCTTCACATTTATTGTGTGTAAGCAGGTGTAGCAGAAGTGATTATCAATTTTCAAACTTATGTAAGTGAAATAGAAACCTAGGGTGAATAACTCGTGATGCAGGAGCATCCGACTAGGGAGGCAAACAGTCAGCAGGTTTTCATGTTTTCAGTAATGTGATTTTACAGGTCTTTGTACCTGTCTAGGGTTAATTTGTTTTTGATTAGGAGGGTAACTGTCAGTAGGAGTTGTTTCAGTTAATTATTATTTTTGTTTAATTATTGTCATCAAAAAACTGTGATAGGTCATTAGATTGTCTTTTAAGTTCATTATGCATAAAATAAAAAGAAATAGTCGAAGGTGAATAACGCCCCTGTGTAACGAACAATGAACGGTTACCAACTGACAACGAACTAGTTGGGACTGGAATACAAAAAGGACAGGGTAGCAACTTGAGAAGGGTTCTGCAAACTGTCAACACAGTGGAGTAATAGACCAGAGGTCTAGTTTTGAAACTGACTATCTGTACTATCGAAGAATCTTCTGAGATTAAAGAATTTCATTTTATGTGTAACCTACAATTTGTTGTTTTTCTTTGATTCAGACAAGTAATAACAGGAAATCGATTTATTGAGTAACTGTAACAAAATAACAGAGTATCAAAGTGCTGTAAGATTTCTTTTAGCAAGCAGGTGTTCGAGAAATCATTCCACAAGAAGTCCAGCGTTTCATGGGAAGGAAACGTTGACTGAAGAACGAACAAGACATGCAGATAAGAGTGTAAACAAAAACCACAGGTAAACAATTTACTTCAGAATGCCATTACTTTCTTTCTCTGTACAAGTCGAAACCATAAATAAGTAAAATTTTCCTGAATAGATAAAAGGCATTTGTTTACAGTCCAGAATCTCTTAGAGATTGTTTGAAATAATTTACAAAAGATTTTAAAACCCTCGGGCCATACAAACATCACAGCCAGGGTTTGAAAACGTTGAAACCCTTCCGGAGGCAAGGGGTCGAAACCCTCACGGTTTCAATCAGAACTACCAAGGAAAACTCCTCAAGCCGGATAGCAAACATAACTGATAAACGGAGGAACAAACCCCAAGATTCAACAGAGTAAAGCGAAGCGGCTTAACTTCAACCAGACACAACAGAGACAGTAAAAGAAGTATGGAATGATGCTACCCGTAAAGAGGGCGACGAGGAAGCCAACTGGGGCGTCGGGCTGTTGAGGACCCTCGCACACCTGCACAGAGCAATTACAAACGATTTCAGCTCGTATATACTCCAGAACGTGAATTTACCTGGAAACATAATTGGGGAAGGGTTTGAGAGCAAACCTGGACACGGTGACAGAGTCCAAAAGTCCGCAGACGAACAAACGCCATTGTACCACGGCCAATCAAACTGCTCACAAGGAGCCGAGTTGTTAAGGCGTGAATGAAATGGAACAGTAAGTGAAGCAGAGAACGAGAGCTTACCAGTTGATATCGGTGGAGTCGAGGAGAACCTGTAGACGGAGCTTCCAGAAGAAGAATACCTGTGTAACAAACCAGTGCCAAGGTTAATCAAGGGACTTATATAACGCGGAGGAATTAAAAACCAAGAACAACCTGAAACATGGTTTCAGAGACAGAGGACCAAGAAAGTTACAGTGGGCAAGTCCAAGCCCTGTCCAAACGAGGGAATAGCGAGCAAAGTTGCTACAGAAGAGACCGACCACCATCGCCAACGAACGCAGAGATAAAACGAGACTTCAGCACAGGAAAACCAGACCTCCAACGGAGGCTTACCCCAACAACGACATCACAAATGAACCGACTATCGGATCCATAGGCGGAAAACCCGAAGGTGTAAACAACTGAGCTGTAGCATTTACTGATAGAGTAAATGCGAGCTACTGGCGGAGCAACCAAGGTATACGGAGATCAAAGTTCGAGATAATCTATTCATTGTTTTTTTTATATCCACAGTACCGTGTGTTTTATATGAAATGCCACGGAATGACATTTGTCATTGATAATAACAAACGCTACCACTGTTGACACGTAAGCACACTTGGACACACAGTCAAGTCTTTGTTAGTTTTCTTAGCAAACAGGGGTGTGGGCTGGCGCCTACTCATCAACTCGCAAAGCTTATTGTGAATGAGGATGCACCAATATTAAAGGAGGAAGAGTTTGTTAGAAGTATGGTGATAGAGCTCCAAAAACATATTGAAGTGAGATAGAGAGTTCATAGAGCAACTTTACAAGCATGGAATGAATATGAAAGTATGCTTCCATGGCTATATATCTTGTTTGCTGGAAAATGTCTATTTGAAAGAGTGAGCAGCACCATGGTGAAAACCACTGGTTTGTCACAAGGAAGGTAAAAGAAAATTTATAGTAGAATTCAAGATGCAACAACAACAATAAAACAACATGACAAAGATAATGATCAATAATAAAACTATGTATGGGAGACATCAACAACAATAACTCATGTTAAGGAGACTATGAAATTTTTCTACTTTGAGAGTCTGATGCAAGAGCATAATTTAGAGCTTCCAAGTCATCAAGATTTTTGTTGAGAAAGCTCCAAACAGGGTTTCAACATGGAAATGGAATTGTATTTTGTTATTGTAAATAATTTTAATTTCTTTATTTCTAAAACACCTATAGATAGAGATAAGATTTTAGTGTGAGAATTTGCATTTTAATGCATGAGATATTTTTAAGAGATAAACTATGGTAGATTGAAAAAAATTATAATGTGATTTTAGAATTTTATAGAAAACTTTACTTTTCTCTAAACCAAATGTTATATATTCTTGTAAGCCTATGTGGATGAGAAGGGGAATCAAGCCAAGTGAAACGAGAGTATCTGACTCGATGTTTGGGGTGAATGAAATAGATATTCATTGTGCTTTGTATTATCTCTGTGTATTCGGAATGGACTATGAGTTAGATGTATAGTAAACCAATGTCATGGCATGTGTCTACATGGCTTCAAGAAAATGCTAAATTATATATATCGATTGAATTGTATTTATGTATGCTTTTCACATCACATTTTATTTTAAGCAGTAGAAGAGTTGGAAACAATGATGATTGAACTAGTAAGAAGTCAAGTGAGTATTTAAAGGTTTTCAGCAAATTGTGATCATAATTGTAAACTGATAACATTTCCTCATTTTTTTGGAAGCACAAAAGTTCATGACTGAATTGCTACTAAAATAATTATGCCGATAGGCGTATCCCCCTACCGAAAATCACTTCATTAGTGATTATGCTAATTAATATTTTTCATCCGGTGGTCTAGATTGAAAGTTGCCGATATATTCTCGTCGTCGCCACTCAATCAATGAATGAAAGCCATAACCTCCTTGCATGTCTAAATAAATTGTTTAAACCCTACTTAAATTAATTTTTTACCAAATTATCATTAAAAATTTATTGTTCCTCTTATTTATCTCCACGTATGAGAGTATGAGGGATTAGAGTGAAATAAGGGCACGTTTCGGGCGAGAAAGTTCTATCGTCGAAGCCACATGGCATGTGGCTAGCTTAACGTTTCAGGTTTAATCATGGGATTTGTATGGAGGTGTCCATCTTTGCAAACAATAAGAAATATCGATGTCCATCCATCTTCCAACGGAAGCAGCGTACCACACGCAACGAATTCTTTAATGGCCATTATCTTCACCTGGTGCCACGCGCAAAAAAATCTGTAGAGCTATCGCGCAAGCGGGAACTGTTACGGGAAGGTGAACCAGAGCGTTGCCCAAACATTTCAACAGAGTGGTTCCACAAAGTTGATCTGCCTATCTGCTATGATGGTTGGCATCGTAATGCTCAATTTCTTTCAGACCATAAGGCCACCTGGTTTAGAGCAATCGACGCATTTAGATGCAGAGAACCTGGACTGTGGCTAGTTGGATCGAAGTAAGAAATCCTTCTGAGAAGCTTCACGGCTATAGAACGCACGCTTTGGACGTTAAGCTTTCCAATACACATGCATTGTTTGTTATTCACGCAGACTGTAGTTTATTCATTATGTATTGAAATACACATGCGCTGCTTTTTTTCAATGTTGGACACTCAAGTGTCAAGTCAAAGCTCTCTTGTGTTCATTCTTGCGTCGTTGTTTTCATTAGCATTTGGTTTCATTTCGAATGTAGCGAGCATTTTGTTATGTTATCTCTATAACCATATTGCTAGCTTATTTGATGATGCAATCTGACCCAGGTATTTACCACTTCTTCATAAATAAACTAACTATTGCGCAGTCATTTATCTCACTTGCATTGCGTTAGTGCATTTTTTTTTAACATATGAAACTCGCTCTGTCCAAAGTCACAATGACTGACATTTAATTATTCATTTTATTTTACATAAATATATATGTAATTTCATATATTATTTTAATTGGCATCATAATTTAATTTCATAGATTCATTATTTATATTCACGTATCTGTTCCTTTAAAATGAATACCGAATATAACTTTGATATGGTATAATAGATTGTAAACCTTATATATGTAATTTCATATATTATTTTAATTGGCATCATAATTTAATTTCATAGATTCATTATTGATATTCACGTATTTTTTCCTTTAAAATGAATACCGAAGATTGTAAGCCTTGGCTTTAGATTTGGTTAAATTAGATGGTTTGAATTGTAATTTTAATTTTTTTTACTATTGTAATATTTATATATTCTATAAATATCAATTACCTCTGAATCGATTTTTCCTCAAAAGTCTTTTTTGGACTTTCCTAAAGTTTATTTCGAAAATTCGATAGCTGTTACGTAGTTGAACTAGTTTCCAAATTTAAGTCATGCTTTTAAGGAAACTAATTATAAAAATATTTGATAGTTAACGAGATTCACGATTGGAGTTATGTTTTTAAATGAAACGACACATGAGAGTGTGATTATAAAAACGTTTTGATATAAAGTACAGGGGTGAGAGATTTCAGTGATTTATATTATCAAACTAACCTAACATTTCATAATACTTTTCAGTCACGCTGGTAAATAACGCAATAAATCCTTTACAAAAATCAATCTAAAATATATAACTCGCTCAGGTTTTATTTGCGATATGCACAAATAATAATGAAATATTTAATCTTGTTCAATTCAGATTAAGTTTAGATTAACTTAGGTCAAGAATTATTTTAAGTTTAGATTAACTTAGGTAAAGATTTATTTTAGTAATCTAAATAGAAATATAATTCTAGAGAATATTTCACACTGCATACAATATATAAACGTCGGTTGATATGTATTATGATGGGCAACATAATTTTAACGCTTCATTCACTTTAATTAACATCAATGTTATAACCTATCCTTTTTATGGATCACAAAGTTTTATGATTGGTGCGAATCTATATTGGATAATGCACTAGACATGATTAAGGAGTTTGATATTCCTCATCCACAAGGAATCATAGAAGCATTTCCTTTAGAAATATACATATATAGTCAATTCACAAAAATAGAGAATCCAACCGTAAAAAAATTAAAGAAATGAATAAATAAACCACCAATGACATTCAAAATTTATTTCAATTTCTCAATGAGTGATTAAAATTAATTTTCAGGTTCTCTTATAATTACAACCAAAAGAAAAGGATTGAAAAGTGCTTCAATCAATGCCAAGTCAATCTTGAAATCTCAATACATGTTTATTTAGATAAATTGCTTGGGAACAGTGGTCGCTGCATGGGATAATGAAAATGATGCGCGTTTATTTGTTTTATTTGCAAAGTCAAAAGTTGGCGGGGTTTTATTTTTCGGGCGGATGATGTATGCAGGAAAGGCTGTTTTTTTTTAATGCAAAGGGCGGTAAATGGTATACATCGCACCACTTTTGGGGACAGGTTGTTTTCAAGTGAAAGCCAGCGATTCCATACCCTTCACGATGCGTGGCGAGACACTATTTAGAAAACCGCTTAGCAATCACGCGTTATTGTTCGGACGTGGAGGCAATGCGATATGGACGACAGCCATTGGATGTGAAGGGGTTGATCGGATGGCTATCAGGGAGGTGAGATGATAGGGAAATAGCAAGGGTGGGCCCAATACAATTAAACACGATTTAATCATATCGGGGGCAATTCGATTGGTGGGGTAAGTTATTAATTAACCATGAGGGTTAATTAATCATTTTTTAATGCGGCGGGGAATCAGGGTTCTTAATTAGTTGTGGTTTTAAGTAATTAATGACAATTAACACAATATTAAGGTTATTTTTCAACCAAAGGGGCGAGATATGTAATAATTGGGAGTTTTATATAGTTAAAATAATACAGGAACGGGTTGAATTATATAGTGA
This sequence comes from Pinus albicaulis, assembly GCA_034641835.2. NCBI lineage: Eukaryota > Viridiplantae > Streptophyta > Pinopsida > Pinales > Pinaceae > Pinus > Pinus albicaulis. The sequence continues at coordinate 1,104,457,504 of CM076570.1, read as the reverse complement.
ATTATGTGTAGATTTTTTCAGTCGTTCTCTGTGGTCATTAAATCTGTGTATAGATTTAGGGTTCAATATATTTATTTTAAAATTTTATAATTTTGGGGTCTTAATATATTAATATTAGGGTTTAATTTATTATTATTATTATAATCAATTTATTATTATTATTATTAAATAAATAAATAATAAATATCTATATTGTTAAATATACAATAATAATATTATTATCCTTAAAAAATATATTAATAATATTCTATTTCAATTATAATTAATAATAATAATAATAAATGAAATATACATAAATTGATGATGATGGTGGTGGTGGTGGTTAATGGCCACTGAGACCAATCCTTGGTTTATCGGAGATAAAGACAAGAGTTATTTAGTTTGATTTAAGGTTTTATTCCTATGCTTAAAAGGCTAGGAAGGTGAGTATTGCAACAAATATTATGATGTAAAAGATGTAATATTAAACTCATAATAATAAATATATAATAATATTATTACAAAAATAACTAATTTAATAAATTATTATTATTATAAATTATTTATATTATAAATTATTTATATTATTATTATTAATTTACAATAATAATAATAATAATAATAATAATAGTAGTTGTTATGGTATATTATTTAATTATTTAAGAATTTTTTATTTAATTGAATAATTTTTAAATTATGGTATATTATTTAATTCAATATATTATTAATTATTATATGTTACTATTATTGTTAATTATTTAATAATATTATTAATTGAAAATAGCAATAATATTAAATTTATAACTATATTTTTAATATTTTTTGGGAAAATATAATATAGATTACACCTCCCATCTTGGAGGAGGAACTTGTTGTTCCCTTTGTCCCTTGTCATCCTCCCTTTTCATTGTGTAATAAGGTTGACTCTAGTGCCATTGTTGAAGTTGAGAACTCTAAAATAAAATTGATGTTCCATTCACCCAATCCTAATTTTATGTACTTGGTGGATGCTCTATCCACAAGAAACCTTAGGTGAATATTGGTCCCTTACTCCCCCAGGTCAAATTAATGTAGATAACCAAAATATTGGTGCTATATCTATTTAATTAAAATATATGATTAATATTTCTTAAGCCACAAATCAAGTTTTGATTTTTGGCTTAAGAAATATAGACATTAATACCGACATAAGAAAAATACTTATTAAGATTAATAGTAAATTTGTGAGTTCTTTTTAACTACTGTAATAATGTTCTTGTGGTTCATATCGTTTTATACATTATGTATATGTGCATGTTACTATATTTGTAGATGGAAAATTGCTTTTCTATATTTCTTATTCTATTCACCATTAATTGAAAGTTGTTTTGTTGATATCACGTCTGTTTTCTTTTATGTTAGGTGATTTCCTTGTTTTATCATGGATCCAGCTATTTGGAGTTGTATTCCATTTGAAATTCTTGAAATTGTCTTCCTTTGGCTCCCTTTATCGGTTGTGATAAAGTTTAGCACTGTTTGTCAACAATGGAACACTGTTTTGCAAAATCCTTGTTTCTTATTGCGTTGCAAGCATATCTGTACAAATGAATTTGGATTTATGGTTCCTTTCGTCAATGATGAAGAAAATTATTTTGCTGCTAAATACCTTAATCAAAATGGGCGCATATCTCGTTTTCATTTGCGATTCATAGATTCAAGATACAAGGTGGAATCTACTATTGGACCAATGGTGGTTTTATCCTTACCAACAGAATTCTCCCATTCACGAAACTATTTTGAGATGAATCCATTTACAAAGGCCTTAAAAAACATTGGGCGAATACAAATTGGAGACTGGGGATTGTTTTCGTTATTGGAGAATGTAAGCAGAAAAAAAATATGACTGGGTTGTTCTAAAGCATATCTATGATAGAATTCAGTCTAAATTTTATGTTTACAGTAGTCTTTATAGGGTTTGGTGAAGGGCTGATCTTCCGTTTGGTGGCACTTCACCCCCTCAAAATGGAGTGTTTTATAGAAGTAAATTGTTTTGGCTCTATCTCGACACAGAGTATGAAGATTATCCTCGATATGGGTATACAATCTACTGGTTTGATGTAATAAAAAATGACTGGGGATTTTCATTTGTTCCAATCACTAACATTCGGTGTATGTCATTGGTAGTATGCAAGAATTAGTTGATATGTCTTGTCAATGATGGCTCCACTTCTATATGGTCAATTGAAGAAATAGATAATTTTCAATTTGGTCACCCGTGTATTGAACGAAGAACTGATTACTTTGAGGATGATTGGGGCTTTAGATAAAAGTTGTTGGAAGAAATGTCTATAGATATAAATATGAAATGTCCTGGTTATCTTCCTTTTCGAATAGTCCAAGATGGTTCTTATGTGCAAATTCAGTGAAGTTCCTTTCCTATTATATGACATGATGGCTGGCCTTTGCTTCCCAATAGATATTGATAATTCGACTAATCAACAAATGAATGGATTTTGGTCTCCAACGTTGTAGGATTGCAACTATTTGATCGAGTCTGGAAATGTTTTTGCAATTGCTCCGCATATGGATTCTATAGATGAGATTCCACCATTAGATGTGGACATGGAATCTTAGGCTATTAGCCATTTTGTATTCTCTCTGTTGTCATGGAAAATATTTCCTTTTTTTTTACTTTGCATACACTTGGGTATGTATGCTAAGACTATGGATATTTATATGGCTCCATTCTGAGGGGGTGTCTTCTATATGTGTATGTAGCGGATGCTGGATATTGAATTCCATTGCAATTTGCTCGAAAATATTTATTTTTTTGGTCCCGTTTAGTCCTCTTAATTGCATTTGAATTTTTTTGGATGTTATCCATTTCTCTTTGTTTCTATAATTTTAGTTACTGTGAATTATTCTATACATGGTGTTTCCATCATTTTTTTCTCATCGATTCTCAAACAATGTTATATCTTTAGGTTTTTTTGATGGTATATAGTTCCAAATATTTAGATATATTTCAAATTCATATAATTCTTTAGAATTTTGTTCCATTTATATGGGTTTCCCATTCTAGTTATAATATGATACATGAAATTTAATCCTTTTTTGTTTTGGCCATTTGAAAAAATCCATTTTTCTTCTTAGTCATTTGGTTGGAAAAATAACGTAAACGATTTTAATTTGTTTTGTGGGTGGAAAAAAAATTTGTTCCTTTTTCATCCTTTTCTGTTAATTTATATTGGCTATATTATATCTGTTGCATGTTTATTTTTCTATAACAAATATGTTATTATTATTTGTAGACATGTCATCTAAAGGTACAAGCAAGCGTACAAGAAAAAGGAATAAGTCACCGACATCGCGTGACAAGTCTAATGAAAGTCATCATTTACGGTATCAACAAAATAAGGACACAATAAATGAGCATAGGAGAGATAAATATCATATAAGAATGACTAAAAAAACTCTTGAAAATTATTTTATGGTTCCTCGTAGGTATCGTACTATGGATGATATCATGGGAAGAACATTTCCGCTTGGTAGTTCGTTGCCAGAACATGCTCCTCGTCAGCATAATTTTGTTTTTAAATGCTCTCCTGAAAATTATCATAATATTGAGGAAACATCTAGGGAGGAACGTCATATTCATAACGTGGATGCAAATTTTCACCCTAACCCTTCTGTCTCTGTAATTGCATCTTGTGAGAAAGGCCAAAGGTTGCAAAATATCCATGGTGGAGGCAATGATGACATTGTATGTGATGACTTGGATGATAGTTTGATTGGACATTTGTTTGATAATTTGGATCCAGCTGGTCGAAACATCGTATCTTCCAATCTCCCTTCCCAAAATAATGTTGTCCCACGAACAGAAACAGTCATCCCTGATAGAAGTTCGCGTGGAACAATGGAGGTAATCCAATGATATCTTTACGGTTGATGCAATAGTGGTTGTTTTATTACATTCCTCTATCTACATTTCTTTAGTGATAAGGTATTTTATTCTCTTGGAGTAGGATACACCTCATTTTAATAGAGGTCTAGAAATTTTCTCCCCGTGTCTTCCATCTCCTAATCTGAGCTTTGAATATGAAGCAGGTCATAACCTTCCACTGCATTCTCCTTGAGAATCAAATTGACAAACTAATGTTAATGTTCAATGTGTTTGATTTTATTTTTCTTTATTTGAATTTTTGGTGCATATTTTGTTTTTCTTGAAACATGACAAAACTCATTTCAATAGAGGCATACAAATTAACTTTGTAGATGTTTCGTTTAATAATGTTATAAGTGAAGAGGAACCATCACATAGTGCTCATCCAAATCACCAACAAAATGTAAATGTTGAATGCATTTGATATTTTCCTCCTTTTTTCATTTATCGTTAATTGTAAAATTAGAAATCTATCTTTTTTCGTCATTTAGTTTTATAAAATATTTTAATTTGTTTTAACAGGAAACAACTAATTTGAATAGAGGCGTTGAAACTAACTCGGAAAATGTTCAATCCACTGATGTTAGAATTGGAGAGCAACCATCTTGTACACTTCATCCACATCGCCAAACAAATGTAAATATTGAATGAATTTATTTTTTTTTTCATTTTTTCAATTCTAATTATTTGGACATTCAATTTAAAAAAAAATTATGCTAAATAAACCTTTGCATATTCTTAGGTTCCAGAAATGCAGACCATAAATTTGGAAAGCCCATGTCATAGATCTGTTCCACATGTTTCAAATTTGGGGAGGGAGTCTCGTGGTGCTGAAAATCAAATAAATTTTAGAAGAAATTATACTCTTTCACATCATTCTCCACATGGTCCAACCAATACAAATTATATTTATTTTGATGAAAATATGATTGCAGTGTATAAAAGATTTCGAGAAAATCTAGATAGCTTTTCAGTTGTCCAAATGTACCACATCTACAAAGAATCATATCCTGGAATCCATGTTTTGAGAGAACCTGAAGGACCTGTTTGCAGACGATGTAAGAATGAAGGAGGTTCACATCGTTTTTGTGGCTATAATAACATGGATCCTGGTGAGCAACCTCATATTTTAAGAGTTCCTACTCAAGTTGAAGAAATGTTAATAACACGTGTAAATCCTATTTTGCAAGTGATACATGCTCGAGGTGGGAAATATAAGTATAAAGGACACACAATTAGCTTTACCCAAGATATTTCTACAGTTGCACAAAGTCTTCTGTGCCATGTTGAAGATCTTGACTTTCTAATTGTGAGGAGACATGCTACTCAGTCTAAATATTATTAATGTTATGTAAAAATATCCTGCTTTATGGATGCATCGCGTTTCAAAATTAAACGTGATCAATATTATCAAGATGTTGTAATTGACTATGATTCAGTGAATGCTCTGCCCGAAAGATCAACAAATGTCTCCTCCAGGATTAAATTTGTTGATTGTGACATTGCAGAATCTGAGTTCAGTGCAGCTAATAATGAAGCGTTTCCTCTTAACCAGTTTCCATCTCATCCTTTGTCTTTTATCGCTCGCCTACCCAATGAACGGAGAGAGGTGGAAGAAATTAGAGCATTTCTTGATAATGTTGATTCTTCAGATGTTGATGAAATGGATTGGCCCAGTATTGGAACGTCTCCAGTGAATGAATATAATACTGAGGGGTTATTAGATATGGCATTCCCCACATTGTTCCCCACTAGTGCTGCTGATTGGTTGCAATCATGCATTTGTACTGTTGAACTTCATGAGTATGCATTGCATCTTATTAGATACTATGATCAGAGGTTTGGAAGCCATCCTCACTTCCGATATTACCTGTTGAACATGATAATGAGGCATCGTGGCCAAGCAACTGCTTCAGTTTTTGTGAAGAAAAATTTACATGATAACTCAACGACAACAATTGCTGACTTGCGTCAGCAACTTTTTGATTTACCAAATAATAAGTTGGCTGAGCATATTATGCGGTTTGGGTCTTCTCTAAGAGGTACAAGAGCATACTGGATTAAATTTCGGGCTGAATTGACTGACATGATTACTCAGTTGGGATGTCCATCCTTTTTTTTTACTTTGAGTGCAGCTGACACAAAGTGGCCAGAGCTGCATAGCCTCATGCATGTACCATCAGATTCTCATTCCTTAAATGAGCATCATATGAAATTTGAAAATTTTATCTAGTACCCTCATATTTTTGCCACATTTATGCACCATAGATTCAATATATTTCGAGAGGAAGTTATCCAAAAATATCTTAAAGCTAAAGACTTATGGTATAGGTCTGTTTTCTTGAATTTATTTTCTATTCATTGTCAATTTCTTATTGATTTTCGATTCATATTTATCATAGTAACTCTGTGTTCATTTTTTCTAGATATGAGTGGCAACATAGAGGTTCAGCACATATCCATGGTTTCCTATGGTTACAAGGAGCTCCTGACATGGAAAGACTTGATTGGTCAAATGATTGTGATTTCCAAAATGCAAAGAGATTCTTTGAAAATTATGTGACTGCATGGAATCCACATGAAATACATCGTGGCAATATAATGCTTCCAAGAAGTCTCAATGATTACCCTTGCCTATTGAATACTGATCAGATTTTCTCTTGCAATCCTCATAATGATTATGAAGAATTGTTGAACCGTGTCCAAAGGCACACAAAGTGTAGTGTAGATTCTTGTTTTCTCAAAAAGGGCACTATTCTCGCTTGTTGGTACAATGCCCCAAGGGATCTTTCTGAGGAATCAAGATTTTTCATAGATGATCAAGGAAGAAAAAAATACGACCCGGCAAGAAATTATGATAGGCTCAATGTACATAACATTGACCTTCTAACAATGTGGTGTGCAAATGTTGATTTCCAACCAGTGCTTTCTCGACATGATGTCCTGAAATATATTGCTAAGTATGCATCAAAAGCAGAGAGAAGGTCTGAAATCTATCATGATATGTTAACTAGAATTTCAAATACTATTGCCTCTGAGGATCATGCTTTACGTGCTTACAAGAGGTTTCTTGCAGAAACACTCATTGAACGTGACATTGGAGCACAGGAAACATGTCATATGTTGCTTAAGCTGCCTCTTGTTGTGTGTAGTCGACAATTTGTTTCGTTAAATGTTGGAAGAAAGGTGTTCAGGAAAATTTCAAGAGATGGCTTGCACTGTTCATCTGAAAATACATTTGTTCAACATTACTAGAAGAGACCTTCTTTCCTTGAACATCTATCTTTGATAGAAACAACAAGATCTTGGACGTTTGATAGCAAGGGTAAAAAAGATCCATGGAAGCCTAGAGATACTCATGCGATTTTTCGGGTCTGGCCGCAGTTTTATTCTATTCCTGGTGAGGATTCAGAGGAATTTGAAACCTTTTGTTGGAAAAAATTTCTCTTTTACAATCCATTTCATGACATTTCTACAGAGATTGGGCTTTCAACTGAAATTATTGTTGAAAACTGGAGGAATTTCTGATATCGAGCTTGGCATGTTGATTGAAATCCATCAATTGATGAAAATGTTGAATATGGAGAAGATGGTGATTTTTCTAACCAGGAAATGAATCTTTAAGATGATTTTCAAGAGTGGCAACTTTTCTCTCGCTTGGTTCCACCAAATAGTGTCAATGTTTCTGATCTTCACACCCTTGGTCGAAGGGATTTTGATATATCTTTTGACTGGCAAGGTATAACTATTTCTGATGATCTGGCTGAAGAAGCTATTAATTTTATAAGGAATGCAATATCAAGGGGTGATATTGGTGATCTTTCAAATATAACATTTGCCTCTCCAGATTCATTGGCAGAGCAACAATGACTTTCTTTTGAAATCGTTTTAAGGAATTTTGCTGAATATGAGATTCGTGAAGCTCTTTTTATGATTATTTAGGGCACTGCAGGCACTGGCAAGTCTTTCCTTATCCATTGTATTTATGAGACTCTTTCTAATCTGTCAAGTAATGGAAAAATTCCTTTCTTCTTCTTGCCCCAACAGGAATAGCTGCTTTCAATATACATGCAAAAACAGTACACTCTGCTTTTAAAATCCTGATTAGAGATATGAAACCACTACAGGGTCAATCATTGGCACTGTTCCAAGAGGAAATGAGACACATTAGATATATATTGATTGATGAAATGAGCTTTTTAGGGTCAAGGTTGTTCATGCAAATAGATGCTCGATTACGAGAAGCATTTCGAGATAAAAAGAATTGTCCTTTTGGTGGTAGATCCATGATCCTTGTGGGTGACCTTGGCCAGCTACCCCCTGTGAGAGATAAGCCTTTGTATGTAGGTAATACAACAGAGAAAGTATTATGGAAAAAATTTGACACTGTTGTCACTCTTGACACAGTGTTTCACCAACAAGGGAGTAATGAGAAACAATCTTGTTTTCGTCAAGTCCTCAATAACATAAGAAACGCAGAACTTGTTCTTGATGATTGGGAGTTTCATATGTCATAGGCTGATATCAGGTTGCATCCTAGAGAAAGGGATTTATTTAATGCAACAATTCACATGTTTCCAACAAATAATTTGGTCTCCTTCCATAATAGACATATGTTGAAATCATTAAATTCTCCAATTGCATGATGTATTGTTGTGAATTCAAGGCGTTCAGAAATCAGTGGTGCCGATGATGATCAACTGGACTGTGAAGTTTTTTTGTGCCGTGGCCAGCGTGTTATGTTGACATGTAATTTCTGGGTTGAAGCTGGTTTGGTGAATGGTGCACTTGGGTATGTGAAGGAAAAATTTTATATGCCGAACTCTAAGCCACTTGATCTTCCAATGTTCACAACTGTTATTTTTTATAAGTATGTTGGTATTCTATTTGATGCAAGCAATCCAAACATTGTATCTATCACACCAATGATAAGAGGAAATCGAAAAAAAAATTCCTTTAATGATGGCATGGGCTCTTACAATTCACAAGTCACAAGGTTTAACTTTAGAGCGAGAATCAATTGATATCGGGAATAGAGAACAACAAGGCCTAACCTTCACAGCCATATCAAGAGTTAAAACAATAGATGGTTTATGCATTGCACCATGTTTCTCTTATCAGCGTTATGCCAAGATGAATAATAGTGTGTATGTTAAAATTAGGAAGAAATAAGAGGAGATATTAAAGTCCATATCGCTATGATATGCAACTATTAATATAATAATAATTCTTTTGATATATTAATGTGATGTCTACATTTATCAAATTCTTAGTGGTATTTTGGAATGTTCTTTGCATCGTTTTTATTGTTGCTTAATTTTCTTGTTTTTATAATGTCGTTTTTTGTTGTTTTTCTTGCAATGAACCATTCACAGGTAAAAAACCAGTTATATGAGCCAGCCATTAAAAATCAATATGGAATTCCATATCACTGTCACATGTAGCTAATAGTATTCTGACATATTTATAGAATGTTTTATAATTGTTTTTATTGTCGTCTCTTTTTTCATTTAGTATAAGAATTCTTTTGATGTATTAATTAAATGAATACATTCATGAGATGCATTATAGTAATATATGAGAAATTTCATACATCATTTTTCGTGTTGTTCAATTTACCTCCTTTTTTTAGTCGCTATTGTTATTTTGTTTATAGTAAACCATTCAGACATATACATCCAGTTATATTAGCCAATCATTAAATTAAAGATTGAATTCCATATCCCTATTACATGAAACTGAAATATTTATCAATGTGGTTTGCTAAACATGTTGTGGTTTGGTTCAATGACAAGATATTTATATTTGTTAATAATATTAGACTAAAATTAATATATACATTGACATCAATTTAAATACAAATATTGAATTACTAACATTATTAATATTTCATTTTCATATTAGGGTAGTTATAAAGTCCAAGAATTTTGATTGTGTTTGAGTGATGGAATTCAATAGTAGAGGAGTAAGACTGAGTAGTTCAGGCCATTGGGCTAATGGAGTCAAAGAAAGATGGCTTAGCTGGATTAATTTTCTTAACAACGGATGGTTTCACAGGGCAAGGTAATCAAATAGAGAACAATTAAGATCTAAAATGAATGGAATGGACTCGAAATGGGTGAAGGGAAATTAAAAATCCTTCAACATATTCGAAAGAGGGAACTTGAATGATTATTAATAAAGAGAAATTAAGAATTCTTTATCAAATAATAAAAATGAATAAACTAGAAAATAGGAGCAATTAAGAATTCACTGTTTATACTAGTTCAGAAGAAAACATTAAGAATAACAACGATTGAAAATAGATTTCACTTAAGCACTTTATGAATTATTCCTTTTCGTTTATCATTTAGATATGAAACACAAATGGTATAATAAACAAGTATAAAACTCTAAAACATAAGAGATAGATGACTTATTGATCCTTTGTCTGACTCAAGAATCCTGTGAAAATTCCTTTGCATCAATTCCTTATCTAGCTAGCCATGCGAAATTTGTCCAATAGCACTTTATTCCAAAATAATCAATGTTACAGCAAATTCTAAGAATTCACCCACCCAATACTCTAATTGAGGGAGTATTTATACAAAAAATTATAAAAAATATCTCCTAACAAAATGAGATATAATTTTGGATGAATCATAAATATGTTACAAGAAAATAGAGAGAGATGGTCTCATAGATAAGAGAAAATATAATTGATGTTGTGTTGTTCCCTTTTTTTTGTGAATGTGCTAGAGGCAGGCCCTATGATTAGGCTTGTTGCTGTCCTCTTTAGTAACTCTGTGCTGGCTGCTCTGTTTTACTGATACTCTTTACCTGTAATGATACTCTTTGACCTCTTTGATCTATGTTTATCCTTTTTATCATGACTTACTGTAGTAAATAATAAAAATTCATGCAAGGATAATTTTTACAAAATGTCTGACATCTCTTCCCACCATTGTGGTTCTAGTATTCTGGTTCTTTGAATCTTCCTCAGAGTCTCGTCAGTCTCTGTATATCTGAAGAAAGTAGGCTGAATTGGGAATAAGTGTTTTACCTCATGTTCGAGGTAAAACAAATTTTCAAGACTGTCATGAAGAATTTTGCCTATAGCCAATGCTTTTGCTACTGATGAACTGGTCGATGAACTGGCCTGGTTGTCAGCATACTTATTCAATTTCTCAACATAGCTTTCAAGGCTCATTAGTTTATCATATGAAACTAAAGGACTTGGCAATCCTTTGCTCTGCAAAATATCCAATCTCTTTGTAAAAGCATTAATTTCTTCCTGCATATCATAGCATCTTCTTTCTAGGTTCTGCATCAGAGTTCTTTTAGTAAAAACCCTTTTTACCTCCAAAATTGTTTCTATTCTGTCTTGGATGCCTAGCTCTTCAAGTTGATATTTGTTCTTGGTATTTAAAAATTGTATAAGCTCATTGGCTTCTTCAGGCATATTTCCTAATTCTTCTCTTGCCTTTTGAACTTCTTCCAAAGCCAATTTAAGTAAATCATTTTGCTCATACATTATTTGGAATGCTGGCCAAACATCATTTATTGAATGAGTGATGTTGGCCCAAATAATTTCTTTGATTTATTTTAAAGGTTTCTCCAATGTGAGATCATTTTCCAATGCTTTGACCAATTTTTCTAATCTGTTGATCTCTCTTGTTTTTTCTGCAACACTCATCTTTGAGAGATCATATTTTTGTTCTAAGGTGGTAAATTTTACCTTTGTTTTCTGGAGCTCTGTTACTTGGAGTTTCAATTCCTCCATTGATTTTATTAATTCTTCAGTGCTTAAATTGGAAGTGTTGCCCTGTGATAGTCCTGCTGACTGAATTATTGTTGTTGTACCTATAATTACTTCTGTTGTAGATGCTGCAATGTTTGGCTGCTTGTCCTTTAATGCCTTTTCAAGTTATTTTTCAGTCTCATTTAGTTTCTCATTAAGTTTCAAAAGAAAATCCATTAATTCTTGTTTAGAGTTTTTCTTTATTACCTCAGTATTCTGTGGATGCCTTGAAGATGGAAACTTCAGCTATTTCCTTAAGGCTACAATATCATCATATTTCTTTTTAATCAAGGCTTCTATAGCCTTAACATCTTTGGGATTATGACCCAATCCAATAATGATTTCTTCCAAAGTCTTTATTCTGTTGTCCTTAGCGTAGGAAGAGGCTGTTTCAAGATGCAATTGAGCAGTAGTATTATCCAAAGAATTCTGTAATCTTTGGGCCATCATTGACTTATCAGTCAAAGTTGAGTAAATCATCTCTCCAGTTTGTTTGTGCAGCTCAATCTGATCCAAAGGATGAATATCCTTTGCCAAGACTTCAAAATTGGTTCTGACATAGTCTGCAGCTGTTTGAGGCTACTATACTTTCGGCTTGAAATGACTCATCACCATTTTACTCTACTGGATGTCATAGGCTAACATCAATCTCTATTGATTTTTGGGAGCCATCTTTAAATATTGATTATAGACTTGAAGTCTTAATGGATCATTTTTGGCCTTTATATTTATAAATGTCTTCTTAATATCCCAAGCATCCTTCACTAGTGGTTTGAAGGAAGATACTTCTACACTTTGCTGTCTTTGTAGCTCTTTTTTCTGAGTCAGTGGATGTCCCACTGATTGTGAATGTTTGCTGACTATCTAAATCTTCTCTCCTCTGACTATTAGTGGTTTCTTGAAAAAATTCTACTTCTAAGAGTGGATTTAATCTTTGTCTTTTGATACCAGGTTGTTTTGAAGATCCACTGATAGGGGTAGTTGTTTTTGCATCTCTCTTTTTACCTTTTTCTTCAATGAGAGGAGTTTGCAAAATTGAAATTTCTGCCACATTGATCTGAGTAGGAGAAGTCTGGGACTGTGCCTGGGAAGTTTCAACCTGCTCTGACATTGTGAATTTCTCTGTGACTTGTGTATTAGTCTCCTTTTCCTTCCCTTTGGATGCTATTGTGGCTAGTGCACTGATTTCTTGTAAATTTTGCTGAGAGGTTCCAGTAGAGGAAGGACCAATTCCTGGTCTTTGTACCTACCCAAAAGAATCCAGGTCAAGTATTTTCTCAAGATCCTTCACAACATTTTCAACATTGACCTGTTCACTATCTTGTTCTACTAAGGTTCCTTCCATCCATTCATCGATATTTGCAAATTGTTAAATCTCTGGAATTCTATGGTGAAGGTATGGTGACAATTTTTTTTTCATTCTCCTATCACATATAAATCTATTTGGGTCATAAGGTACCCACCAAAAACTTTTTTGCAATTTGAGATAGTCTTCTAGAATTATTTCAGCTTCTTTTCCTACATCCCTAGAATTACAGACAAAAGGACCTAATTGACACTTAATTATGAGCTGAGCCTTTCTCTTTGCATTGCAAAAATGGACTATGTCTAAATTTCTCATTTGTCTGAAATATTCTAACGCAAAAATCCTCATTAGAACATATTTTGGTAGCTTGAAAGGACACAGCTCACACCCATATATTCTAATTTCTGTATGTTTCATGTATAGGTACCAATCACCTATTTTGTATTGCTTTGAGAGTTAGAGAATTTTCTTCATATCATTATTGACCCTAGGATGGGAAACTCCTGTTAATAAGGTAGTTGCAGGGTGTACAAATAGATCAATGAACTCATTGTAAGAATAAGGAGACTCAGAGGAATTGTGGAAGATTGTAGACGAAAAAATTACAGACCTTGGATTTCCTTTGGCATCAAGTTTCATGACATGGAAGGGGAAACTCTTTGATTGATAATAGAGCATGAGATGGTATATAAAAGTGGAATATTTGAAAACTTGCTCATTTTCCAATCTCATGAACTGGTCATGAATTTTATCAGCAATAAAGGAAGAAAAATCATATTTGACAGCAGGGGGCTGTCCACGAGTAAAAATTGACAACAACACTAAGGTTAACTTATCAACGTATTCACTAGTGTTGAAATCCATTACAGAAGATATCATATTCAATATGAGTCTGCCCATATCTATAAAAAAGGTATATCCATAAGGAGGTGGGCCTTTGGGTTGATGTTCTGGTAGCATGAAAGTCTGACAGAGGCGATTTGGCTCTTCTTGGGATAAATTTGTGGATTTTTCGAGTAAATCTCCCATGGAAACGAGAGTCAAGGCTTTACCGGGATGGAACTGTAACATTTCACTAATGGATTGAGAAGTTATTGGGAAAATAACAGTTTGACTCGGGGACATGACTACTTGTTGATTGGGATCGTAATTGGCCTGGCAATGATAAATTATTTCGGGAAAAACATGGACTTTTGGTAAAAAATACATTGGAAGATTGGGTTCCCACAGTCCCAAAATATCAAAGTCGTTCAGGAAATTATCTTTGCATTGGCAAAAGGTTCTGAGAGGATTTTCAGTAAGAATGAGGTCTTTTATCTGGAAATCCCTATCTGCTAGAGGCAAATAGTCTAAATCTTTATGGGGGGCATTCAGAGGCACAACATTCAAAGCCACAGGGGTTTCCATTTCTAGTTCTTGTGGATTCAGAAAGGAATTTTTGTTTTTGATGCAAAAATGGGCACAATTACAGGTCTGGGAACTTAGGAGTGAAATAAAGACCAAATTGTACTATGTTTTAGTTTTTTCCTGTGGAATTAAATAAAAAACCAAGACTTGTAGGGTTCGACGGGAACTAGGTAAATACCTGTTTCCGGGAAGTGAATAGTGATGAAAACAGGTGTAGGCAGCTGCTAATGGATTCTAGATTGTTCGTCTGCAATTTTCTCAACAAGGCGATGGTTGACAATCTTCGACAGATGGCTTTGCAGTTTTTTGCATGGGAACACTGGTTGCTACACGAGATAATGAAAATGATGCGCGTTTATTTGTTTTATTCGCAAAGTCAAAAGTTGGCAGGATTTTATTTTTCGGGCAGATGATGAATGCAGGAAAGGTTATTTTTTTGAATGCGAAGGGTGGTAAGCAGTATACATCGCACCACTTTTGGGGACGAGATGTTTTCAAGTGAAATCCAGCGATTCCATACCCTTCGCGACGCGTGGCGAGACACTGTTTGGAAAACCGCTTAGTGATCGCGCGTTATTGTTCGGACGTGGGGGCGATACGATATGGACGACAGCCATTGGATGTGAAGGGGTTGATCGGACGACTGTCGGGGAAGTGAGATGATAGGGAAATAGCAAGGGCGAGCCCAATACAATTAAACATGATTTAATCATATCGGGGGCAATTCGATTGGTGGGTAAGTTATTAATTAACCGTGAGGGTTAATTAATCATTTTTTAATGCGGCGGGGAATCAGGGTTCTTAATTAGTCACGGTGTTAACTAATTAATCACAATTAACACAATATTAAGGTTCTTTTTCAACCAAAGGGGTGGGATATGTAATAATTGGGAGTTTTATATAGTTAAAGTAATACGGGAATGGGTTGAATTATATAATGAATTAAATAATAAATTTAAAAGTTAATATGAAAATGAATGAAAAAGCGCTAAGTATAAAAAAATTAGAAGGATGTATTTAACTTATGCTTGAATGAAAGGGTTTTTATGAGATATTGTGCAATTTCCCTAAGTAAAATAGGATTTTACTTAGGAAAAGATTTTTTAGAAGTGAATGAATGACTTATGAATGGTTTTAAGTACTTAGGGTTTTCAATTATTGGGCCAAGGGTCTGGTCCCTCCAAAAGTCAAGGAAATGCCTGGAGCCCCTCTAATTTTCAAATGCCTTAGTACTCAGGGGAAATTAGTAAAATTTTAGGGAAAAATGAGAAGGGAAGTTAATTATTTGACTTTGTTTTGCTTGAAATTCTTCCAGTGTAATATCTGCCTTACCCTTGTGATGAAAGTAAAGATTAACACATTTAGAGTCATTATCCATCACATGTAACTCTGTAACAACATCTACCTACCCTACCTACTTTCACCTACCGTTTTTTCTTCTTTATTAGGGTGCACTTAGATTGACAAACCCTTATCACACTTTCTTTTCTTCTACATGTAGAAATCTATCTAAGTCTAACCTTATTACATCCAAGGGCTTAGATTAAACTGTTGAGCTCATTTTATTTGCTCCGCCTATCTACTTATCTGCCAAGATTAAACAGTTTGGTCAGATTTTATTCTCTATCTCTAAAACATAAAATTAAAATATGAACAAGCCAAGCTTAAACTGTTTGACTGTTCATCAATTGTGACATAAAATACAAGTTGCACACAATTTTTTTATTTACGTAAGAGCAAAAAGTAATGGCATTTAGACTTGCACACTTTCCTTGGCCTTTCTTTTGGTGGGGTTCATTTTTCTTTTACTTTTTTGGCCATTTTTATTTTTTTCACCCTTTGATTTTTCTTTTAGGGTATACCCTCTTTACATTTTTTAAAAAAAATTTATTCTTTTTTGACAATATGGAAATCCTTTGCAACAAGGGAAGGTATGAACATATTACATAGCCCATCAAGTCAATCATGATATATGACACCTATTGGTATAGGAGCATAACAGGTTCACCAATTCCTTTAGTTTATAATGTTAAACCCTTGGCTTTGTTAGTTCTTTTGGTTTATAATATGAATAATCGATCAATGTCATCCCTAATCAAATTTTAGATTCTCACAAATATTGTCTCAATATGAAAAATCACCCATGGCCAGCCATGGTCATAGTTGGTCCAACATCGCATTGTAACAACAATTATCTCAATGTTTAAATCAAGTATGGTAAACCATGTTTATTCCCCTCCATTTATAATACTAATAATCATGTGGCTTTACTAAATTTTTTTGTTTTTTGTAGGTATCCCTTGGCTTTCTTGATCTCTTATGTTTTTAAAATTTTTCCCTTGGGTTCCCCAATTCCTTTGGTTTATAATATTAAACCCTTGGGTTTATTAGTTCTTTTGGTTTATAATATTGATAATCCCTTTTGTTTATTAATTAGTTGCTTTTAAAATATTGGTTATTATGGTTTTATATTTTCTTAGGATTTTGAATTTAAAATATTTATTCTTAGGGTTTGTTACGCTATTCTATTTTTAATATTGATCCCTTGACCTTATTTATAACTTATGTTTTTAATAATTTTCCCTTGGATTCACCAATTCCTTTGGTTTATAATATTAAACCCTTGGGTTTATTAGTTCTTTTGGTTTATAATATGAATAATCGATCAATTTCATCCATGATCAAATGTCACATTCTAATAAATATTGTCTCAATATGAAAATGACCCATGGCCAGCCATGGTCATAGTTGGTCCAACGTCGGATTGTGACAACATTTGCCTCAATGTTTAAATCAATTCCCTTGGGTTCACCAATTCCTTTGGTTTATAATATTAAACCCTTGGGTTTATTAGTTCTTTTGGTTTATAATATGAATAATCGATTAATGTCATCCATGATAAAATGTCACATTCTGACAAATCTTGTCTCAATATGAAAATCACCCATCGCCAACCATGGTCATAGTTGGTCCAACGTCGCATTGTGACAACAATTGTCTCAATGTTTAAATCAATTCCCTTGGGTTCAGAAATTCCTTTGGTTTATAATATTAAACCCTTGGGTTTATTAGTTCTTTTGATTTATAATATGAATAATTGATCAATATCATCCATGATCAAATGTCACATTCTGACAAATATTGTCTCAACATGAAAATCACCCATGGCCAACCATGGTCATAGTTGGTCCAACATCACATTGTGACAACAATTGTCTCAATGTTTAAATCAATTCCCTTGGGTTCACCAATTCCTTTGGTTTATAATATTAAACCCTTGGGTTTATTAGTTATTTTGGTTTATAATATGAATAATCGGTCAATTTCATCCATGATCAAATGTCACATTCTGAAAAATATTGTCTCTATATGAAAATCACCCATGGCCAACCATGGTCATAGTTGGTCCAACGTCGCATTGTGACAACAATTGTCTCAATGCTTAAATCAATTCCCTTGGGTTCACCAATTCCTTTGGTTTATAATATTAAACCCTTGGGTTTATTAGTTCTTTTGGTTTATAATATGAATAATCGATCAATGTCATCCATGATCAAATGTCACATTCTGACAAATATTGTCTCAATATGAAAATCACCCATGGCTAACCATGGTCATAGTTGGTCCAACGTCGCATTGTGACAACAATTGTCTCAATGTTTAAATCAATTCCCTTGGGTTCACCAATTCCTTTGGTTTATAATTTGTTGGGTAATGGTTTTTCCTTGGGTTTACCAATTCCTTTGGTTTATAATATTAAACCCTTGGGTTTATTAGTTCTTTTGGTTTATAATATGAATAATCGATCAATGTCATCCATGATCAAATGTCACATTCTGACAAATATTGTCTCAATATGAAAATCACCCATGGCCAACCATGGTCATAATTGGTCCAACGTCGCATTGTGACAACAATTGTCTCAATGTTTAAATCAATTCCCTTGGGTTCACCAATTCCTTTTGGTTTATAATTTGTTGGGTAATGGTTGTCCCTTGGGTTCAACAATTCCTTTGGTTTATAATATTAAACCCTTGGGTTTATTAGTTCTTTTGGTTTATAATATGAATAATCGATCAATGTCATCAATGATCAAATGTCACATTCTGACAAACATTGTATCAATATGAAAATCACCCATGGCCAACCATGGTCATACTTGGTCCAACGTCGCATTGTGACAACAATTGTCTCAATGTTTAAATCAATTCCCTTGGGTTCACCAATTCCTTTTGGTTTATAATTTTTTTGGTAATGGTTGTCCCTTGGGTTCACCAATTCCTTTGGTTTATAATATTAAACCCTTGGGTTTATTAGTTCTTTTGGTTTATAATATGAATAATCGATCAATGTCATCCATGATCAAATGTCACATTCTGACAAATCTTGTCTCAATATGAAAATCACCCATGGCCAACCATGGTCATAGTTGGTCCAACGTCGCATTGTGACAACAATTGTCTCAATGTTTAAATCAATTCCCTTGGGTTCAGCAATTCCTTTGGTTTATAATATTAAACCCTTGGGTTTATTAGTTCTTTTGATTTATAATATGAATAATCGATCAATGTCATCCATGTTCAAATGTCACATTCTGACAAATATTGTCTCAACATGAAAATCACCCATGGCCAACCATGGTCATAGTTGGTCCAACATCGCATTGTGACAACAATTGTCTCAATGTTTAAATCAATTCCCTTGGGTTCACCAATTCCTTTGGTTTATAATATTAAACCTTTGGGTTTATTAGTTCTTTTGGTTTATAATATGAATAATCGATCAATGTCATCCATGATCAAATGTCACATTCTGACAAATATTGTCTCAATATGAAAATCACTCATGGCCAACCATGGTCATAGTTGGCCGAACGTCGCATTGTGACAACAATTGTCTCAATGTTTAAATCAATTCCTTTGGGTTCACCAATTCCTTTGGTTTATAATATTAAACCCTTGGGTTTATTAGTTCTTTTGGTTTATAATATGAATAATCGATCAATGTCATCCATGATCAAATGTCACATTCTAAGAAATATTGTCTCAATATGAAATTCACCCATGGCCAACCATGGTCATAGTTGGTCCAACATCGCATTGTGACAACAATTGTCTCAATGTTTAAATCAATTCCCTTGGGTTCACCAATTCCTTTGGTTTATAATTTGTTGGGTAATGATTTTCCCTTGGGTTCACCAATTCCTTTGGTTTATAATATTAAACCCTTGGGTTTATTAGTTTTTTTGGCTTATAATATGAATAATTGATCAATGTCATCCATGATCAAATGTCACATTCTGACAAACATTGTCTCAATATGAAAATCACCCATGGCCAACCATGGTCATAGTTGGTCCAACGTCGCATTGTGATAACAATTGTCTCAATGTTTAAATCAATTCCCTTGGGTTCACCAATTACTTTGGTTTATAATTTGTTGGGTAATGATTTTCCCTTGGGTTCACCAATTCATTTGGTTTATAATATTAAACCCTTGGGTTTATTAGTTTTTTTGGTTTATAATATGAATAATCGTTCAATGTCATCTATGATCAAATGACACATTCTGACAAACATTGTCTCCATATGAAAATCACCCATGGCCAACCATGGTCATAGTTGGTCCAACGTCGCATTGTGACAACAATTGTCTCAATGTTTAAATCAATTCCCTTGGGTTCACCAATTCCTTTGGTTTATAATATTAAACCCTTAGGTTTATTAGTTCTTTTGGTTTATAATATGAATAATCGATCAATGTCATCCATGATCAAATGTCACATTCTGACAAATATTGTCTCAATATGAAAATCACCCATGGCCAACCATGGTCATATTTGGTTCAACGTCGCATTGTGACAACAATTGTCTCAATGTTTAAATCAATTCCCTTAGGTTCACCAATTCCTTTGGTTTATAATTTGTTGGGTAATGGTTTTCCCTTGGGTTCACCAATTCCTTTGGTTTATAATATTAAACCCTTGGGTTTATTTGTTCTTTTGGTTTATAATATGAATAATTGATCAATGTCATCCACGATCAAATGTCACATTCTGACAAATATTGTCTCAATATGAAAATCACCCATGGCCAACGCTGGTCATAGTTGCTTCAACGTCGCATTGTGACAACAATTTTCTCAATGTTTAAATCAATTACCTTGGGTTCACCAATTCCTTTGTTTTATAATTTGTTGGGTAATGGTTTTCCCTTTGGTTCACCAATTCCTTTGGTTTATAATATTAAACTCTTGGGTTTTATTAATCTCTATTGTTTTTAATATTGCCCTTAGCCTTATTGATCTCTTAGGTTTTTAATATTTATCCCTTGGGTTCTTTGATTCCTTTGGTTTATAATATTAAACCCTTGGGTTTATTAGTTCTTTTGGTTTATAATGTTAATCACGCATTCGGTTTATTACTCTCTTGAGTTTAAAATATTAATTCTTAGGGTTTGTTAATTTTTTAGATTTTTCAGTTTAAAATATTAATTCTTGGGGTTTATTAATCTCTATTGTTTTTAATATTCATCCGTTAGATTTATAATATTTATCCCTTGGGTTCGTTGATTCCTTTGGTTTATAATATTAAACCATAGGATCTATTAGTTCTTTTGGTTTATAATGTTAATAATCCCGTTGGTTTATTAATATCTTATGTTTAAAATACGGATTCTTATGGATTATTAATTTATTAGGTTTTTAAGTTTAAAATATCAATTCTTAAGGTTTATTAATCTCTTTTGTTTTTAATATTGATCCCTTATGTTTATAATATTTATCCCTTGGATTCACCAATTCCTTTGATTTATAATATTTAAACCTTTGGTTTATGATGATATTGGGTTTGTATTATTAATTATCTCTTGGGTTTATTAATATCTTCATTTTAAAATATTAATTGTTAGGGTTTATTAATCTCTTAATTTTTTTGTTTTTAAATATTGTTTCATATGCTTTATTACGCTCTTGAGTTTAATATATTAATTCTTAAAGTTTATTACTTTATTATGTTTTTGAGTTTAATATTATTAATATATTACTATATATTATTAATAAATATTCTAATATTTATTAATAATATATATTAATAATATTATAATATTATTAATATATTATTAGTTCTTTTGGTTTATTAATAATATAACCATCTATGATATTAATATATCAATAAATATTAAAATATTATTTATTATTAAATTTAAGGTGGGTTTTATTTTTCGGGTGGATGACATATGCAGGAAAGGTTGTTTTTTTGAATGCGAAGGGTGGTACGCGATATACATCGCACCGCTTTTGGGGACGGGTTGTTTTCAAGTGAAAGCCAGCGATTCCATACCCTTCGCGATGTGTGGTGAGACACTGTTTGGAAAACCGCTTAGCAATCGTGCGTTATTGTTCGGACGTGGGGGCGATGCGATATGGACGACAGCCGTTGGATGTGAAGGGGTTTATCGGACGGCTGTCGGGGAGGTCAGATGATAGGGAAATAGCAAGGGTGGGTCCAATACAATTAAACACGATTTAATCATATCGGGGGCAATTTGATTGGTGGGGTAAGTTATTAATTAACCATGAGGGTTAATTAATCCTTTTTTAATGCGGCGGGGAATCAGGGTTCTTAATTAGTTGCGGTTTTAACTAATTAATCACAATTAACACAATATTAAGGTTATTTTTCAACCAAAGGGGCGGGATATGTAATAATTGGGAGTTTTATATAATTAAAATAATACGGGAACGGGTTGAATTATATAGTGAATTAAATAATAAAGTTAAAATTTAATATGAAAATGAATGAAAAAGCGCTAAGTATAAAAACATTAGAAGTATGTATTTAACTTATGCTTCCAACACGCTTCTAACATAAATATTAAAATATTATTTATTATTAATATTATTGTTATATTAATAAATATTATAATATTATTAATATATCAATCAATATTATTAATATATATAAAATGTGTTTTTGATTTTAATCATAATTAATATATTGATAAATATTCTTATTAATATATAATATATATATATTTCAAGCTCATATAATAAAATTATTATATATAATATTTATTTATTGATATATAATTTAATGTGATGGGTAGTAGATATAGGCCTATCAGTGTATATCAACCACATTGGTAAATGTGGTTGTAAATCTATTTTATATACGATTATCGGCATATATCAACCACATTATTAAATATAATGTGGTTGTGCTAGTTGTTATGAGAAGTGAAATAGAGTGTGTTGATGGTACGAAGCGTCTGAAGTGGAGCAGAGCATCGAGTAAATGGTCCACGCTCGAGTTAATTTAGTGCAGTCGAAGGAGATGACCGATGGCTTAGTGGAGGACGTGAATATACATATGGAGGGTCAACACGTGTGACGTTGATATGTAGCCTATATAATTATATTTTCATATGTGTAGAATAACTTGACTGTCGACCATAGGAGGAAGTGTTGAGTTGGGAATTAAATGGAGAGTAATCACATTGCGAGTGCAATATTGGAGAAAATATGAGAGCTTAATGGATGTTTGAAAAATGTTAGTGTTTGAAGAATTGGTGTCAAGTTCATTTTTTGTTCCATTAGAGTGGTATCAAAATCAGCACACTTATGCAATGTCTTCAACATGGGAATTAGATGCCTTATTAGTTAATAATTTTGCATCAACACTTTAGATATGGTTTTAATAGTTTCAACAAGGAATATATAATATTGGAGCAAGTTGTGTTTCATGACTACTTTGCTAAATGATGGGTTATAACGATATTAAGTGGAGACATGAGATGATGCAAACTATAAGAAACAATCCAGCTATAAATTTATTTTATGTATCAAGGAGTGGATAGATTTTTAATTTTAAAATTGTTGTAGGTGTAACTGTTGTTTTATTTATTTATTTATACTGTGTTTAGCTGAGCTTACAAAATGGATTGAAAAGTGGAGAGATTTGGAGCACATATGGGACAGTTGAAAAAATAGGTTGAGGTTTTGGGAGTTGTATGTAATTTCTAATTCTACTTTTTGGACACGCGGTTAATGTTTCACATGTTGTGGCATCATATATACTAAAGGATAAATTTTAGAATCTATGGACTAGGGAACACACCATTACAAAGACAAGGGTGGAGTATCCGAAACATGAGTGTCTTAATGATCATATTACAAAGTTTAGAACTTGAAGAATAAATCGAGAAGATAATAGTTGACCCTATGTACATTTCTAACTAAATGATTTATGATCTGATCTCCTCCATTAAAGTTTATCTCTCTTGCATAAACACTTGAAAAAATGATAATCACATATGTGAAGAGCATAACTACTAATTAAGAAATAATATGTTGTTAAGCTAAAGTAACATAAAAATAAACTCATATATAAATGTATCCTAGTTATTATGAACAGTTTACTAAGCTAAGCAGATAAGAGGGCTACTTATAGAGGTTTCGACTCATATCATCTAGATTATACCATGGCTAATAATAGCTACATGTGTTAATAGGTAAGATTATTATAATACTAAATTAAATCAAATAATTTACAATGTTGTGGATTGATATATGTCTTTATATAATCATGTGCAACTAAATTATTATACAATTAATTATGATATTCACCTTAAATTTCTGAATGAAAATACCATAATCTTCCTAATTATAATCTCAACATGTTATTCTAATACCTTCTAACCCAAATCATGATAGGAGTGCTAGTGGGTGGAATCAAGGATTTTATTCCCACACTCCCATGGAATTCCATCTACCCTGTACAACCCCATCACCTATGTGTGAGTCATTCGACCAAGAAATCAACCTGTTCTTAGAGCAAGTAATATGGCATTACAAATCATAGTGAAATATCATTTAAAAAATAAACCATAGTATCAATAGTATGCAATTGATAAAACTAGATGTCATTGAATCATCACATTCATGACCATCTTGATGGCCTCCTGCTACACTCAAATAGCGATCAATAACATTTTCTCATAATATTAGTCATTGATATACTTAGGCATGCTAGAAGAATAATATTGAAATCATCATGAGTACGCATATCATAATATTCAACATAACTCTAACTGAGACCATTTAGTTATTCATCCGAATACGTAAATGTGACATCACATAACAAAATAATCATCATAATTACACATAATCATCAAATAGGACCATCATAGTCATCCTCACAATCAATAATAACATCAGTCTATTACATCATAATCATCATCACATGCACTAGTAATTATAGTACACATAACGAGTTCCTCAACATGATGTCCTCAAATAATAATGAGTGTCATAAGGCTATATCTAGGTTAACATAATGTAAAATCTAGTCAACTAGAATGGATACCAACCTTTCCTCCAAGGTGTTGATGTGTTTCGTAGTGAGATAAATAAATTCAAGATAGATGTTATTATCTCGTGATCTTTTTTATGCATCGTTTCCCATTATTGAATCAATTTTCTTCTATAACCTGCATATGTCTTGAAAAGTATCATCAAGATATTTTTTTCAATAGTTTGATTTCCTTATTAGAATTTTGAAGTAGTTTCCCTTCTTTTTCCCATATTTGATGTCGAGATCTTGCAGAGCGTTATTGAATTTTAGTTCATATATGCACAACTATTTATCTCACGCGTGGACTAATTGAAACTATCCACACCATGTCTTATTTGAGATATTTTCATGAACAACAAACACCCAACAGTGCAAACTTGACTTAAGCTCATCCACACAAAAACTAAGAATATAACTCAATTTTAAAAGTTATTTATTATTATTTCAATTGAAACCTTTTCAAAATGAAATGATATTTGTGAAAAATAAATTCACCACAATTAGTTTCTTAATGATATTTGTGAAAAATAAATTCACCACAATTATTTTCTTAAGTAATTATTCACAAGCCTGAATAAGTATCAAGCTTATTGTTTAATATGAAGTCTTCCTAGGATAAACTAAATCATGGAAATTTACAAAACTTCAACTTTGAATCTCTAGATCCATTCCCGCCAAGGTCATGAACAACTAAACGTGTTTATGATACCTTGAGTTTCTTAATCCATTGTCCCAAATAATTTCGTATTCAACTCTAAAATTCCCTAAGATTTCTACTTTTACTTATAAACAAAAATTGAAATCAAGCAACCTTAAGTGTTGGATGTATAAATGTGGTAAAGGCAAATTGATTCAAGAATATTGCAAAGAATGTTATAGGTTTAGTTTTCAGACCTGATTACATAGTTTCTTAAATATTTTGGTGTTCTCCATTTTCTCTTGACTATTATATTCATGTCAGATCATCAAAACCTAACAAAGCACCACAAAATCTCGTATTTTCTTGGCACAAGGGTGCATCTTCCACATGGTTATATATCCAAATTTTATGGGAATATTATGGAGAAATATCTAAGAATAAAAAAAAGAAACATGTTGAAAAGTGAATTAATCACTTGTCACAAGAATAATGAGTCCCTCAAAGTTATGAAGAAAAGTTGGATGATACGTGTCACACTTTCAGTATCTCCTCATTAGAAACCAAAGAATTTTGATCCTTACTAGGAAAATGGTCGTCTCTTGGGACTTTAGCTCTGAGACTAAAATTTGAAAACAAAGAAAAAAACAAAATAGAAAAACTCTCTTGAAAGAATAATTTTTCAGATCCAATCCATTCCCAAAGATATATAAAATCTCATACTTATAGTAATGGAATAGATACAAGAAATAACTCTAACAATCGATTACAACTTAATGCTAATGACAACTAAGTAAATACAACTCACATATGCATTGAAGAAAAACACTCTCTAGAAAAATGTATTAGACCCCGATGTCGGGTATGTCACATTCTCAAAAAATAATAAATTTTACTTTTTTTAATGTCGGCCAAAGCATTAACCTAATCTTGAATTTTATATAACTTGAATATTTATATTATATATAACTTTTTAAACCTATTAATGGACGAGATTAACTATTAAAATACAACTATGTATTATTTATATAGTTTGAATGGATAGTAAATTATATCCGTGAATTTGAATGGATCATAAATTTACCTTTAACAAAAAAAATTACCACATTGAATTTCCAAATTAAGTAAAATTTTAAACATCTTTACTCTTTAATAAAGTCAATACCATTTCCTAAATCAAAGGAAAAGAGTTAATTCAACACAAACCATCCAAATCCAAAATCTTTTAATATTTCTTTTAATTAAATATTTGTAAAATGAATCTTTAAAAAGAAAACGCATATTCTATGGATAAAGTAAAATATTTAAAGAAAAAAATTACTATAACGCAAAAATCAATGTACATTGTCAATAACTTCTTGTGCTTACACTAAAATCAATGCATATTGTTAATCCAATCACTTTAAAATTAATGTACCGTCATATATCCAATTACATCAAATCATAAATCAACATATACATTGAAATCAATGCATTTAGTGCAAGAAATCAAATAAGATTAGAAAATAGCTTCTACATTGAAATCAATGCACCTAATGCAAGCAATCAAATAAGATTCGAAACCAACATCTACATTGAAATCAATGAATTTACTCAAAGCAATCAAATAGGATTAGAAATCGCCATGTACACTGAAATCAATGCATTTAGTGTAAACAATCAAATAGGATTAGAAATAATCTACATTGAAATCAATGCATCTAGTGCAAGCAATCAAATATAATTATAAATCGAGGTCTAAATTGAAATCAACACATCCAGTGCAAGCAATCAAATAGTATTAGAAATAACCACCTACACTGAAATCAATGCATCTAGTGCAACTAATAAAATATCATTAGAAATAAATATCTACACTAAAATCGATGCATTTAGTGAAAATAATCAAATAGGATTATAAATCACCATCTCCACTTAAATATTATTTCCTCTCTACATCTAGTGCAACAAATATTCTTTCCTCTCTCCACCCTCCATCCATATCTATATCCGCCTCCATTCCTTGTTTTTTGTCTCTCTTTCTCGCCCCCCTAAACACACACGCTCTCACACTCCATATATAGCATCCTCTTTATCAATCACCCCCTCTCCCCATCTCTCTCTTCTTCCCTCTCTTCACCTTCCATTTATATCTCTATCTTCCCTTTCTCTCCCTCTCCTCCACTAATATCTCTCTTTCCTCCTTTTGTCATCTCTCTCTCTCTCTCTCTCTCTCTCTCTCTCTCTCTCTCTCTCCATATTCCTTATCACTCACTCTCTCTCTATAGAAACCAACATCTACACTTAAATCAATGCATTTACTCAAAGAAATCAAATAGGATTAGAAATCGCCATTTACACTGAAATCAATGCATTTAGTGCAAACAATCAAATAGGATTAGAAATTATCTACATTGAAATCAACTCATCTAGTGCAAGTAATCAAATATAATTATAAATCGACATCTAAATTGAAATCAACACATTCAGTGCAAGCAATCAAACTGTATTATAAATCACCACCTACACTGAAATCAATGCATCTAGTGCAAGTAACCTAATATCCATTAGAAATAAATATCTACACTAAAATCGATGCATCTAGTGCAAATAATCAAATAGGATTATAAATCACCATCTCCACTTATATCAATCCATCTAGTGCGAGAAATATTCCTTCCTCTCTCCACCCTCCATCCATATCTATATCCCCCTCCATGTATTCTTTTTTGTCTCTCTATCTCAACCCCCTAAACACACGCGCTCTCACACTCCATATATATATCATTCTCTTTGTCAATCACCCCCTCTCCCCCATCTCTCTCTTCTTCCCTCTCTTCAAATTCCATCTATATCTCTATCTTCCCCTTCTCTCCCTCTCCTCCGCTAATATCTCTCTTTCCTCCTTTTGTCCTCTCTCCCTCTCTCTC
Source organism: Pinus albicaulis (assembly GCA_034641835.2). NCBI lineage: Eukaryota > Viridiplantae > Streptophyta > Pinopsida > Pinales > Pinaceae > Pinus > Pinus albicaulis. Next base: position 1,104,429,213 of record CM076570.1, on the reverse strand, counting down.
CATCTTCCTTATCACTCCCTCTCTCTCTTTCTCTCTCTCTCTAGAAACCAACATCTACACTGAAATCAATGCATTTACTCAAAGAAATCAAATAGGATTAGAAATCGCCATCTACACCGAAATAAATGCATTTAGTGCAAACAATCAAATATGATTAGAAATCATCTACATTGAAATCAATTCATCTAGTGCAAGTAATCAAATATAATTATAAATTGACATCTAAATTGAAATAAACAAATTCTGTGCAAGCAATCAAATTTTATTAGAAATCACCACCTACACTAAAATCAAAGCATCTAGTGCAAGTAATCAAATATCATTAGAAATAAATATCCACACTAAAATCAATGCATATAGTGCAAATAATCAAATAGGATTATAAATCACCATCTCCACTTATATGAATCCATCTAGTGTGAAAAATATTATTCCCTCTCTCCACCCTCCATCCATATCTATATCCCCCTCCATCTCTTCTTTTCTGTCTCTCTATCTCACCCCCTAAACACACACACTCTCACACTCCATATATATCAATATCTTTGTCAATCCCCTCCTCTTCCCATCTCTCTCTTCTTCCCTCTCTTCACCTTCCATCTATATCTCTATCTTCCCCTTCTCTCCCTTTCCCCTGCTAATATCTCTCTTTCCTCCTTTTTTCCTCTCTCCCTCTCTCTCCATCTTCCTGATCAGTCACTCTCTCTCTCTCTCTCCACCTTTCTCTCTCTATTTATTTCTTCTTACCTCCTTCTGCCTCCCCTTCCAAGTCCATCTCTCTTCCCCTCCCTCCCGCCACTCTCTCACATCCTATCTCTTCCTTCCTCTCTTTCCCTTTCTCTCCCATCTCTCTCTCCCTTTCTCTCTCTCTTCACCCACCAAATTTGTTACTATATCCCTCCCTCTCTCCTTATATCTCCTTCTCCCCCCTTATCTCCATCTCTCCTTACTTGTCTCTTTATCTCAGCCCCAAACATATACGCTCTCTCTCTGTCTCTCCCTTGTCACTCCTTCTCTCTCTCCACTTCTCACTCTCTATATTTCTTAGTTCCTACATCTCTCCACCTCCAAATCCATCTCTCTATCAATCCCTCTCTCCTCCTCCCTCTCAAGTCCTCTCTCTCATCCTTCCTCTCTGTCTTTGTCTCTCCTAACTCCCTCTCTCTTCCCTGATATCTCTCTCTCTCTCCAATACTCTCTCTTCCCCCATCACTCTCCTCCTCTCTCTCATCCTTCCTCTCTCTCCCTTTCTCTCCTACCTTCCTCTCCCTTTTCCCTCCAATCCTCCCTCTTCCCCCATCTCTCTCTCTCCCCCTCCGCCCCTTTCTCTCTCTCTCTAATCCTCTCTCTTACCCCATCTCCCTTTCTTTATCTCTCTCTTTCCACCGCTCTCTCTCTCCAACTATATTACTATATCCCCCCCTCTCTCCTTCTCTCTTCTTCTCTCCCCCCTTCTTTCCATACATCTTAATTTGTCCCTTTATCTCACCCCTAAACATACACACTCTCTCTCAATCTCTCCATTATCACTCTCTCTCTCTCTCTATTTCTTTTTAATTATGTAAACTAATGAACATAAATATTTTTAAATATAAAGCAGATTATGGAGTAAATATGAAAAGAGGTTTTATTTACTTACCATACCTCTAGTTTATTTATATTTTTATTTATTTACCATACCTCTTTTATTTACTATGGTATTTGGCCCATAAGCTTGTTATATAATTAGATTTTTTTTTATAATCCTATTTGATATATTATTATTTATTTACCTTACCTCTTTATACCTCTTTTATATTTATTTATTTACCATACCTCTTTATACCTATTTTATATTTATTTATTTATCATACTTCTTTTATATTTATTTATTTACTAGAATTATTTTATAAATATGGTATTTAGCCCATGGTACCAATATTAATTTGTCCCATGGTATTCGTCTCATAGGCTTCATCTAAATAAAACCTCTTTTTTAAGTTTTTTTAAATATAAAAAGGTTTATGGACTAAATATAAAATGATTTGTTATTTATTTACCATACATCTAGTTTATATATATTTTTATTTATTTAGGATAGCTGTATAAAAATAGGTTTTATTTATTTACCATACCTCATGTTTATTTATATTTTTATTTATTTAAATTTTGAAATATTACAATTTTGATGGGGAAATATTTATGTCTTTAAATATCTTAATTTATCCATAGAATATGGGCTTTCTTTTTAAAGATTCATTTTACAAATATTTAATTAAAATAAATATTAAAAGATTTTGGATTTTGATGGTTTGTGTTGAATTAACTCTTTTCCTTTGATTTAGGAAATGATATTTACTTTAGTAAAGAGTAAATATGTTTAAAATTTTACTTAATTTGGAAATTCAGTGTGGTAATATTTTTTTGTTAAAGGTAAATTTCTGATCCATAAAAATGTTGTATTTTAATCTCAACCCATTAATAAGTTCAAAAAGTTATATATAATCTAAATATTCAAGTTATATAAAATTCAAGATTAGATTAATGTTTTGGTTGACATTAGAAAAAATAAAATTTATTATTTTTTGAGAACGTGACATACCCAACATAAATCATACTAAACTGTAGATGATTACGCCTCTCTCAGCGCAAAAAAAAAATAAAAAAATTATTAAAACAAAAATGAAATAAAACAATGCAAATTTAAAAATCATAATATTTCTATGTAAAACGAACTAATTTTACACAAAAGTCCACCAAATATCACCACTAGAAATTTAATTGTTCACACATTGTTTATTTTTAAAAACAATTTGCAATTGGCGAATGCATAGCCTCCACTCCAATAATGATTCTCATTTCAAGTTTAATTAAATTTCAATTTAAAAAAATACTTATTTACTTTTGTCGTCTTATTTTTTAAGTAAGTAAACAAAATCTATTTATTATTAGCAAAGCTTATTAGTGATAACATGATTTCTTTTTTAAAGGAGAGTAGATTGAGATTTCTTATTATTTAAAATATGTTTTCAAGTACAAAATAAATTCACTTGTTTCTAAAATCTATTCTGTACATTAAATAACTTAAATTTTATGTTTTAAAAAATTTCTTCTAAATTTTAGTTAAAATTAAAAAAACAAATGTATTAAAAAACTATTTCTTCTATTAATTATACTAAACATTTATTATCTCATCAAATATAATTTTACATATTAATGTTTAAATTTTAAAATTTATTTTACATATCAAAATCTAATAATAAAACAATTTACACAAATAAAACAATTTTCATTTTAAACATGACCTTCCCTTTCCATATCCGTCATTTTATGTTTTATAGAAATTTGTAAAAAAAAATTGTACTATGATAAACATTATTTATAACAATTGAAGCCTCTTGGAAGTAGCCATCATCGTCAAGTGATTCTAGAAAGTCACTAAAACTTGGAATTTTTATAAATTGGTGCTGGATTATTTATGATTCTTTGTTTCACAACGACGCATCCAAATTTAAAAATAAAAATCATATTTTCCACATAATGTAGTTTTTCTTTCTATATATATATAGATGTTACAGAATGCAGTATTTCTTCTAAATTTAAAAATAAAAATCAGTCTTTATTTTTTTTTATTTTTTAAAGAATGGAGCCTTTCTTCCAAATTTAAAAATAAAAATACGAGTTTTTCTAACTTTAAAGAATGTAGTCTTTCTTATACTACCAGGATCAGCCAACAAATTTATATAATGTACGATGTTGAAAACTACCCTATAATGATAGATTCAAGACTCTCAAAATGGTTTCTTACCTCGTAATGATAGATTTAAGACTCTGAAAATGGTTTTTTAGAATGTCCATCCCTTGGATTAAATTTTATCTCTAATATACTAAGAAATGATTATAGAATTGGGTATTATAACAAAGTAATAAGAAATGCTTATAGAATTGGGTATTATAACAAAGTAAAAACATAATGTACTAAAATTTAATCACAACATGCTTCTTGGCATGTGATGACCTTTCCTTCTTTAAGTTCTTTTCTGCTGCAATTTCGTATAATTAATGTGCTATGTGCTTTTGAAGACGCATTCAATGAAATCTATGGGGGTGTTAATGGATTTGGTTTGGTGTTTTAAGGTCGTTTGGAGTTTCATTTTCATTTTGTATGGTTGGGCTCTAAGCTCCAGGCAGTTTATCCTTCACTGGGAGCGAACTCTAGATTTGTTGTGGACCATTGGAAGGGTTGGGCATCTTGATTCAATGACCCGTCACTGACTCCTCTCAATGCCCAGCAGAGAGAGGAGTGACAATGCTTGTTGGTCTCGCCAGCGTCCAGAGAAAGATCCTTATGGGCTTGCAGAAGATATTCCAATGCAAATCCACTAATTGACAACGACCTCCCAAGGGAACAAACCTTACAACCTTACCTTCCTCATCGGATCTCAGCGATCTTTTGGTGGTGCCCACCTTCCTTGAACCTTCGTTGACTTGACTTAACCTTTCCTCTTATCGTTTGGTGGTGCCCACCTTCCTTGACTTGAGTTGACCTTCCTTAAACCTTCCTTGACTTGACTTGACATTTGGTGGTTCCCACCTTCCTGTAGTAAACATTTGACAGTGCTCGTTGGTATCGCCAACGTCTGAGAAAGATCCATATGGGTTTCCAGAAGATATTCCAATACAAATCCGCTAGTTGACAGAGGATTTATAGGCCTCTGTAGCCAAGGAGGCAGAGCATTTTGATAATAATGGGGATATTCGGTTTTGGAGGGTTATGAACCTTTTGGCCAAAACCCTCTGGGATTCCCAATCACAGTCTGAGCGCTTAAGGGCTCTCATCCTACATTCCATACATGCTCTAGACCAATCTAGGCATGTCATGGGTGTTCCAACTAACACTGAAGAAATCACCTTCCCCATAGGTAGCAAGCTTGAATTTTCTAGTTCAATTCTTCTGGTTGCTTTCGTTCTTCTTTGAGCAAGGCCTCATGACAGCGGTGACAAAGGAAATAGTCAGCTTCAGGAGACGAATAGGGAGAGACTGCTGAGAAGGTGTCAAGGATGGTTCACGATGTGAAGGTGAGGAAATCCATAGTTGGGCATCCCAGTTAAAACTATGAAAATTCATCCACGAGCACCTCTAATGGCCTCTCCTAGGGAGGATGGAGAGGACATTGGAAGAAAATCCTTTCAAAATTTTGATTTCTAGGGATTCCACGCACCTCATTAGCTCATTGATAACCAAGGACCAGAAGGTGTAGCAAATCTCCATTTCTCTCATTGTTCATTCGGTCTCGCCTCCATGTGAGCATGGTTTCCTGATGCTCGAAGAAACTCCCGATAAGGATGATCACAGTTCTAAAAAGTAGCAAGTCCTTGAGCTTTCTAGTTTCTCTTTCCTTTCATATGCTTTTAGCTAGCTTTTTTTTAGACATCTTCTATGTGTAATCATCTCCTCTTTGACATTATAAGTTGGTTTCCTGGTATAAAGCAAATTTTTTTGAGAGATAGTATAAAAACATGAGTGGACTAATTCTATTTTGTTTTCCACCCTATTTATCATGAACTGTAACATTATTTTTTAAAATATTAATAAAAATTTATTCTCATTTACCAAAAAAACTTAAGCAATAACTAAAATAGTATGATGTCAGATCTAACATTTTTGAAGTGTAACATTATTTTGTAAAATATTAATAGAAATTTATTCTCATCTACCAAAAAAAAAACTTAAGCAATAACTAAAATAGTATGATGTCAGATCTAACATTTTTATTCTTTTCTTTACCAATCACGGTTAAGGTTCCAATCAAAGATATTAAGGAAAACAAACCGATAGAATATCAAATTCCTAGCCGGTGTAGTTGCACAATACTAAATTCCGACTGCATAGTATTAAATATTAGATGCTATGGATCTTCTAGTATGCGTTAATAACCATCCCTACTTCAAAAATAAAGGAGTTGTTTTTAATGCGATATTTTGGAGTTTTTTAAGTTGGAATAGTGAGAAAAAATTGAGATGAAATTTGGATTTTTCTTATTTAAATTTGACTGTATATATAGATTCAGCTCCATAAAAAACTTCTAAAGCATTTCTACTGTATAGAGTTTACTCATAAAATTTATGATTTCAATAAATCTAAATAAAAAAACTTTTCAAAAAATCACATTAAAAACACTCACAAATAAATAACACAATGATTTCTAAGATTCTCGTCTATATATATATAATCCATTTCACGGCCAAAGTTTTCATGGTATATATATATATAAAATCCGTTTCACGGCCCAAGTTTTCATGGTAACGGCTTCTTAACATTGTTTGCTAGTCTAGATTCGCCATGTCATAGAAGCCTTTCTCATTGATGAAAGCATCAGAAATCGGCATTCCCACGTTTTTTCGGCAAGTTTTCACGGTACGGCTACTACACGACGTTGATTAATCTAGATTCGCCATGTGATAGTTGCCTCTCACATACATTGAGCATCAAGAACAGGTGTTCCCTTGGTTTGGTCAGAAAAGATTCATTGCACGAAAAAAGATTCGCTGAAAACGAAAGCGAATAAGTCGCGGGTAGTGCTCTTCTGAGGATGAGTACAAATTCACTGTTTCCCTCAAATTTCACCAAAAAAATTCTTGTATCTATCTGTACTTCTTTCTGCCAAATTTCATTCTCAAATAAACCATTTTTACGCTAATTTTTCTTGAATTCAGCTGGATTTCTTTCTGCCAAATTTCTCTCTAATAAAAATTTTCCACACGTTTGTTTATGTAAGTCGTTGTTCATATGTACCGCTCGATATCATGTTTTCCATGTGATTTGATTGGCCGGCATGATGCTTTGACTCTAATTTATCGCGTTATGACCACTGCAGCAATGGCAAGGTTATTCACCCTGTGATTTCGTTTATTTGACTATCTATACCATTGCTAGTTTCATGCATTGGCGATTGGCGATTGATTGAACTTTAATTAAGCATTTGTATTGGATCCATGGCCTCTTGCAAGAGATCCAAAAGAATGTTTCACTTGGAATCAAGTGCATCTGGTCAACAAGAGGCCTCAAATACTGAGGCAGAACGAGTAGAGGAAAAACGCGAGAGGACGGCACTAGAGAATGATGTAGATAATTTTGAGCAATTTTTGGCTTTGTTGGATAGAGTTCAAAATATTAAAACTAAGCATAAGGATTTCGGTATATGGGAGGATATATCCATGTCAGCTGAAGACTTGGGTATTAATGTTATCAAAACTAGATCGCCGTGGATACCCTGTTAAAGAATTAATCATTCGGTTAGTTTAGAAGTAGTTCTAGATTAGTTAGCAGTCAGTTTCCAGATTCAGTGTATGCATAACTGTTTCTGACTTGTACAAATATACATTTCTCCTTTTAATAAATAGGTATGTAGTTCCGTTGTGCTCTGCCATTCTCTGCTGTCTCCTTTGGTTAATTTGACATGGTATCAAAGCGGTTCTAACGCCTAAATATCTTGGCGTTGAGATCCAGGACCACACCCAGCAAAGCGGTCAGAACGGTTGTGGTTTCAACCTGCTGTCCTGCACACATCATTGCTTCTCGAGACGGAGAGAGAACCCTTGGCGCGATCGACGACGGAGAGGGAGGTGAAACCATCAGAAAGGTGGTGCGAGTTGAGAACCTCTCCTGCGTTTGCAGCGTTTGATGGAGGTGCGAGGAGACCTGATCTGCGGTGTGAGGAGACCCGTGGCATCTGCAGTGTGAAGGTTTGCCAATGATTGACCAGACCCCTCGGTGAGTTAAAGACCCACTGCGTGATATAACAGTGGTATCCCAGAGTTTTGGAGGTCGTATGGATGAAAGAATAGGGACGCAGTTTTCCTATACAATGCTGGAGTGAATGCCAACCAGAAGAGGATGAGCAGAGCCATCGGAGAGAAAGGAGCCCTGCCATCGCGCATTCCGTTCATGTTTGTTGTTGATGCTGGTTAAGCAGTTCTGTCGTCGCTGCCAGAGAGAAGGTCTATTGTTGGATGTGCCCATCGTCCACCCCGACTCTATCTCTTTGCTTGAGATAAAAGCAAAGGAGCCATTTTGAGTAGAGCCTGTTGCCTTTTGTTAATTTTCCTTTTTCATTTGTTTTTCGTGCTTCTGTTCCTCTTTTAAAACCTCCATTTGTCTTGCAAATCTTGTACTCTTATTTTGGAGAGGTGTTGCTTTCTGGTTTTTCCGCACTAGAACTCTGGAGTCAGGACCCATTCCACTGTAAGTTACCCCAATATTTGATGTCAGAAGTTGTATCTTTTGAACCAATGACTCGTCAACAAGTATTGAGGGCAATCTCTTTTCAGTTGCAATAACAACTCCATTTGCAGCTTTGATTCCCAGCGATGTTTGGCCAGATCCGACAGCCATTAGAGTGTGCTCGATCTGCACGAGCTTTCCTGATGGGCTGAAAGTGGTCAGCGAAAATGAGTACTGACGGTCTCCCATAGCTCCTAGATTTCCTGTTAGCCGGAACATTTGTATTTGCTGGCGCTGTTGGACCAGTTAAAGGGCTGAACCTTGCTGACACAGCGGAATTGAGAACACAATCTGTTTTTACAGTTTTAGTTTTATGGGAAGTCGTTGTGAAAGTTCAAACCATTCGATTTGATTTGGTGAAGATCCGACTGTTTCTGCGCATGGGTTGATTAAGCTGTGTTGGTCGTTTCGGAGTTTGTACATTTGTTGAATGCTGGAAACATAATTGATATGCTGTGGTCATGCCATGTTTTATTAAGAAGCTCAGATTTCCATAAGGTTTGGCTATGGTATTGACCATAGGCTTGAAAGAAAAACAAAGCTTCTGCACATTATAAATGAAGTTGCCCAAAAGCAGTGAAGCCTGTAGACATAAAGTGGGACATGGATATCCCAGCATTTGAATTTTGGTAATTTGTCCAACGATTTATACTTATACATTTCAGTTTAGAGATTTAGGAGGAATTAATTGAATTTGAATATGGTTGAGAAATACATTTCAGTTTAGAGAATTAATTGAATTTGAATATGGTTGAGAAACGAAATCATGTTTTTGTGGTTCATTTAAATTCTGAAGAGTGAAAAAGTGAGTGAGAAAGTGACAGTGTTAAAAGCTTGTCAAAGTATTGTTTTAGTACAGAAATTTTGGAAGTTTGAAAGCTTTGTTTTACTACATAAATTTTGGAAGTTTTTGGAAGCAAGGCATTTGATGCATATGTAGGCTTGTTTGTTTGTGGAAGTCAAGCAACGAGGTCATGGGAAAAGCCAAGAGGCTTAAGCGAAAAAAGAAGATGTTCCAGACCTTTTTAGATCTGGAAATAAATAGGCAAAAAGATGCCTATGCATTAAAATGCATAAAAGAATCAGTGGATGAAAGTATACTTCCCTTGATTTTAGATGCCAAGACAGCCAAAGAGGCTTGGGATACCCTTGAGAGATGTTTTGGTGAAGTTGAAGATGAAGGTGGATCTGTAGCAGCAGATCCAAAACGAGATGAAGATTTTGTTGAATCCCACTGTGCTCAGTCACGGGTGGATGAAGAATGCGAAGAAAGTGCAAGAACAGCAGAGAGAGAGCACGAAGATGTTTGTGAACCCCACTGTACACAGTTACAAGTGGACGAAGATTTGTTGATACCAGCGACATGGATTGCTGACGAATATTTGTTGATACCAGCAACATGGATTGCTGATGAAGATTTGGTGATTACAGCAACAGAGCTTGCTGACGAAAGTTTGGTGAAACCAGCAACACAGTTTGCTGATGATGACTTGTTTATTCCAGCAACACAACTTGCTGATGATGAAATGGTGAATCCAGCAACACAACTTGCTGATGAAAATTTGATGGTTGATGTTGACTTTGATCATGAATTTTTGACTAATGATGACTGGTTTCAGATGATGCAACAAAAGTATGATATTGACATGATGTTATTTGGTGAGATAACCCCACTGCAGTTAGTGGAAGACAACCTGTTTGCAGCATTACAGGTTAGTGGAAAAGAGACAAAGGCAGAAGCAAAGAAAGAAGTCTGCAAAGAAAAAGCAGAAACAGAGAAGGATGTAGAAGCAGAGAAGGAAGCGCAACAGCAGAACGCTCTCACTGCAAAGCAGAAAGAAACAGAGATAGAGGTAGAAATAGAGAAAGAAGCGCAACAGCAGAAAGCTCTCATTGCAGAGCAGAAAGACTAGAACCAATGTCGTTCTGAAAATATTTTGGATTCTGATATTGATTTCCAATGTGCAGGTACACAAAATGATTATGAAGAAGAGTTAAAGTTTATTGAAACATGGCTTGCAACACCATGTCTGGTTGAGATCTACACAGAAGATGTAGAAATGAATGTTGAAGATGACATGCATGATGAACATGTCAATGAAATTTTCATGCATTGGAGTTTTGAAGAAATAAGACATTATTATAATATTATGTTGCAGCAGATTGATCATGAAAACCATAATACAGAAGACAGTATGTGGCAGCAGCCCACATTTCTTGAAGATGTCCAGGACATGCTTAGACAACCTGGAATAGTAAAAGACCTACACCAGCAAATGAAAAGTCTGAAGTTTGAACAATACAATAAGACGAATATGAGGAAACAATTTAGAGGCTATAGAATTTGGAAGAAAAGAAGAAGAAAACCAAATTTAGTTGAAAGTCAAGAGACTTCTCTTTGACTTCGGAAATATAGAATGAATTTCAATGTTAAAAGTTAGGAATAAAATAATGTAACCCTCAAGATTAAGAGGGGGTGTTAAAGAATTAATTATTCGGTTAGTTTAGAAGTAGTTCTAGATTAGTTAGCAGTCAGTTTCCAGATTCAGTTTATGCATCACTGTTTCTGACTTGTATAAATATACATTTCTCCTTTTAATAAATAGGTATGTAGTTCTGTTGTGCTCTGCCATTCTCTGTTGTCTCCTTTGGTTAATTTGACACCTTCGAGTGGGAAGACTTCTGTGTATCTACAGCTATGGATACCATGCCTGCACATACGGATATATGTTGTCCTGATGAGAAGAACAATTCGAACAGCTGTGTGGAAAGGGGAAAACAAAGCGTTCAACGTGGTAACCATCTTAAAACACCTTCTTTCTCGAGGGCTACATATAATAACCTCCCTGCTGAAAGATTTGATCTCAACGTAGAGGCCTCCTCATGATACTATGTGATCTCCGCAGTGTTTTAAACAGTTTCTTGTGGTTTTGTAATCTGAGGGTGTATAATTGTATGCACGAACATTTTCAGATTTGTGAGAGATTTTAGGGATTATGTTGATAGTTTTGTGAAAATAAATATGTTGAAAGTTTTGTGGAGAGTGTCATGTTGAGAGTTTTATGTTTTATGGAGATGATTATGGATTTTGAAATGATCTATAATATTGTAATTTTTTCTATAAGTTGTGGCTTTGGGGCAGTGAGAAGAGGAGACTATTAGATTCTATGTAAAAGTTTAGTGGGTTTAGTTAATGAAATTTGATTTCTACTTTACATAACTCTATGTGTGTGCATGGTGATTTTATGGGTTGATGACTTGATGTATAGATATGGTGATTTTGTTTGATGAATTAATGTTACATGTAGACCACAAGGTTCTTCAATTCGCAATGGAAATGAGGATGAGTTGAGTTTGTGGGTTCATAATCCACAAGTCCTGGGATCAGGACCATAAGAAAGCTTGAAATGATAGATCCCCATAAATTGTTTGTATCAAGTGGTATCAGAGCATAGAAGATTGTGTACTGTGGAGGAGAAGCAACAAAAGAAAGACAAGTCATTCAAGATGTGGTAAGATATGTGTTTTCTCAGTGTAGGTGACAACAGAGGAAGGTGAGGGGATTTGCAACAACCTAGAGCAACAAGTGCTTAATTGGTTCTAAAGGAAAGAACCACGGAGATGCCAAGAGTCGAAACTTAGGAGAAATCCTGGTGAGGTATCATATAGCAAGGTAGAGACTTGTTACTATAGAGAGTACTATATAGTTGTGTTGCAGCTCACAAGTTGACGCTGGTATGAGAAGACCAAAAAGCATATGACCAAGAGGTCATAATTTTTTGTACCTTGGGAGTCTGATGCAAGAGCATCAACCCATCCTTAGAAAAAAAATATTAGCATGAATGACTTATGGAAGGTGAAAGTGAGAAAAACACATTAAAAGACAAGAGATTTGTTAAAAAGCTTGAAAAATCAGATTTCTAAGGGATCTTAGGGATTATGTTGATAACTTTGTGAAAAAAAACATGTTGAGAGCTAAGTGGAGAGGATCATGTTGAGAATTTTAATAAGATCATGGATCTTGAAATGTTCCACAATATTATATTTTCCTCTATAAATTGTAGCCATTGGGCATGGAAAAGAGACTGCCATTAGAATGAAGATATCGCCATCCAAGGCTCCAATAGATGCTATGTAATAGTTTAGTGGATTTAGTTAATGAAATTTGATTTCTACTTTATATAATTCTATGTTTGTGCATGGTGATTTAATGCATTGATAGCTTGATGCATTGACTTCATTTGATGAATTAATGTGACATGTAAACCACAAGGTGAATTCTTCAATTCACAATGGAAACGAAAACAAGTTGAATTTGCAGACTCATAATCCACAGATCCTAAGCTGGGGACCCTAAAAAAACTTGAAATAATAAACCCCCATCAATTGTTTGCATTATAATTGCACCACTCAATATATGCAACCAAGGATCTTTATATTTGTGTCACATCAACAATGTAACTTTCAAAAATTAACCAAGGATTAAAGTAATATTTTTTATATAAGTGAAATTTAAAAAATCTCGAGAATATGGTCCAAGGGTTAATGAGAGATTTGGTCTCCAAAGGTTTAGTGATTTAATCCCTAACAAAACTATATTGACATTATATAGACATGAGAAGAGCCTACGCTCGATTTCTTAAAAATAAACACCTCAAAAATTGTTTAGCCAATCTTCTACCTATCTTTCAAAATTAGGATTATATTTCATAAGAGTTGCACCACACTAGTGATGCATCTTTGGTTTGATGATCGATTCTCTTCTCCTGCTCTATCATAATCATAATTTATATGATATGAGTAACCATGGGAGCACCATGTGATATTCCGGTGATTTATATTATAGTAATCATGTGAGTGTTTAGCCAGTTATTGTGATTTTTCTTTTTTATACCGTATGGGAAAATATAATGCACGTGTGCTATTCATGTAGATGTCTTGTGAAATGATTCGATAATGCGGCGTGTCGTTTCCAGGCAACGTTTTAGCCAGGACTCCGGCAAAGATTTTTAAAAAATCCGGCAAAGATTTCATCAGAATCATGTTTACAGTTGTTAAACTTAAGTATTTTGAGTGCCCTAAGAGATTTTGGTAGTGCTGAATCCATTTCCAACCTCAAAAATGGATTTCAAACATTGCAAGTACCTGATTTCTTGAATTTAAGTTGCCCGGATTCCGGCAAAAAACTACCGTCCGGGCTAAAACGTTGCCTGGGTAGACTACTCCCGATAATGCACTCACAAGATCCTTTGCCATGGATACGCGTGTGTCAAAAGGAATAAAAAATGTAATTACAATCTTTTTTCCCATGTATGTGGATATGCGTTAAAAGTGGAAATGTCCGAAGAATGGGCGTGTCTTATAAACGAAAGTAATATATTTATTTTAACTTTGGGATATGTTAATGACCCACATTTATTTTAATTTTGGAATTTGTGGATAAGTGTTATTTATGGGAAATATTTATTTAATTTTTATAAATTTTAAATTTTTATTAAGTAAATTTAAATATTAGTATGGATTTATTTTTAAGTATGGATATAACATGACCAGAAAAAGATTAAATTTCTCCAAAGTGTAAAATATACTAAATAAACTGTGTTATTTTTTATTATTTAAATTGTAGTTTTAATATTAAATAGAGTAGATATGAGACTAAATAAAAATTTTAATCATAAAACTATATTTATTTTTTTATATATAAATATATATGAAGTTGATATTCACATAAATTTTTAAATATAGATCTCTTGAAATAGTTTATTTAAAATTTTGGATGAAATATTTTTGAAAAGTATTCCATTTAAACATCTTCTTCACACATTTTTTTTACTTCTAAGCACTGTACAACATATTCATTTTCCATTTAGAGCATAATTTTTAATGTTAATTTTATTTTAAAGGGGCACCAACGGACAAACTTACACATCCCCTCATACTATGTTATAAGTTGTAGAATTACTTTGAAATTTTTTGAAAATATAAAATAAGTGTGAATATAAAATTTCATGGTTGCATTTTAGGAATTGGGCGAGTATGAGACCTAGTAGCAAATTTCTCTAAACATTTAAAAATATATATATTATGAAATTTGAATATTATGAAAATGAATCATTATTATTTAAACTTATTTTAATGTGATATGTATATTAAGTTTTTTTTTTAATTACAATATAAAAAGTTAAATTAAATCAATTTATTAATTCTATTACTTTTAATTGAGTTAGTAAAGAGAATTGAAACAATTCATTATTATTCTTATTATTATTAAATATTATAATGAATGAATGTAATGAGAAAGACCCAAGATCACAATGGTTTCCACTATTTACCACTATTCATCTCAGTATTATGATATTCAACTTAGATATTCAAATTGGTCTATAGGAATTACTCATCAATATTTTCAATCTATTAAATTCAAATTGGTTTATAGGAATTACTCATCAATATTTTCAACCTGTTCAAATTTTTACCACCTAGACTAACATATCTCGGAATAATAAAACCTCAATAGAAAAACAACTAAACTCACTAGCTTCCACTCTAAATATTGTCTTTTAACTATTATTATTATTATAATTAATGCTTCATTTTATAATCACTATAATATTTTTTATATATTAAAATATAAAGTGACTTAATTAAAAAAATGCACATTAAATTCAAAGGCTAGAGAATTTTGAGTAAAATAAACGTTTGTAATATAATATTTAAAAAATAATAATTATTTTAATAAAATAAATTTTATTTTTATTTTTAAAATTATATTTAAAATACTAAATTTATTTTAAAATATAAAATTTGAAAGGTAAATAATAAATTTAATATCTAATTTTTTGTTAAAATATTAAATTTGATTTTGAAAATGCAATTCAAATATGAAAAGGACTTGTAACGTATTTTGTTATTTGTTATGCTACCCTTAGCCGATATTATTGAAAAGGTATTGAATTGACTGTATATTAGTTTAGTTAAGTGTAAAACATTTTTTTTTATTTTTTAAAAACTATTATATTAACATTTACTTTTAATTACGCTGTAAAGCGTTCTTATTTGAAAACAACTTTGCTGAATGAGTACGTGTACTATTATGCACCTTTGATTTGAATGTTAGATGATTCAAACTATCTCAACCCTAAGATTAAATTCTGTTATTTTAATCAGTTATACCGCCTACCGAATATCAGATGTTCGTGAGGGAACTCAGTGAGGTTTCTTCTCTCATACCTCGACTTCATTCTGAGAGTTTTTCTGAAATACCTCGACTTCATTTTCTTCTCCCATGGCTGTCGGCTCATTTTCTTCTTCAAACCTGCAGTCAAGGCGCTTCGTATGATGTTGGTTAGGCTGATATTCGAAGACAATTTGGCTAGCGGCAGAAAATGGCGGAGTGCAGAAGTTTTGAGAGACTGGCAAAGGTTCGGGGCAGGTGAATAATAATCCGGGGGCTTTCTGAATTGGGTTTTCTTGGTTTTGATTTTGTATCAATCGGTGAATGTTACCGGAAAGAGATTCATGCGTTGTGGGAAGATATCAGTGGAAGGTGAAGCAGAAGAAAATGCGGTCTCGCCAAGGCCGAGGTTCTGTCAGAAGCATGTGAAGAAGTCGAACCCTTATTCCAGCAGAGGGCTTGACAAATTTGAGACTGTCTATCCCGAGCTTTCTGCCAAAAGAGAATAGGTTGCCAAGAAGATTGGTGTCTCAGAGGACCAGGTGAGGTTCTCGTTTTCCAAGGACGGATGGACTCCAGTTGTTGTGAGAACCAGGGATGGAACCGGGAAGAGAAACAGTGGAGAGGGTGCTGCTGGGGTTTCGATCCCGGGATCTCGAGAAAAAAAGGATGGCAAATTGAGAGGAAAAGATGAAAGGAATGGTAAGTCTGAGAGTATTTCAATTACTGCATTCGATGCTAAGAACCATAGCCTGGTCATGCCGTGCTCTCGGTTTCTTAGGACCACGGCCTTCGGGTTGTTTGGTTTGAGCGTGATGTGGGCACGAAGGTCGGCCGTTCCTTCGGCCTTGACCTTGGCCGCGGCCATGGAAGTGAGTGGTGTGATGTCCATGAAGACATTTATTTGGGGTGGTGTTTCAATCTTTGCAACGTTTTTCAGAAACCTTACAAACCCTAAACCTATCCAGAATGGAGGAGCCGTTGAAGCAATTGCAGAGCAGAAGGATGTCGATATGGGGAACCGAACTGGAAACCCTAAGACTACAGGAGGCATTGAAGAAATTAAAAAGTAGAAAGATGTCGAGATGGGGAGCCGAAGTAGAAACCCTAAGTCTACCCAGAATGCAGGAGGCAGTGGAGAAATTGCAGAGAAGAAAGATGTTGATATGTGTGAGTGCACCGTGCAGCCCTATGAGAGGTCATGTTCAGCCAACCAAATTCTCAGCCATGGCTTCTCCGAGGGCATTGAAGCTGAAAGAAGTCAGTCATGAACACAAGCATCATCATAATCATAATAACTCGAAAACCAAAAAAATTAGAAGGATTGTATCAATGGGAAAAATTAATATGGTTGTTATGTGATATGATGGTATTTTAACAATCAGATTAGGAATCAAGGACAGCAATAAATGGTGGGTTTTCGGACTTATCAAAGCCATAGTTATTTTGGATCTCGTTGTGTTAGCAAACCCAAGTTTGTGTAGCCACTGTAGATGGATCTACGTTGTCAACACAGATGTATAGTTGTGGTTTATTTTTTTTACTACAGAAGCCATCAACCATCCATGGGAATAGGTGGATTTTCAATCAGCCAACCATGGGAATGGGTGGATTTTCAATCAGCCGAACTTCAGGAAAGTCTGTCAATATGAATACATTGCTGCAAGTTTAATTGTTTGGTCTGTACACCTCTGTGCACATTGTTTGCATTCAGTGTTGTAATATTATTCTGCTTCATTTTGTTTTGTGTGATTGAAATTTGATTTTTACTGATATTGGAAAGTGTACATATATCACGGGTCTCCTGGCACATGCAGCTGTTGGGCTCCTTTGCTCTCTTAACACAAATCACGAGGGCTCCTTAACTCTCTTTATACAAGTCACGAGCCCTTGAAACTGCAGTTGTTCAGCTTCTTTGGATTATTAATGCTGTAGTGCATTAAAAACATGATTGGTAAAGCGTAGTGCATTTATTCAGCACACTGAACAATAGCAGCTTCAAACAAAATTCCTTATTAGGTTATATAATTTTCAGATTGACTCAAAACAATCTTTGGCAATCTTCAACATATACATGTAGTTTTAGAAGCTAGAGATCCTAACCAAAAACTCGGACAGAGAATGGTACTACTGACAGACTAGGTCATCCAGATTCACACAGAACTACAAAGCTCTCTTATGTCTAGTGGTCCTTGATATCTCATCAACCCTCGTATTTACAAGCCTTCCTAAGCAAATGGGGTCAATAGAAGGAAAGATTCAAATTGGACAACTTTTTATTGAGAGATAATCTACTAAAGTTAAGTGCTACTTCATTAATTCAATGTGTTCTGTTTTTATTTGCAGCATCTTTGGTTGGACAAACAACGCCTCCTGAAATGTTACAAAAATTGACTTACTTGGTTATAAAGCATGATCCTTTAATTCAGCACGTAGATACAGTCCGGGCATACACTTTTGGTGTCTTATACTTTGTCGAGGTATGAGCAGGAATTCTTCACTGATAAGCTGATACTCAAATCCTCTGTTTTAAGTCAACTGTGTTTTTCCTTCTAGCATGCTTGAGTTTTATATCATATTCCACTGTTTTGCATCTACAATTACGTGGGATGCTGACCTTCAGAGCGCTTTTTATTTTTTTTATTTTTTTTTAATTCGTTTACTGATTGATGGATTGATTACTAGCCAACTCTTTGCAGCTCTTAACCCATGGCATAAGATTTAAGAGTTACTATTTATTTATGGTTTATGGAATTATTAACTCTAGGTTGGATTCTCTATATCATCGAGTATGGTGATGTTTTAATGCTCGCATCTCGACAATTGGGTTGATCTCCGCCCTTGATAACTTTGATGATCCGACGGTTGTAATGGAGGTTGGGATGGTTAGGGTAATACCTTACCCCCTCCCCCGAACCGTAATCACTTCCACATTTGCCATCATTGCGTTACTGCTGAGCTCTACAACTCTGTTTCGTGTTTTTATTCTTTGTTGTTTGTCTTTGGTCTAAGCATGGAGGTATTATTAGTCTTTCCCCCACCATTTCTTTCTGCATTATCTTCCATCGCTTGTTGGGTTATTGCTACTCTCATGCAGTGTTTCATTTCAGAAAAGAATATGGGACTCCGTCGTATTCTAGCATATGCTGCTCGATAGAGGTTGCGCACCAGTTGCCATGACATGTCTACTTGGTTTCTTTCGAAATCCCCAGTTTTTCTTCATCCAGTGATGGCTACGCAACTTCAGCATGGCCAAAAAAGGTAAGTTTTTTCCCTTCTTCATTGGGTTTAGGGTTTTTTTAAGTTTTCAAATGTATTCCTGACCTCACAGTTCGGCTTGGGTTTCTTTCAAGGCTTTCGTTCTGAACCCTTTGCTTCCGAGAGGTAATAATTAGTTCTAATCAAGCTTGTAAGATTTCTTTTCATCGATTAAAACCCATTTGGGTATTTTTCTTTTCATCGACTAAAACCCATTTGGGTATTTTTCTGTAAATTCTCACGATTTTGTTTCTATGTTTTTGGCAGGTATATCCTTCGAACCCTAAACTCATCTACAACTTTGGCTTACATGTGGTCTGCCAGGTAGTAACTCCCCGCCCATTTGTTTCTAGGTACTATGACATCCTCGGGTTGTCTCTTCCAAGAAATTTCGGACCCTGACCATAATTTAGGTATGCTCGCTTGTTTAGTTGAATATAGTGATATCAGTCTTTGCATAGAAGCCATAGCACTTTTACATTACTGTGGAAGAGTATGGCCCTTCCATGCCTATGTGTAATATATATAATGAACAATTTTGGTTTCTGTTGGTTGAAGTTTAGTTCTGTGTTTAATGAATAACACTTCTATTCTTTTGAAAATGGATTGCATTAAAATACATTTTGACTCTGTTTTTCAATGGCTTGTATTAAAAAATAACATTTCGATTATGTTCCCAGATGTTGTATTTTATTGTATAGATAGTTCCATGAGTTATATTTATATTTACATGTTTATTATGGCCATATTCGCATTCCATTTCTGCTATGATTATTATTTTTGTTGCCACTCCCTCGCGGGTTGTGCACAATTCTTAATCCTGTTATGGGTTCTTCGCTCCATTTTTAAGTTCTTGGGTAATGCTTTACACTTGTTTATATACATGCAATATTTCCTTCTAGCATTGTAAATTTATAATGTAGTTTTGGCATAGCGCTCACGCTCGTTCTGTACAATGGGATTTCTTTCCAATTTATTCTTATGCTATATCCAATAAGAGTTTTACCTTTTCACGAAGGTTTCCTATTTTTTTTTAAAGAAGTATATTTTGTTTTCTTATGTTTGATATTCTACAGAAAACAACTCGTTCGTTGTAATGTTGTTATTGTGATATTTGTTTAAAGTTCCATTGCATATCGATATTGTAGGTTCAGTACTCATACAGTTTAATTTAAGTTCAATATTTATTTCCTTTTAAATAAGTTTCTGAGATGTCCAGGTGATCCAGGTGGATATCAGTGGCTACCCACCTAATCAATTTGGACCCACACCATCAATTCTTGTAGCTTTTCACATTCAGCACCACTTACTATTTTTAGCAGGTTTTCGGGTCCTGCACTCCCGGAGCCGTTTTGGGGCCTTAATGTTCCAGGTGGATATTGGTGGCCACCCATCTATTCCATTTGAACCCCCACCATCACTTCGTTCAGTTTTTAAGTTGCAGCACAACTTACTATTTATAGCAGTTTTTCGGGTCCTGAACTTCCGAAGCCATTTTGAGGCCCTAAATGACGCTTTTTGGGAAAACGGGGAACAACATGGGTAACCAATGTTGCTCACTCAAAAGTTGTAGTCCTCAGATAGATCTTTCTAACGAGCTATTGAGCATGTCAAATGGAGATTGGATGCCAAAGTTACGTCCCCGGGAAGTTGAAACACCAATTTACCCAAACAGGGCCCACAGTTTTGGCGCTTCATCTCCTAGAGTTAGGTTTTTGGATGTTTCAGTTTTTCCATTGTTTCTCAAAAATAAATAGGCCCTCGAGCTTCATTGTAACACAGTTCAGAGGCCTGTAGCCGCCACATCTCCTCTCAGAGATAGCTACCAACGCCCTAGCTAGTTTATTTCCATTATGTCTGTAAACATATTTCTGTTATTTGATATTAATGAAATGGAACATTATTTCCACTGCATATATATTTTTATGGTTATTTCTATATTCTGTTGCATTCCTGAATAAATCTGGATCAGTGGTATCAAAGCGGTCTGCTCTTTCTTTGTTTTTCTTTGCATGTACCCAACGCAGTCAGGTTATAAGGAGTTAGGGCTCGATCTAGTTGAACCCTTGCAAGATCAACCTATATTATCAAAATATTGCTCGGGGAGGCCCTCAGAGACAAAGGAACGCGATGATGGATAAATTTTCTCAGATCCTTCAACGACTACCCACCTACGACACATCTGCATCCAACAGCCACTCTGGAGGCGCCACTCCCTTTAAGGTACCGGTAAACATTGATATTCCTGTATCTGAAGGCCAAATAGATGCAAATGCTATAGATAGATGGTTGAATTTGCTGGAAGGGTATTTCTCGGTCCATGATTTCTATGACCGAGAAAAGACTGTTTTTGCGCTCCTCAAAGCCACCCCCCATGTCAAATACTGGTGGGAAACCTACCATGAGCAAGAGGACGAAGGCAAACCCTCTCTATTCTCGGCCACACCCACTTGGAATTCATTCCGAGATGGCATCAAGGAAAAATATTACCCCGTGGGGAGCTATGAGGACAAATACATCCAATGGACCATGTTGTGGCAACAAAGGGATCAAGATGTGCACGAACTAATGAATTTGTTCCATACCCTGCGCACAAAGTTGGGTATGAAAGATTCAGAGATACATTTGGTGCTCAAGTACCATGGTTGCCTGCACAAACAAATTCAGGAGGAAATGGAGTTCCTTGACATTACATCACTTGGCACGACATATCGCTATGCCGCCAAGATCGAGCAGAAATTTAAGCAGAAGAAGCAAGACTTTGGATCTGCGAATCTGAAGCCAGGGAAAGGTGCTCCCAAACCACAGAACAAAGGGAAAGGCCAAAGCGATGCGACTCAGAAGAACACTACAAATCCAAAGAAGGATGTAGGGAAGTGGTGTGAATTTCATAACAGCCCCACTCATGGCACAAATGAGTGTCGGGCCAAATAGTGATTGGTACCTGAAGTAAAGGAACCCGAATCAGATGCATTTTCTAATCCTAAGTTAGAACTAGACAAAGGCAATGACAAAGGGAAGCAGATCATTGATGCGTATCCCAGTGCCATTGTTTCCACCACCAAGATCTAGAGGGAGGACCAAGAGGATCCAGAGGAGGGGGAGTGCCTCTTCCATTCGCAAATGTGGGTGAAGGGTTCTCCGCTGTAATTTCTTATCGATAGTGGAAGCCAAAAGAACCTCATTTCAGTAGAGGTCGTGAAGCGGCTTGGCCTACCGACCATAGCACACCTGCATCCATATACCATTGGGTGGCTTCACCCAGGGAGAGATATCCGCATCCGCCAACAGTGCCGCCTTCCGTACAACATCGAGCCATTCATGGATGTGGTATTATGTTATGTTGCTCCTCTTGATGTAGCTGTTGTATTATTAGGCGAACCATACTTGTGGAGGCGACATGTTGTGTATGAGTCTAGGCCTCGTGCTGTTGTTATTACTTTGGGAAATAAATTGTATAGGATACTGGAGGTGGTACCACCTCCTATAATCTCTTTTACTACTGCAAAAAAACACAGTAGGATTGTTTCCCAAACCAGGAAATTAATTTTCCTTACAACTCGCTCACAGGGAAAGAATAATATTGTGTCCACAAACTCAAAACAGGGCTCCCCTACATGGCTGCAGCAGATGGACAAAGTCATGGAGGAATACGAGGAAATTTTCTCCTCACTCATAGAGGTTCCTCTACATTGTCAGGACAACCACTCCATTGATTTGACCCCAGACGCATTGCTGCCTGATGTTGCCATACCTCATGTGACTACACAGATAGAATCCACACATGTATTGTCTGAGGCTGATAAAGAAACCAAATTTACTAATTGCATCCAGCATGTCTGCCCACAAATCCATGACATCTTTGACAACAGAACGTGCCTCATCTCATGGAGGATCTTAATGCAATGGGGACCATTTCTTCCTAAGGAGGGAGGAATGATACATCTGGATATCGGTGGTCACCCACGTAATGCATTTGGACCCACACCATCAATTCTTGCAGCTTTTCACATCTAGCACCACTTACTATTTTTAGCAGGTTTTCGAGTTCTGCACTCCGGGAGCCGTTTTGGGGCCTTAATGATCCAGGTGGATATTGGTGGCCACCCACCTATTCCATTTTAACCCCCACCATCAATTCGTTTAGTTTTTAAGTTGCAGCACAACTTACTATTTATAGTAGTTTTTCGGGTCCTGAACTTCCGGAGCCGTTTTGAGGCCCTAAAAGACTCTATTTGGGAAAACGGAGAGCAACATGGGTGAATATGTTGCTCACTCAAAAATTTTAGTCCTCGGATAGATCTTTCTAACGAGATATTGAGCGCGTCAAATGGAGATCGGATGCCAAAGTTACATCCCCGGGAAGTTGAAACACCAATTTACCCAAACAGGGCCCACAGTTTTGGCACTTCATCTCCTAGAGTTGGGTTTTTGGATGTTTCAGTTTTTCCATTGTTTCTCAATAGTAAATAGGCCCTCAAGCCTAATTGTAACATAGTTCAGAGGCCTGTAGCCGCCACATCTCTTCTCAGAGGTAGCTACCAGCGCCCTAGCTAGTTTATTTCCATTATGTCTGTAAGCATATTTTTGTTATTTGATATTAATGAAATGACGCATTATTTCCACTGCATCTCTATTTTCATGGTTATTTCTGTATTCGGTTGCATTCCTGCATAAATCCAGATCACCATGCCATCATTTAAAAAGGGTTTATTCCTCAACCCTTAGTCCGTGTCAGATTGTTCTAATCTCTTTACAAGATAGACTGAACTATCTAGGGATTCTTCCCTGGATGGACTAACTGTCCCATCCATTCATTTTTTTCTACAAAATCTTAAACTATTTTCCAATACTACTCAAAATTTTGTTATAATTAAATCTTAAGATTTATTTATGCATATAAAGATGTACTTTTCCTGGACTAGTATACTTCATGCTTATACTAGGGAGAATTTTACAGATATTGGGATTTGAGTATTTAAGGCTGACTAAAATAGTATATTCAACCATTCAGTAACAAGAATAACTTCTACTTTTCTGCATTCAACTTTCACAGTCCACAAAAAATTAATTACAGATATTAACATATTTATAAATTCATAATAAGAATTATTTATCCTATCTATTCAGGGTTTTTAATACATATATCGGATAAATAAAGATGATGGAATCCTCCCAACTGTGAGAGAGGACATTATGTCCTCAGCTCCCCCCGTGCTCCTCAACATAGTAGGATTAAATAACAACTCTTCTGTAGGTATACCTCAAGAATTCTGTTCAGCCTCTCCCCCAATTGTTAAGTTGCAGAGTTCCACTGGATTCCTACTAGCTCTGGACACTCTCACCTCTCATCCCTCTACCTGTTCCTTTTATTTATGGATACTAAACCATAATAAAATTTTATTCAAAATGCAAAAAATCTTGTTCATAATTTTTTTAACATACTTTTTAAGCCTATTTAACTTAAAACAAGTCAAATGTATCATTTAAAATAACATAGAAAACTTAATCCAGGTGTTACATCTTCCCCCTCTTGAAGTAAACAGCATCCTCAGTGTATTACTCCATTCCTGTG
Source organism: Pinus albicaulis (assembly GCA_034641835.2). Lineage (NCBI taxonomy): Eukaryota > Viridiplantae > Streptophyta > Pinopsida > Pinales > Pinaceae > Pinus > Pinus albicaulis. The sequence goes on along the minus strand of CM076570.1, from coordinate 1,104,404,943 downwards.
AATTATTATAGATAATCTTCTCGTACAAATCTTTCATCTTCCCAAGTAGCCTTTTCTAAGCCAAAGTGCCTCAACTGCACTTTAACTTGGGTGATGACTCGCCTCTAGAGATTTATTTCTCTTTGCTCGAGAATACGTTGAGGCTCTACCATAAATTCGTTGTCTAGTTCGACCTACAACCAACAAATATTAAATTAATTAATGAAATATTTATCTCCCTTAGAGTTATTAGTATCTAATTCATTCCTACGTGAATGTTATGCCAATGTATTACAAGCTTTGGATCATGCACATCTCGTTTCAATATATATTCATGAAACACATTATGCACCCATATGTGTCCTAGTAAAGCTAGTCGATAGGATACTGGTCTCGCTCTTTCCAAAATTTGGGAAGGTCCACAGAACTAGGGGGCCAACTTGGTGCAGGTAGTCCACCATAAGGTTCTCTTCTTGGGTCTAATTCTCACATATACAAGATCACCCACTTTAAATTCTCGATAGGTCCTTTTTTGGTCTGCATCTAGTTTTTTCCGATCTTGGGCATCTTTATACTTTTCCGGATCTTCCTTACTTCTTGTTCCATCTCAGTGAAATTTTATGGTCGAAGCATTAGTTTGGTTTTTTGGGTGCTCCAATTAATGGGTGTTTCACATTGCCTACCGTATAATGCCTCAAAGGGACTGATCCTGAGGGATTCCTAGTATCCATTATTGCAAGAAAATTCTATGAGGTCTAAATAATATTCCCACTTCGTGGGTTGCTACATTACATGATTTAGTCTGTCCATCCGTCTATGGATGATATGCGGTACTAAATTGAATTTGTGTGCCTAGACAGGTAAACAATGCCTTCCAAAAACTTGAGGTGAACTTTACATCTCTATCTGAGATAACTGTTTTCAAAATGCCATGTAATCTAAACACCTCTCTCATGAAGATGTCAAAAATCTGTATGATTTTATAATTTGACCGTACTGGAATAAACTGAGTTGCCTTGCTGAGTCGATCAACTACCACCATTATCGAGTAATTGTGTCTTTTTGCTTTTGGTAAGCCTGCAATAAAATCTAACGATATAACTTCCCACTTACATTTTAGCATGGGAATAGATTGCAATAAACCTGCTAGGTGTTGGTGTTCCACCTTGACCTGTTGACATTCCAACATTTAGTGAAGTATTCAATTTTTACGCATTCCTGACCAAAGGTAATATTTTCTGATTGTTGTTAACATTTAATGGTAACCAGATGTCTAGAATAAGAGCTTCATTGATATTCATATAAGATTAGTTATTTTAAACTTATTAGATTAGGAATGTATATATTTCCTCAAAATTTCAATAGTTGTTCATTGTTGATCTTGTATTCTATTTCCTTCCTCTAATTTTCTGCTTCTTGCGTTTTCTGCCATAAAAATTGATATTCAAGATCCTTTTCCACAACCTCTTTCACCTGTTCCTGGAACTTAAATTCCAACCGGTTAACGTAGAGTTCATACACATAATGCAATTTTCTACTTAAGGCATCAGAGACATAGTTTTATTTTCCTTTAACATTTTGAATTTCGAAATCGAATTCGCTTAGGAATGTATTCCACCAGGCTTGACAAGCATTCAAGTCAACTTGTTTAAAATAACTACTCAAGCTACGGTGATATGTTTTTAACACGAATCTTTTTCCTAATAGGTAGTGCCTCCATACCTTGAGTGCATACACTACTAAATTCAACTCTAGATCATACGCAGAATATCGTTATTCCTGATCTTTGAGCTTCTTAGATTCATAAGCCACAACTTTTTCGTCTTGTAACAACACTACTCCCACTCCTTCCTTGCAAACATCGATGCAAATTTAAAACTCCTTGTTTGGATCAACAACCTTTAATACATGAGTTATATTCAGCAATTTCTTTAACTGTTAGAAGCTAGTTTGACATTCTCTAGTCCATTTAAACACTTGTCCTTTTCGCTACAATGAGGTTATAGGAAAAAAAATCTAAGACAACCCCTCAATAAAACATCGGTAATAACCAGCAAATCCCATGAAAGAACGTATGTATACTACATTTTTGGGTACATTCCACTCCATAATGTTCTTTATTTTTTCAAGGTCTACTGCTATACCCTCAGCAGAAATAACATGGCATAAATATTGGATGTGTTCATTGTAAAAATTACACTTAGTGAATTTGGCATAGAGTTGATGTTCTCTCAACATTTTTAATACCATTTTCAAATGTTCCTTATGTTCCTCCATGGTTTTGGAGTAGATTAATATATCGTCAATGAAGATTCACTACAAGGAGAAAAACCTCTAGCGAATGTTTTTGAGGAACACCTTATAAAAATAGCCCAGATATCCGTTTGTAGCAGAGGTCTCTAGAGAAGGTTGGTGGGTGGAGCCTTTTGCAGATGTTTTTTGTTCGGTGCATTTCTCATCATAAAATGCACCTGTGCATTTAACTCACAAAGCACCGGTGCATACTACAAATTGGCACATCGAGACACCGTGCTCTCCGTACAAACTCACCCAGTGCATCTTAATATTGTAGCGCACCAGTAAGCTACTCAGAAACAAGACCAGTGCATCTTAAAAACTGCGCTCAAATAGAAACAAGTCTGGTGCACTAGGAATAAGCTTCCTGGTGCACCTCAAAAAACTACGCACTGAAACAGGGTTAAATAAATAAAAAATTACTAGCCAAAAAATCTACATTTTCACTTCTTCAGTGATCTAGAGCTCTCAAGCGCCAGTGTGAATCTCCCTTTTGTGAGGTGCCCTGCCATCAGTGCTCCCATTGCACGCACTGCTTCCATCCATTACCCAACTTCTGGAGTTCTAATTTTGGAAAACAGTGGGAAAATTTGGTTTTTCAAATTCTTTAGCAAATATGCCTCCTCGACACCTAAATGTACATGTATTTTACTTGTTTCTCAACAATTAAACTTGTTATTGGATTAGATTTGTCAAAAAACTTAAATTTTACCATTTAAGAAAAAAGTATTTCCTGCACGGTGTGCTCGAGTCGTTCATCTCGCACCATCCGCGATGCTACCTGTAAATTTACAGGCTGCACCGTGAATGGTGCTAATGGAAACCACACTGGGGCCAGTGCAGTACCAAAAACACACACCATGTATTTTTAATAAATAATATGGCTATGTGGTCCTTTAAATGACCTTACTGCTGACTATGTACTACTGTCAAGAGGGCGGTGCATTGACTAAACTATCTTCCCTGGGGCAGATAGGTCAGCCAACGCACCACCCTCCAAACACTGGTACATAGTCAACGGTGCGGTCATTTAAACGACCACACCATTGACCATGTATTTATTTCAAGAGGGTGGTGCACTCACTAAACTATCCACCTCGGGGCGCATATTTTGGTCAGCGCACCGCCCTCCCAACACTAGTACATAGTCAACGGTGCAGTCATTTAAACAACCACACTATTGACCGTGAATTGATGTCAAGAGGGCAGTGCACTGGTGAAATTATTCGCTCCAGGGCGAATATTTTGGTAAGCACACCGCCCTCCCAACACTGGTACGTAGCAGGGAAAATTCTAAGGATGGAAGTTTATCTTAAAATTTAGAAATCTTGGCGAATCTTACTAGTCCCCAATGTGTGAACTGTAAAAATTTTGATCTTATTTTTGTAAAAATATTTAAGTTTCTAGTTATTTTATATTAGTATGTATAAAATTTTAGTGTTTTTTAATGTAAAATAATTTTATACTCTAAAATTTGGGTGAATCAGTTTTCAAAAAAATGGAAATTAGCAAATATTTTTTTTTTGAAAAAGCATGGAAAATTAGCCCACCTACGAATATTAGCCCCTAAAATTTTCCCTAGTACATAGTCAACGGTGTGGTTGTTTACAGGACCGCATCGTTGACTACGAATTATTGTTGGGTGGTGCATTGACCTAACTATTCGCCTCAGGGTGGATAGTTTTGTCAATGCACTGCAGAAGAAATTAAATTTCATGTTTTGCGGTGCACTCCAAATTTCCATGCGCATCGAGGACGGTGTGCGATAGAAACGGATGCACCGGTACCATTGAATGACTTTTTTTGGGTGCACCGACTGTTTTTATTTTTATTTTTTCAATAATATCTATATATATATATGTGTGTGTGTGTGTGTGTGTGTGTGTGTGTGTGTGTGTGTGTGTGTGTGTGTCTCATTTAATATAAAAAATTATTTAATATGTGAATCATTTAGTGACATCAAAGGAGAGAAGAAAGGGACCATCAAGAACATATGGCGGACTAGTATAACATGGTTTGCCTGTGGGAGGCACAAGAGAGTGAGAGACTTATGTACACTCACCCTATTATGACAGCCACCCAGTTTCTCAGAAGGGATGTAGGCCTCCTTGAGTTATATGAGTAGGCTACTTCCCTGAAGGGCCATAATGAGTTATTGGGACAATTCATCTTCACGTGGGATGCCCGCTGATAGGCTTTATGGGTTTTTCCTAACCAATGGTACGCACCCACTGAGGAGGACGTATATCTAATTACTGGCCTATCTAGGAGAGGGAATGATCTTCCCTCGTTCCCAGAGGTTCCCATCGGCTATACAACATGGATTCAGTTGGTGTACTCCCAGAGATACATTACCGACAATATAATTTCTCCTGTAGATTTTCAGGTGTCCGGAGGTCAGTTACATATTGCTTCATTTGGTGCAGAGGAGGTGAGGTGCCTCTCACTACCACTGACGACCATTGCACACCATACCAATGATGGCCAATGCATTAGTTTCCTTCTTTTATTTTATGTTTATTCTTTATTACAGGCGCCATGACATGTGAGGTGGTTTGGGATTTTTTGCGGCAATTTTGTACAACATTAGATAGATGTCGTTCTCAGGCACATGGGAGGGTGAACTTCCCTTTTTCTTTAAATTTATTTTATTTATTTTTTTAGAGGTTTCCAGAGACTAGGCCTAATTTTTTTCGGCAGCCTCATAGGCCGATGCTGCACTTATAGATGGAGATGTCGGGTTAGATGATGCCCAAGAGGGGCGAGCCTGACTTTTTCACCAGGATATCTCATGATGCACTCGAGTTTCTATCTAGTGTTGATGATCACGCCTTTGTTTTGGTGGCATGTCCATATGCTAGTTTGGATTAGCAAGGGTGTTCCAACATCCCCTTCAGAGAGGATGAGCCATCGGATGAGAGAGGTAATATTAGTGTTTTCTTTAAATTTATCTAACCCATTATTTAAATTGTTTTATTAAATTGTTTAATGAAATTTTATAATTATTGTTGTGTACTTATATATATTTTTTAGATATTGGGTCATTCGTTGGTGATGAGATTCGACCGCCACCAAATGATCTAGGTGTAGATACTGCTAACGAGGGGATGAAAAATGCGGAGGATCAGGCCGGTGACAAACTTGGTCCGCATTATTAGTCGCAAATACTGGCAGGTGTGAGGCACAGGCCTGACACTCAATTGAGGATGGAGTTGGGTGACCAACTCTCTCGACTCCTAGTTGAGGAGGGAGTCAGGGAAGTTACTATTAGAGATATACATGCTGAGGATAGGCTGAAAGAAATATGGAGAGTCATGCCCCATGATATGTTGACCCTAATGCAGCATATCGTTGGAGCTACCAGAGTACTAGTGTAGGCGTGGAGGGTCAGTCGACGTAGGCATGGTGGAGATGCAGTACGACAGTATAACAGCGCATCATCTGATGATCATGAGTGTAGTGATCATCACTCTAGTAATCCCAACTCACTTATGTGTGAGGCATGCCATCCCTGAAACATAGCTAATTATTTGCAATGAAAGAGCCTATGAATCCTTGGGATTATAGGCATGTGCCTTAATATCTTAAAAGGAGGACTAGTTGATTTACCATTTATTTTTATTTATCATAACTTCCATGCCCACATTTCAGACATATCTCTTTGTCTGTATATTCTCCTCTATACAGAATACAATCATTTGGGCATGCATGATATGATATGTACTCAACACGCAACATTTTAAATAATTTATTTTCCTCTTCAGAGCTACCGAGCAAGACATTATCACTCGGAAGGACCTTATATTTGAATAACCTATAGTTGGTGATCATGGGAAATATTAAATGTAAATTAATGCTGATATAATTATTAATGTTAATAAAATTGACCATTTTCAATGTTCATTGTGTGAATATATTTCTCAAAATATAAGGGAGGACTTCATGGTCAATTACCTGAAAATTTCCGAGAAACATGCATTTGAAAAGAAAAACTTTTCTTTCAATTTGTACAGTAACATCGTTGTCCCCAGCTAGGTAGAATTCAACTAGTCATGAGGTCCAAAAAGAGGGGTGGTGGAAGCAAATATAAGGTTTTCAAAAAAGGTAGCAGCGATATGAGCATCATCCCCTAGTTGATCATCATTATTGAATGCATCTAACAGATTGTCTCCATGGAAATCATATCCCTTAAGTAATCATCCATACCAACCTCTATTTGATTGCCTCCATTGCTAGCTTGTGAAGAACTACTATTGATGTAGTCATTCCTAATTGGTGAATCTGGATGTAGTGGGAATTGAGTAGGTGGCTTATTCAACTATTGTTGGTATCCTTCCTCTCTGATTTTTTCTCTTAATTCAACCTTCTCTCGATTTGACATTGTCGTGGGGTGCAACGGAAGATGGTAGGTAGATCGCTCATCATCACTAGAATCCTAATAATTTCAAAAAATATATTTGAACAGGATTAGTACAAAATATATGATATAAATTAGTAAGCACGTTGACAATGCATGATTAATTGGTTTAACATTGAAATAATTACATTAATATACCAAACAATTACTATTACCATCATTGTCCCAAGATTGTGGCTAGAAGATGCATTGTTACAATTGGCAGGGTGAAGCGGATGTCCATTTTCATATAAAAAATGTGCATTGCAGTATGTTGCTCTTGATATGAGCTTCCAATGTTTTGGATTTGTTTGAACATTTTGTGCATATGAACTCGATTCTAAATCTACATGAACCTGCAAATTTATATACATTAATTTTATTCAGCTGATTGACATGGATAAAAAAAATAAATTCAATTAGATAATGAAAATATAAATAAAATCTAAAGTAAATATTACGTCTCGAGATGGATAGGGAGAACTCTGCTATGGACTTTGATAAATATTATGAATGAGCTAGATTTTCAAGAATTTTCCATTCGATATGATTATGATATTGTCTGCCTGCATTTGAGAAAAATCAAAAACAAATTTTGGTGTACACACTTAAAAGTAATTTCGGTGCCTTAAAATTGGACTTATTGTTATCAGCGATAATGTACAGTTAACCGAACCGGTGCATTTTAGTTACTACGCACCGGTGTTGTGTTACTAATAGACGCACCAGTGCGAAATAGCGGCAAATAAAAAAGCGTAACTTTATTTTTTTAAAGTGAAAAGAAACGGTAAATTAAAAAATGGGCAGCAAGTTATTTTTGAAAATCTATTTTTCATAAAAAATTCTTTAAATAGTAAAAAAAATTCATTATTTCATTATTTTGAAAAAACATTCAGGGATATATTTGCATGAGAGACATAACTGAAGCAAGAGAGCACGAGAGCACTGTGGAGCAGCGAAATACTTTTGAACAAAAGTATTCAGAGAATCAAAATTTCAAATATCTGGTGATTCAAACCCTCTAGCATAGAATTTCAAACCATCTCGTGATTAAATTTTACAGTAATAATTGTTTTTTTTACCGTTTTTGTTTGATTTAATACATGGTTAGTAAAAAAATTAAAATTTTATTATTCATTTTCAGAAAAATAATAATAATAATAAAATTATATATATATATATATATATATATATATATATATATATATAATAAATAAAAATAACATAAAATAAAAAAATCCATTCTTACGCTAAACCCTTTATTCTTTCTGTTTCTGCCCTTACTTCTTTTTGTTTCCGTGACTTCAGAATTATTTCTTTTCATTTTAGATTTATAGGGTTTGTATTGCTATATTTATAGGCCTACGACATCTAACCCACAGGATGACTTGCAGAGTCAAATCCCAATCCATGTCGTCCCTTGCTTGAATTAAAAAAAAACAGTTTTTTTTGAATCGATGTGCCTTGTGTGAAATAGCGGCACTGCACATGTACTGTTTCATACAATAAATTTCAAAACATATTTTTTTAATTTGTGCACACTGTGAAAATTAGCACACCATGCACTTAACCTTTGATAAAAACAATTTTTTATTTTATCTCTATGTTAATCGGTGCACCGGTTAACATATAACACACCAAGTCTCCTTGTTGACAAAGAGCACCATACAATGGTCCATTGTTTTTTCGCTGCATTTATAAGAACATGTTGCACCGCTTCCTCCAAGACATCATATTCTACAAAAACTAACACTAGAGGATTTTTATTAATTTTCCTGTGTTAATCGATGTGTTGGTTAACATATAACACACAGGTTCTCCTTGTTGATCTGAAAATGAGTGGATAACTTGAAATGCTTATGCACAAGCACCTCCCACTCAGTTAAAGAAATAAAAGATCTTGCTTATACATGACTGTGCAGAAATGAATACATGAAACAGGTTTATGCTTTTTTTAATTGTTTAAGTTCTTTAATAACATTTGTTTTTGTTGATATTAGGCATGTGAAACAACCATTTAATTCAGCAAATAAGCATCAACACATAACAAAAAATTTAATAAAGGAGTTCAGCCGAATATCGTGGGCTACGTCTCCTTGAGCCTATGTCAACTGACTTGGCTCTTTAGGATTATGATGTGAAATTTATTTTAGAATTTAATAACTCAACTCCAATGGTTATATGGGCTATACCATTGGGTTTATAATATCATCATACCCATGGAATGGCTGAAATCTCTCTGAAGATGAACCTCGGATCCGTTAGACATGACTCCTTATTTCAATGCTCTTGAGCTTCCCTGAGATTCTCTATGGAAATATATCCCTCAGAAATCCTTTTCTATCCCTGAAACCTTTTCTACTATCCCCACCATACATCATAAATCCAAAATAGACTGATCATTTGCTCAAAATAAGCACTGGCTCCCTAATCTATGCCTCCAACCATTGTTGGCCTTGGGCTGCCCAAAAATTCCCCATGGTTCTTCAACCTTCAGAAATATTCAAATGACTCTGCAAATCCTTCCATTGGATACATAATGTCCAAAATAGTTAGAATTGACTATTCATTTACTGAAATTGGCTCTAGGTTCACTGAAAAATTCCCTGAAGCATATCGACTTTCAGAAGTCCTCAAAAGCTTCTGAAAATTCCTCCATTGGATTTATAAGGTTCAAAATAATCAGAATAGACTACTAGTTTGCCGAGAATGGATAGTGGCTACTCTGGATAAGCCCCATTCTTCTACTGGGACCTCGTGGCCCTGCTGACCCTTGGAAATTCTCTGAAGCAAATCGGCCTTAAAAAGTTCTCTATATGCTCTAAAAACCACACCATTAGTTCCACAATATCTAAAACATCCAAAATTGACTATTGGGTTCCTTAGTAAGGCCTCTAGCTGCCCTGGCTAGGCCTCTTTTTGTTGTTGGCTCCTGGTGGCCCTTGTGGCCCCTAGAACTTCTCTAAATAAAGATCACACTCATGAGTCCTCTGGTGGCTATGAATCCCTCACCATTGAGTCTATAATGTCTTATATAGTCAATATTGACTATTGGCACACTCAAAATGGACGAATCTAGCTCAAGATAGAGCCAAAACAAGATTTGTCCAGTGTCCCCTAAAATATCCTCCACCAAAAGTGGAGAACTCAAGTTAAAATACAGATAAAATAGGGACTTGGCCAAAAATAGAGTGCCCACCAGTAAAAAATGCTAGATAAATAGTTAATTTAAATGTGGACTGCTGGGGTGGACACATGGCCGCAAACCCCGCGGTCTCATTGGCGGTTAGCACAAAATGTGTGTAAACTGTAGTTGCATTTGTTTTAAACCCGCGTTAATAGAACAATTTTGTTAACCCGTCGATAGAATAGTCGTAAACTGCAGCATGTGACAACGTTTTCCATGGGACCATTAGTTGATGGATGTCAGAGGTTGCAGTTGGGCTTTGGCCCATGGAGTTGAGGTCGCGGCCATATGGGAGGGGTTAGCCCCTCCAAACCCCCAAATACATAATTGTTAAACAATATGTATAACCGTTGACTATAGTTAACAAGAAATACATGTGGCGTGTTTGCATGTAGGCAGGCTATCCATAGTGTGGTCTCACATTTGATTCCTGAGACCCAAGAAATTTTTTTCTATGCCATTTAAGGGCCACGTGGCGGCCTCAAGGCTAGCCACGTGACACCTTCTAATTGGTGCACATTGAAAGCATGCAACTAATCCAACGAACCACAACGTGCCACTTGGAATTCATAGGTTGGTCCAGAAGAAATATTTTGAGGAATATTCTAGGAATATTACCTCAAATATTCTCTTTTTTTCTAACATTCAAATTCCAGTCAAACTAGGTCAAAGGCCAAAAATTGCAGTTTACTGGACTTTTCAAATCGTGATAAATTCTTCATAGGGTGTCAGTTTTTCGAACAATTCGTGGGGAATGAGGAAGATGAGATCTATGTGGTCACTCAGGTTTAGTACACTTCCAAAAAAATTGAATTTTTAGCTATCACTTTGGTCCATGATCTAAATCTGATCACACCTCCCCATTAGGAATATTTTGGACCGCAAAAGACTGATTACCTAATCTGTACAGTAGATGAGAGTACAACAACCTCACTTTTTCAGCCTCCATACACTTTTCCTTGCTTTGCTAGTGTCTTTGAACCACAACTCGAAGGTAGTCAACACTTCCCTTCCTGAATGCTCTTGTCCTCCTGTAAAAAAATGTCTTCCTTGAAATGACTCAGAAATTTTGGCGAGAAAGTGATACAAGGTAGCTGAACATCATGTCATTGATCATCGATCCAAGGTGGCTCAAAAAAGAATAAGTTTCCAACAGAAAACATGCATACATAATTGAAATTTTCATATGTACAAATGAGTGTATGTCTTACTGTGTCAAGAATTCAAACCACTTCATACCAAGCCACTTCCACGACAAATTTTGCTCTTGAAAATCTTCTTCATGTGAAACATCTTTTCTCACATTAATGATGGAATCTTTGGATCCACTTTTGCTAGTCTTTCTATCCTCTTGCCTCATGTGCTTGGGATGATTAGTTGGATGCAATGTCCAACATTGGGAAACAAAATGTCCCTTCTTCTAGAAATGTGTGCAAGTATTTTTCACTTTCTTTGCAAGTTTCCATTTCCTCAATTGTTCCCTGTATGCCTTCATCCTCTTCCAGCATTTTGAAACATCATGGTTAGACAGACCACAAAATGCACAACAATTATTTCTTCCATTCAAGCATGTAGATTTGTATTGCTTATCATAAACATAATCAACTTAACTATGGGAATAATTATACCTCGAATGTTGCTTTTCATGTCCATCATTTTTACCTTCTTAAGGATATTAACTTGAATAGGTTCCAACATTCTTTTGAAGACTAACATCAGTGTTCATGTCTTGATAGATGTCCGAACTCTCATGCTCACCATAACTTGCATGTCTATAAACATCTTGCTGCAACATATGATTCAAACAATGGAAATCAACTTGAAAACAAACTTGACATGTTTGTGGTTTAGAACTTGGAGCAAAAGTTTTTCTTGAAGTTGTCTCCAATGCCTTCTTGGATTTTGAGTTTTCGCCATAAGATTGAACATAGCCTAGACCAACTTTATTAGTTCTTTCCTCAACCAAAATAGGATCAATCATGCCTTGTGCATGTTTTCCTAAACCCTTGCCATCATAGCCCATTTTTAACATCAACTTGGACCCTATACCTCTAGTGTGCTTTTCAAATTAAACTACACATCTTTCTGAAGAGGAATTAGAAGACAAATTTGAGTGATTTACCTCTTCTTCACACATGGCATGATGGAGCTGCATCTCCATCTTATGCATTCTTTGAAGAATTTATTCTTTCTCTTGCTTCATCGCAACCAAATGCTCACAAAGTCTAGTTCTTTCCTTTCTATCTTCAAATAGAATTTTCACCCTATCCTTCAGGATGTAGAAGTCTCGCTTCATCTCTTCATCGAAGAATCTTGTAAAGGTGGATTTTGAAACCTCACTTGAAGAAGTTTTCATCTTATTAAAATGAACTAAATAAATTCAAAAAAAATTCACAAAGCTTTCAAAACAATTGACAAATATTCTGAACAAAATGGCTGTAGAGTCAAGCTCTTCTTCAAGCAGCCTTTTGCAAACAAAACCTCTTGTGATTCAAGGGTTGCCTTGAGGTCCTTTGCATAAGGAAGATGCCTTCTTCCTTCTTGTTCTCTTCTGGACTTAGATAACAATAGCTTTCCCTTCACCTCTAGCAAACTCAAACTTGTAAACAACAGTCAATTTGCAAATAGTAAAATTATTTAACAGTGAAAACACCTTTCACGTCAATAAGCAACCTAGTTCTATGATACCAACCTGATCTTAAAATGGGTGGATAAATTGAAATTCTTATGCGCAAGCACCTCCCACTCAGTTAAACAAATAAAAGATCTTTCTTATACAACAGAAATGAATACTTTAAACATGTGTATTATTTTTTTTAACTGTTTAAGTGCTTTAAGAACATTTTTTTTTGCGGATATTAAGCATGTGCAACAACCATATAATTCAGCAAATATGCATCAACACATCACAACAAATTTAATAGAGGAGTTCACCCGAATATCGTGGGCTACATCTGCTTGAGCCTATGTCAAATGACTTGACTCTTTGGGATTATGATGTGAAATTTATTTTACAAGTTAATAAATCAACTCCAATAGTTATTTGGGATATACCATTTGGTTTAGAATATCATCATACCCCTGGAATGGCTGAAATCTCTCTGAAGATGAACCTCGGCTCCCTTAGACTTGACTGCTTCTATCGGTGCTCTTGAGATTCCCTATGGCACTAACTCCCCCAAAAATAATTTTATTTCCCTAAAAACTTTTCTACTATCCCTAGCATACATCATACATCCAAAATAGTCTAATCATTTGCTCAAAATGAGCACTGGCTCCCCAATCTAGGCCTCCAACCACTGTTGGCCCTCGGCTACCCAAAACTTCCTTGTGGCTATTTGAAATTAATAGGCATTAAAATGAATCTAAAAACACTTCCATTGGATTAATAATGTAAAAAATAGTTAGAATAGACTATTCATTTTCTGAAATTGGCCTTTGGTTGCTCAGGTTCTGCCTCCAACACATGGCGGCACCCCCTAGCTCTAGGTTCACTGAATATTTCCCTAAAGCATATTGAATTTTAGAATTCCTCAAAATCTTCTAAAAATCCATCCATTTGATTCATAAGGTTCAAAATAGTCATAATAGACTACTGGTTTGTTGAGAATGAATATTGGTTGCTCTGGATAGGCCTCATTCTTTTGCTGGCACCTGGTGGCCCTCGTGACCCTTGGAACCCCTATGAAGCAAATCGGCCTTCAGAATTTTTCTACAGGCTTTGAAAAGAAAAAAATTAGTTCCAAAATGTCTAAAACATCTAAAATTGATTATTGGGTTCCTGAGTAAAGCCTCTAGCTGCCATGGCTAGGTCTCTTTTTATTGTTGGCTCCTGGTGGCTCTACTGGCCCCTAGAACTTCTTTGAAGAACAATCATGCTCAGAAATCCTCTTATGGCTCTGAAACCCTCACCAATGAACCTATAATGTCTGATATGGTAGAAATTGACTATTGGCACTCTCAGAATGGATGAATCTAGCTCAAGATAGAGCCAAAACAAGATTTTCCTAGTGTCCCCTAAAAAATCCTCCACCAAAAATGGAAAACTCAAGTTAAAATGTAGATAAAATAGGGACTTGGAAAAAAATGGCATGCCCGCTAGCAAAAACAACTGGAGAAACAGTTAATCTAATTATCGACTGCTGGTTTGGCCACACTGCCGCAAACCTCGCGGTCTCATTGCCAGTTAGCGCAAACTGCACGTAAAGTGTAGTTACATTTGTTTTAAACATGCATTAATAGAACGATTTTGTCAACCCATCGACAAAATAGTCGTAAACTGCGACATGTGACAAATTTTTCCATGGGACCATTAGTTGGCAAATGTCGGAGGTTGTGGTTGGGCTTTGGCCCATGGACTTGAGGTCGCGGTCATATGGGAGGGGCTGGCCCTCAAGCTAGCCCCTCCAAACCCCCATATACATAATTGTTAAACAATATGTATAAACTGCGGACTATAATTAACAAGAACTACATGTGGTGTGTTGGCACGTGGGCAGGCTAGCCATAGTGTCGTTTCAAATTCGATTCTCGAGACCGAAAAAAAAAATTCTATGTCGTTTAAGGGCCGCATGGTGGTCTCAAGGATAGCCACGTGGCACCTTCTAATTGGTCCATATTAAAAGCATACATCTCACCCAACGAACCACAATGTGCCACTTGAAATTCACTGGTTGATCCAGAAGGAATATTCTAGGAAATATTCTGAGAAATATTCCATGAATATTACCTGGAATATTATATTTTTTTTTAATATTCAAAGGTTAGTCAAACTTGTTCAAAGGAAAAAATTTGCAGTTTACTGGACTTTTCAGATCGCGATAACTTCTTCATACAGTGTCGGTTTTTCAAACCATTCACGGCACTAGAATCAAGAAGACGAGATCTATCTGGTCGCTCAGGTCGGCACACTTTCGAACAATTTAAATTTTGAGCTATCACTTTGGTCCATGATCCAATATGATCACTTGTCGATAGAGAGCACCGTACGATGTTTCTACTGTTTTGGTGATGCATTTATAAGAACACACAGCACCAACATCGGTGCATACTTCTTGAAAGGCACACCATTTCTTGATTTTTTTTACATGAAAAGTTTTTGATTTATTTATAAAATATATTAATGAATGGTATGGTACATGTTTCATATTGATAAAGAAATGGCTAACAAGAGATCAAGTAACAAAAATACTGATAGCACATCGAGAAAAGAAAAAAAAGGCAAGTTCTTTTTAAATTCTTTACAAAAATTAGTATTTTTGAAGTATACGTAAGTTTAACCAGCCTGTATTTTTTACTATGTAACATGCAGAGCCAAAAAATGACAAAGCTCAATAAGATTACTTCTGATCTAGGACCAAAAGAGCATAAAATCTTGTGGAAAAATTGTAAAAGGATGAATCGGGTGAATGAAAAAATACTATCGATCCAATATGATTTTCTTTTTTTAATTTTCATTAATAATTTAATTAAAAATGTTAGATAACATGTTTCAAACAATCTATTAATTCTCATATGTTTAATGTTCTCCAAGGACAAGCAACTCAAAAAAGGAATGTCGTTCTATGAAAAGAAAAAAAATAGAACATGGAAATAAAAATGAATTACTCCTTAGCTCATCTCGACTGGTGTTGGAGGTTAACGAAAGGGGGGGAATTTTTTACACAACTTTGAGGGATCTAGTGGAACGAATGTATAGAATTTCTTTCCACTTACAATACAAAAATTGATCCAATGATTCCAAGAACCAAATTTTATCTAAACTGTAGGATGAGTTTCCAAAGAATTGGTCAATGAGACATGTTAGACTTTTAATAACAAAAACGTTTACAACAACAAAAAAGAAGGAATGAAAAAGTAATATTCCTTTAAATTTTTTTCTAGAATTATATGTATATATTACTAGAAACAAATCATTTATAAATATCAATTTTGTTATATTTACTTTTCATATATAAATATAAAAATTAAATAGTTTATTGTCATGTTACATTTTGAGGAAGATTATGAATATCTCAAAGGATGAACGAGTTGATATCAGAAATATTCCAGTAGGAATGTCGAAGAAGGTGTACAAGGAGATGGTAAAAGAAATGGAAATAATTGCATCGCAACGAGGAGCCATCTCAAAAATAATGTGCTTCAAATGTAATATGTAATCATTAAATTTTTCGAGGCCAAGCGCAACGAGTCCGCCTCTTCCTTACTTTCGTGTTATGCTTCGGCGCAACCAGAGGACCCATCATCTCCCATTGAAATTCTCCCTCCTGATTTTGAGATGACGGATCCTTCGACCACTATCCTCTACCTGTCATCATCTATGAGATCCATGGTGGTAGACCCCTGTGGGGCATCCCCTTCTATTTCGCTTGACCTCCCTTCAATGATCACCTTGGGCTCAACATCCGTGGATCCCTCATCTACTTTTTCTTTTGTCACCCTCCATGACGATGCGCATGTGAACCTCATTTCTCATGATGATGAGTCAAGTTGCTTCACTGTGTCATGTCGTCATCCTTCCACCAGTTACCCGATCTTCTACTGTGGTGACGACATTATGGAATAATTTACCACCCCTACCTTTATCTATCCAACCCATAAGAAAAATGGCACCATCCGTGTCTATGCTGGCTTTCACAACCTGAGCTCAAATTTTCCCGAAGGCAGATCCCCCACAACATCCACTATTCAGTGTGCGGGGTGTAGAAATTCTACCCATTGCATTCCCTCTAGCAGTGCTTGTTTTATTTCTACATTGCATTTAGGTTTCCAACATTTTTCATCATCCTCTCATATTTTTTCTTGTGGCAAATTTCATATGGATCCATTATCCACACCCTATATCAAATATGTCGATGGTGCAAGTCGCTACTCCAGGAATCTAGCCTCAGCAGCATGGGCGATTTTTTCCCCCTTACATTCGCTTGTCCTCTCTAACAACATATGCATTGGTGCTGCCACAAATAATCAGATCAAATATGATGCAGTGAGAGGTTTGTTAGTCGATGCCCTTGACCGTTGCATCCACCACCTTTATGTTCGTTTATATTATTTGATTCTTTTCATGCAATTGAATGGTGTCTATCATGTGCATGATACTGTCCTTTTTGGAAGATATTTACAAGTGCAGCTATTAATGCATGAACTTGAAATCATTACATTCAGTCATGTACCTAGAGCCAAGAATCACTATGTAGATAGCATTGCAAACAATATTATAAATTGGCATTTATCACATGGATTTATAACAAGACAATAACCATAAACCATAAAACGATGCATATCCATAACATGTCATTCAAAATACAATATTTTGGAGTTCATCAACTCTGATACATATGACATGCCCATAGCATGTTACACAAACCAAAACGGGGGGCACCTCATGCCCCTACATCTAATCACTATCTGGAGGGTCATGGGCCAATGGATCGGCTCCTGCAGCCCGTAGATCACGCATCCCCTATCTAGCCATCGCCATGCGCTGCATGACTCCTCACCACTCTGAGGGTAGAACAATACATGGCTCTATGTACTGGTTGTCAAGGTCCTGCTAGCCGCACTCAAAAACTATAGTCAACAACCTCTCACATCTACGCTGGATGTCCTCCAAGAGAGCCACAACATTCTCATTTTGTGTTCCCCTCGATCCACTAGGCCCTATAGCTCCTGACACTGCGGGCCGTCCCATATACCCGACTGGTTTCACCAGTGCTATATCTGTACACCAAAAGTCAATGAATCAACACGAACTTTAACATACACCATCAAAGATAAGAAAATTTTCACTTACCTTCTCTCCCCCATGCTTGACCTAGCGAAAGTGGCAATTTCAGGTCCCCATGATAGTTCATACAACTATAGGGATAATCATTTGTGTACACTAGAATCTGATCCCAATGCGCAAAAAACTCGTGTCAGAACACCTATCCAATTGCCCCACCTCCTCCTCTATGTAGTAGCCACCCCCAGAGGTGCTTCATAGGCTCTCCTAGTCCCCCATCCTGGATTTTTATATGAGGTTGAAGTGTCAGGATCTTCTCAAAGAAGAGTGAGCAAAGTACTGTGCCATATGCATAGTCATGGTTCACCTATCACTTACACAATGACAACTTTTGTTTTAACTATGAAAACATCATCTGGGCCCACCCATAGTAGGTCCCTGTCAATACACTCTCAACTAGCATCATCTGCCCTCTAGTGGTGGTGGAGCGCCTCTTTTCCCAGGATCTACAGCACCACTACGGCCACAACACGAGTCTCTAGCCTCTCTATATCTCCAATAGATATCCGTGTGCCTTTCACACATACACTCGGTCGACAATGGCGCTCTACAAACTCCATAATATTCTGCCTTTGCGGTAATATTGGTTGTGTGTTTCCCACCATCCCCAGTGGTGGGAGATGTATTAGGAAATACATATCCTGGACTGATCACTCAGATCAGTGCCCCTACACTATAAAGATCTCATGATCTGGATCCCAATAGCTGACTATCTGGGCCAACAAGGGCTCTCCTGCCATCATCAAAGGGTTGTCCACAAACTTAACGACCCCAAACCTGGCCAATGCGGCACATACTACACGATCCTCTTGGATCTCAGAATGTAATGTGTCCAGGTCTCTCTCTCTCTAGTTGATCCTCAAATCTGCCATATCTGCACAAAACCATCATGTTTGTGAGTATATAGAAAGGAAATACTGTCTCATAACCATAAATCCCAGCTCTCAGCTAAAAAACAAAAATAAACCCCTCCCTCTGATAGGTTGCAGTTTTCAAGCCATTTCCTAGGACAGATCACAATTTTCTACCCAAAACCTACTACCTAGGTCACAGAAAAGGCCCCAAAAAGTGTGACCCAATCGTGAAGAGGAGCAGGGGTCTGTTCCTGAGCTCTGGGTGCCTAAACTGAAACTTTAATCCACTGAATTAAAAGAGTATGGTTAGGCCTCTTACCTACAACTGATAGATCTCTATTCCAATGGTTGGTTTGTCTACTATGACTTCAGCAAGATTTAGGGCATTTTCTGCTCTCTATATTCACCACAAATACACTTGCAAATGAATCAAATTGGAGGGAAAAATCCTTATTATAAGAGAAACCCCATATTTTTCTTTCACCGATTGTGACTAAACCGTAGCTCAGTTTGACAAACCGTATGCACTATTGGAAATCTCTCACCGACCACTCAAATGGGTATCCTTTTATTTTATTTTTTATTTGATACTTCACCCAAACACATTTTTTCGAAGAAGGGTCACTTCACCACTTCTCAAAATCAAATCTCTTACTTGCGACACTTGTACTAGGGGCACCAATTTTTTTCGTGATTAACAATCTTGTACTCATGTTTTTATGGTCCCCACCAGGCCTCTTCTGTGTGGCGACATCATCGAGTCGCCCTTGTTGGGAGCATTTGATTTGAGTCATCATCGCATCCATGGAGTCTGTCCCTAGTTACCTATGTTTTCGATCATAGTCTTCCATCCTTCATTTCTTTGTACCTCTCTCGTGTCACACATTTTGGACCCCTATCATACTATCCGTTATCCCCTCCCGAGTTGAGTCAGTAGCAGCTAGGTCATCCATGCGCTTAATGCTCTAACAAGGGAAGTCGTCAGCCCTCTACTCAGTACCCCCCATTCCACAATAATTCCTAGTGTGAGTCTATCAGTCGCTCTACTATTATCCATCATGCCTTAGTGGAAAATTCCTTATTACCTCACCTATGGCAAACATCCTTCTGTCAACATCAGCTTATTCATTCCACAAGACAGGTCTATAGGGCGATGTACCTTGGTTCCAACTTCCACTCTTGTTCGATGCCTCGAATCAGGCAAAGGGACCCTTTATTTCCCTTTGAGTTGATTTTTTCTCAGCTTCAGCTCCTTATGGCTCGATCGAGATCCATATACTTGATGGTTTAGTTATGCAACATATTGTACCAACGATTCTCGGGTGTGTTTGAGATGTTTTCAGACCTCATGAGGGGGTGGCCCCCCACATGCTCGGGTGACCTGTTTCCTACATCCTCAGATGCATCTCTACATATTTGATGGTTCAGGCCTCCGTCGCTTGCAGCGCTTTTTTAGTTTACATGTATCAATCTCATTTTTAGAGCCCTTTCATATTTTACATGGTCTGTTTTGGTTGTACGTATATCTCATGTACTAATATATTATTGTATAAGTCCTAGTTGTTGTCCTAGGCACAATATGTATGTAGGATCCATGATCATGATTTTTATCTAGCCCATGTTTATGCCAGCATGTACTGTATAGTTCAGTCCCATGTTTGTTGGATGCACCATTATTCTTTGTACTTTGTTCTCTTGGCGGGCATAGGTATGCCTACCCCACTTCATTTAGATCAGGTACCCACTCATAAAAGAGACTTATCGCACCTATAAGTCTCACCTCCTCAGGGTCTTGTCCTCTCTCGCTTCAGGCTACCTTATATTTTTATCTCTCTGACTCCCCTTCGCTGTCTAGTGATTGTGTTCTTACAATGTACTTCGGTCATACGATTAGCTCTTAACACTCGCACGTTGGAGGGAAATCTATAACACCAATTTTTGGTCATCTAACCTTCTACTAATATATGGACTAAAGTACACCATGAAAGACCAATTTTACCACTATAAAATTGATTTCACTATCAGAAATAACTTAATAACCCATAGTTTATTAAGTTGTTTCTGGGTCTAAAAAGGAAACCCCATGAGGAATAATAAAATAAATCCTTATTTGTTTGATTTTCCTCTAGGGATAATTAACTAAAGCGCCTTTTAATTAATATTTCTGGTCATATTTAACCAAAAATAGGAAAAATTATTAGATAAATCATTATTTATCTTTCTTTTTCTAGGAATAGTTATTTAAAGCATTATTTACTAATATTCCTTGAAAAATTTGACTAAATCATTTATAAATAATTATTTATTTAATTATTATTAACCACATTTTTAAAATAATAAATAAATCATTTATTTGTTTATTATTTCTAAATAAAGGGATTTGACCAAATTTAAACTCCTTTTCCCTCCAGCAAAAATAATAAAATATTCCATAAAAGTTGGATCTAGATTTAGTTAATAATATTTTAATTATGCGGCAATATTTAGACTAACATAATATTTTATAATAAGTAGAAGGGTTTTCAATTCATTCACTACCTTTTGTTGCCTTGATATCACCTCTTGATCTATACTTTTGGTCTGACTTTGATCCTCCATCATTGTCATATACTTGTTGTGTTGCGAGAAATGCTTCCAACTATGTTTCTTCTTTCTTTACTTTGATTTTGCACGTTTCTTGGAGATTTCAATATTTTGCTTCATTTGATGAATTGATCATTCATTTTCTTTAATTTTTTTTTCGAGTTTAATTTTGAGACCTTCAAACTGTGTTGTAGATTATTAATGTTTGATTGAAGCTCCTGCTCGATTCTTTTCTTTTCATCAGAGAAAACTTGTCCATTTGAGAAAATTTCTGGTCCTTTTCTAAAATAAATGATTCAACCTCGACTTCCCTATCAATTGTTGCATTTTCATAAGCACCTCCAAATTGAGATAATACATTAAGCTCTTTCCCTGGAGATGATTGAGTTCCTTTCCAAAAGACTCACATTAATGTTGAATCCATGGGCAGTTCTAGATAGTCTTCCATCTTTTGTTTCTTCTTTGACCTGGTCATGACATCTTTGTGCTTTGGACTATAAAACGCGTCCAGTGGTGATATCTCTTCAAATTTCAGGATTATTTCAGTAGTCGGAAAAGACGAAATTATTTCCATATCTTGGGCTAGTGTTTACTCTAGTTTCTCCTCTGTATCATTGTTTCCTTGGATCTAAATTTTCTCAAGAATAATTTTAGAAACCTGTACAGTGAATGAGGTTTCTCTGATTTATTCTTTATTCTTGGAGTTATCTATATCAACATAAACATGTTACACCCTTGATTCTCCTGTATGATTCATGGAACTTGTAGCACCTACAATAAGCATTGTTTTTGACTGAATCACATTTTGAATGGCAGTGGAATCAGTCTCTGACAAGGCTTTCTCAAATTCTTGCCAATTTTGGATGAATCTATCATCCTGCTGAAAATTAGCGATTTATTTTTCTTGAAATGGTATTGGTACTTGAGAATCTATTGCAACTATATCATGTTCTGCCTTTGGCTCTGGTTTATGAAACAAATAATATGGTAAATGAGAATTTATATGTTCCGATACACTTTAAATCTTAGAAAATCTTCAAAGACTGAGAATCTCATCTGCTTTATGTTGAATTATTGAAAATTTGTGAATTGATTCAAACATATCATAAAATCTGTGAAGCTTGCTTGGAAATGCTCACATCTTGACTGAAATCATTATCTCTCTAGAAATACCATAGGGATCATAACTTATATTAGGTAACACTTGAAAGTGGAAAGGTTTTAATCGATCAATTTCAAGACAGTCATGCTTGAAATTGTATAGGGCATACAAACCACAGAAGAAGGAAAAGTTGGCCAAACGGTCTTTTTGACATCTTTCAGGATTTTAGTCAAACCATGACCAACTGTTTGATAAGAAATTTCTTTGGCTAAAATTTTTTCTGGTATATACAAGGGTAGGACATGAGGATTGGCATAACTTCCAAAATATGGATGTATGTAAAATTATCTTCACCAAACCACCTACCTATAGACTTGAGACTCTTATTGGCTTTGGGTGTGATTCTAGTGGTTTTTCTTTCGAAAATTACTTGGAAGACCGGGCGCATTATGCCATTGCATATTTTGAACATGTGAGAATAATATTTTGACTCCAATAATAAATATAACTGTACATAAATGGGGGTTTCGACTTCTCTGGTCCATTTCCATCCCGGTGATGAAAATTCAAAGGAAAAAAAAAAAAACTGCCTCTAAGATATAGGAACTCATATAAAAAGGAGAGAGTGCATTGGGTGGGGAATTTCTATTTTCTCTATAGGCTATTATAAATATGATCAAATTATCAGAAATAATAGTATCCCAATCTAGAATATATCCATCAGAGGCTACTTCTATCAAGGGTGTCCAATTTTCTTTAAATTTGGTCGTATTTACAGATCCAAAGAGAAGACACATCATTGCAACTATTTGAGAGAATGGGATTTTGAGAGAGACAATTGAATACATACCCTTACCATCGTGCTTATGCTAGTTAGGATCATTTCTCCATTTTTTAATGACAGTCGCAAGATGTATATTCTCGTGAATGAACTCTTGAAAAAATTGGGCATCATATCTCTTATGGAGTTTTCGTAGTTTATACATATTCTTCAAATCTAAAGGCCTGAGAGAGCCAATGACAGTTATGCTTCTAGTAACAAATTTTCTATCTCTAATATCTAAATTTTCCAATGCCCATTTTACTAAGTCGGTGTATGGCAACATTTTAGGAAGAGCAGCAATTCTGTGAAGAAAATAATTAGTAGTGTCTATCCATGATTCAGAATCATTGGACAGAGTATTGTCAGCCACAACTTTTCTGTCCATAATTACTTGCAGTTTCTCATTCTTGAACAACTGATAGACCCATTCCCATCTTGAAGAACCAATTTCTTGGTTGCATGTAATATCCAAGACTAGGGTACCTATTTCACTATTTTCATCTTGTTGTATGACTGACAGTGATGGGGTGGCTAATTTCCTCCATGAATTAATCAACCTTGACATCCTTTTATGCCTAAGTGTTTCGATTTTCCCTGTTGAAAAGAAACTTAGAGAGGATAAGCTGAAATCACTTCAAGCGATATTAATTGTCTAGTCAACTTAACTCATGCATAATGGGAAATCCTTGGTATTAATATTTGAAATAATTACAAATCAATTACAAACCTCGAGATCATAAAACACCTTAATTAACATTAAATTGACAAGCATAAGTTCGTGTGATTTTGACAAATGTCATTATATCGGGATTCAAGATCGACGATTTTTATTGTTGGCAATTCATAACGCTTGAAGAAATCTCCTAAATGAGGAGTGCGATATTTCTATATTTTGAGACAGGATGTGATATTGGCATTTGTCGGATGACAGTTTGCGATGTCGGTCATATGTTAAGTGACGACTTTGCTATTTCACATTTCGGCGTTCCGCGATTGTACATTCACTACTTGGATTTTGGCAATGTGTTGCTTCAGAGATTCGTTGTTCATGATTTCGTTGATTTTTTCCCCCTCTTATGTGCCTTTTCTATTTGAGGGTTCCTTTTTAGGTGTTTTTATTTATTTTATAAAGCTTAATCTAATAGAAAACCTATCTTTAAGTTTTATAACTAAAACAAACATTAACCTAAAATTTTAAAGGGTCCCCATTATCCTTTCTAATCTATTTTACTTAGATAATGGGGAGTTGTTGAGATAATACAATAGTACCCAATTACTCCAGCAGTCCAAAGGGAGTGGAGAACCAAAGAGAAATAATATTGGCTGATTTTTCATGACAACCATCACACTCGACATTGTACTTACATCCCCAAATTTCGACCTTTATTAGATACCATACGCTCATTGGTCACCAATTACCCAAATGTAATTGGCTTAGAACCAAGGTAACCTGGCATAAGGAAGCCTACCCCTCATCATTACCAAAACCTTAGGAAGGCTAAGGCAACCCATCATCCTAGCATGGGCAAAAACCAGCCAAGAATGACATGTGTTCTATGCGATAGAAAGGACCACATGGTCAATCAATGTCACGAACTCAAGAAAATCACCAATATTCTTCGCATAGGCACCACCATAAAAAAAATCCATCTCTCTAATTAGGAGAAGATCACACACTGCTATTGTGGGATTTTCTTGCAATTCCACCATGCTATGAATTTTGAACTCCTCCCAAGGCTAAGAGCGGCAAGGGAAACATTGAGTTTCAACTCCCTGAAAGAGCCAGATCGACCAAAACCAAAGACTCATAGATGGAAAAAGCGCAAGCATGTCGTAATGTCCAATCATCTCCAAGCATCCACTACGGGCACAAAGAGTAGTGTTGGTTCTCACAACATCTACTCGATAGGAACCTTGATGCCATGCACCATTTTCATAAGCCACAATCATGAAATGAAGTTGTGCCCCTTAATGGAGAAATTTTGGCAACTATGCGTTCAACAAAAATTAAAAATCCAGGAGAGTGCACGTACCCTTTTTACACCGCCAGAGGACCACAATTTTTCTCTCAAACAAACCACCACAATGGAAATTATTCCACCATTTAACATTGATGAGACACAACACCATATGCGATTCATCTCATCATGCATGGAAATTATGACCTGTGTTGTTTGCTCATCTTTCATTAGTTTCAAGACTGCTACAACTACAATAGCAGTAGTAGTACCATCGAGGGTGCAAACCCAACCCGTATGTAGCCTTTCAGCCTCGTCTGGTTCCACAACATCAACCACAGATTCATATTCATGTATGTCGACTAGCACTTTTAGGCCCGAATCAATTCCTCACAGCCTCACACAAACCAATTCCCCCTTAGAGGCCATGTTTCGTTTAGAGGAGGATATTCTAGAGGCCATGACGAAACTAGATTTTTTGTGGGACTCAATGCATCACCGTGCATTTTTTCTTCTAGAAAAAATGTTCGAACCTAACAACCCAGAAACCAAAGATATATACGCCATTGAATATAAGGAATTCCTCCTATCTGGGAAAGTATATTGGTTTAAAAATCACATCCCAATGCCCGACGCATTTTAAGAAGGGAATATGTCAAATATTTCACCAACCATTAAGGTGACTATCTCAAGGAAACCAAGAAAAATCAAAGTAATATCACTATGGGTGGCATGGTCCCTAGACGAGGTAGTTTCTTACACAAAATTATTACAATAGTATAGGGACATATAGGGCTTAGCCCCACTATTGTAGAACACCACATTGACACCTAGCGTGGCATACCACTAGTCCACCAAAAACAACGTAAATTACACCCATCTAAGGCAGAAGCCATCAAGCAATAAATTGGAAAGCTTCGCAAAGTTGGATTCATCTACACAATCGTTTACACATCGTGGGTTTCCAACCTTGTACCCATCATGAAAAAATAGGGCACCATCCGAGTCTGCACCAATTTCCGAGATTTAATTAAATCTTGTCCGAAGGACAACTACCGTATAACGTTTATCGACCAAGTCATTGATGCTTGCGCCGGTCATGAGGCCTTGTCCTTCATGGATAGATTCTCAACATACAATAAAATTCAAATCTGGCACACGGATCGG
Organism: Pinus albicaulis; assembly: GCA_034641835.2. NCBI lineage: Eukaryota > Viridiplantae > Streptophyta > Pinopsida > Pinales > Pinaceae > Pinus > Pinus albicaulis. The sequence goes on along the minus strand of CM076570.1, from coordinate 1,104,378,816 downwards.
TACAAGAGTACATTCACTGCCCCTTGGGGCACATTTGCATACCAAGCTATGCCCTTTGGTCATAAAAACGTTGGAACCACCTTCTAGCAGGCCATAAATTATATCTTCCATGACCTATCCCAACTCATCTTAGCTGGATCAAAGTGGACTCCCTCAAGGTCCAAGCAATAAAAGAGGTGCCACCACCCAAAAATCTCAAGAAACTTCAAAGCTTGCAGGGGAAAGCTAACTTCTTACGACGCTTTGTCCCCGACTATGCCACTTGGGCGCAAGGATTGCTACACCTACTCTGTCAGGACATTCCGTTAAAATTGGATGATTAGGCTCAAAAATCATTTCAGGCACTAAAAGACACATTTTATTCAACCCCTTTGAGCCCACCCAATTATGACAAAGAATACACCCTATACCTATAAACATCAAATACAACCATAGCTGGGGTGTTAGTCCAAGACAAACCAAATAGCAAATAACATGTAATCTATTACGTCAGTAAGAACCTATCTAGCCCCACTTTCAAATATGAACCGGGAAAAAAAACCACCCTATCCCTTGTACACGCAATACAAAAACTTCAACATTACATCATCCTATGACCTACAACAATCATAGCAGCTATCAACCCCATGAGATATCTACTAACCCGTAGTCTGATGAACCACAAATACGCTCGATGAGTAGTCATATTGCAGGAATTTAACATGCATTTTAGCTCCTTCAAGAGAAAAAAAAGCTTTAATCTTTTTTGAGTTCATCACTGACCTCCCATGTCTAACTAAAGGATCCCTAATTAACGATTCACTACCAAATGAACATCTATTTCTAATGAAGACCGATGACATCTATTTTATAAACTACAAACTAGCAATTGCACCACATGTTGCAAAAGAAATGGCGTAAGGAAATACCATAGGAAAGAGTAGCCTAGAAGAAATAAGTTGTTTCAAAGAAAGAGCCATTGAGAAGGAATGAAAGGAAATTTTTGCTTCCATGGAAGTAGGTCGTGGAGGTTTCAAAAATATTGATGATAAGATTTATCAAACAGAAAATTTTGTTATATATATTGAAATAGGCAATTGTGGGTGGAAACATATATATAAACCAACATAATCTGTTCACATATATAAAAAAAAATTGTTATAGATATTGAAATAGGAAATTGGGGGTGAAAATATTTTGGTGATTAATAATCCTCTGAAACAAGCATGAAATGAGCATGTAACTCAAATAAGATATTTTAAATACATTCAAGTACAATCTATGTAGCATAGATGTAAATAAAGAGAATTTTTATTAACATAAATAGATTTTACTCCAAGTTCATCTACAATCCCAATGCTAATTTCATGCTTGTCAGAAATTGTATATTGTATATGAATAACAATAGTCTTGGTATACAAGAAAGTGAATATCATTTTAGTATGGAGACATTCTTGGAAGGAGATATTGTTCTTTATGTTATGGTTTATTTTCTTAAATCCAAACTTGGTTTATTATTTCTCTATATACATAAGAAACAAAAAATACAAAGTAATTTCACAATTTTAAGTTACAGTTTTATATTTTATAATTACAAATCTAGTTTCTTATTAAACTATTTTACACACATCTATCTATTCAAATATATTATATTGTGAATATGTTATCTCCTATTATTTGATTACAAAATTATTGTACTTCCTACTAAGTAAAATAAATTTATTAATAATGAATTAAATGCCAAATTGAAAGATTGCCAGAGAACTACTATAATATATAGAACTGATTTTTTTATGTATAAATTATTTGTTTTATATGTCGTTGAATTTCCATTACCTATTATTTTCAAACCCCATTGGGAGATATTGAACATGGGAGCCAACTTTAGGTAAATAAACATTCACATTGTCAACTTGAAAAAAAAAATTATAATCCTAAATTCTGTGACCTAATCATATTTTTAAATATATAATTGAGCGCCATTTATTAAAAACAAAGGCAATATTAAGAACCTTCTAGAGTTATAAAGGGTAATTGACATGAAAAATAAAAATATCCTCATGACAACATACAAAAGTTAATCTTAATTGAATCATTAAAAAACTAAAAAGGGATAATACACAGTATCGCAATTTTCTTATCAGAACTAAATGCTCCTATATGAAACAATGATGGCTTTCATCAGTTTAAGATCAGTAAAAACAAGTTTACTGAGAAAACAACTCTATCACTGAGAGAGATTTGGAAGCAACTCTTGAATTGGTGAACATGTCTTTCTCTATAGTGTTGGATATTGGGCATAGGCAATTGTTGAATTGGTGAACATGTCTTGCTCTATCGTATTGGATATTGGGCGTAGCTTTCTACATTAACCATGAAATTTTCAACATTAGAGCATACTTTCCATCACATTTGTAGAGAAAATTACAATAGATTCATTCTATGCACATCTAGACTCAAATCTTAATAAAACAAAACTCACCATACTTTGAATTTTCTAAATAAATATCTTAAAAATTAGAATATCAATTTAATACATTTTACTCAATTACACATTTAGCAATATTCATTCAAAAAAAGGAAAATATATATTATTATTTTAAATAAAAATATTATAGCGCATTTAACAAAATTTGATATTCATTAACATAAAAAAATCTAAAAGAGTATGTATGTGGTTACAAACTATTACAATTAACTAATTAAAGGTAAATTTAGTGTTATTTAAGAAATGACAATTATGAACATTTATCATTATTGCTCAAGATAAATCATGTCCTATGAAATAATTTCAAATATTTTTAAAAAAATCATTATTAATTTAATTTTTTTATATATTAAGAAATACTACTGATGAATAATAAAACAATTGTAACATAAATAATATATAAGAAGAAACCATGTCTTTTTGGAATAATAAAATAGTTGTAACAAAATTAATATAGAACAAGAAAAACTATCTATATTTGAATGTATGAAAATTTAGATACATTTTATTAAGTAAAATTTTAAAAGACCTAAAAATAGTTTTATTAAATAATTAGTTTAGATCTATATTTTTTTATCAGAGGAATCAATTCTTTTTTCACTCTAAAAGAGGTTTTCATATCAAGACATATGATCCCTCTTGGCTCTGGTAGCTCTGGAGTTAGGATTGATCTGAGTCATCTTAATTTCCCTCTTTAAATAAACTACATTCCACATGAATAACATTGGTTGTTTTTATAGTTAGTTTAGATCTATATTATTTATGAGGGGGATCAATTCTCTTTTCACTCTAAAATAGGTTTGCATATGAAGACATTTGATCCATCTTGGCTCTCGGTAGATCCAGAGTCAAGATTGATCTAGGCCATCTTAATTTAGCCCTTTAAATAAAATATATTCCACATGAATACCATGGGTCAATACCATGGATTGTTTTATATCTTATTATTATTTTATTTTATTATAATGGCCTAAAACATTTCAATCGTCTAACATTTTATCCAATGGCTCAAACATGGGCACATTGGCAGCTAGGGAAGTTGTTTTCAAATAAGAACCCGTAGTAAAATATTTTAATTTAAACTTAATTCTCTATGAACTTTATATAAAGTAATTGAAATTAAAAATAAATAAATTACTTTTCAGTATAGGAGATATATATTTTTTCACTAAGTTGACAAAAAATAATATTATTTACATTACATGATGTGTAATTCATTCTAGTTTCATTTTACATTTAATATTTAAAACAAAAATATACTGATAACATAAAATATTTTATGTCATTTTTGTGTCCTTTAATTTGAATATGGGTGAATTTTTCACCAGAAATGATTGGGGCATCACAATGAAAATAACAAACAACTTGCCATTTTTCACAAACATCAAATATTTTAAAATCTTGCGAGATGCAAATTTTTCATTAATACTCATGAAAATGTTTTCATTTTGAAAATTTTGATCTATTAGACACTTAATAAATCCATAATTAAGATGGATGTATGCTAATTTTATTTAAAGAATAAATACAATAATTTTCCATCTTTAAGTGATATAACAAATTTCCATCTTTAAACATAATCCATTGTCCAGCAATGCTAATAGATTTTGAATGTCATATTCAAATTGGAGAAGTGGACAGATGATCATCAATATTATGTAAGTTGTTAGAATGGAATATATTTTATAACCCATTTTAACCGGTGGATTTAATAACTCGAGATATGCACAGTCTAGATTACGAAAAAAGAAGAGAGTAAAGTCTTAGGTAAGAAGGAAATTTCAATGTGGTGATGCGTAAGAGTTGAGTGTATTTAGAATGGGATGCAAGAGCATTAGAACTTCAATGTTTTTTTTTTATGGGAAGAGAAAGCTCCAAACAAGGTTCCAACATGGAAAATGAATTTTTTTTTTGGGTTGTAAATAATTTTTATTTTTTTATTTTTAAAACAGTTATGAAAAGAAATAAGATAAAATAGATAATATTTTAGTGTGATAATTTTTCATTTCAGATTTAGAGATAAACTAAAGTAGACTTAGGAAAACAATCATAGTTTGATTTTAGGATTTTATAAAAAAAAAATCTAGTTCACTCAAAAACGGATGTTATTTATTTTTGTAACCCTACGACCATGAGAAGAGGCCCAAAAAAATGTGTAATGATCCCTAAAGTAACGAGAGTGTCTCAGTCGATATTTGGGCAATACTTTTAATGAAATAGAGATTGATTATGCTTTATATTATCTGTTTGTATTGTGAATGGACTATGTTATGCTTTATATTAGCTCTGCATATTCCGAATGTTCCGAATGGAATGTGTTGAATTCCTTTTCTATGAGTTAGATGTATAGTAAAACCAATGTCATAGCAGGTGTCTACATGACTAGAAGAAAATGCCAAATTATATATATATATATATATATATATATATATATGAGATGAAATCTATTTGGGTACGCTCTGTGCAGGTCACTGGATTTTAAGCAGTAGAAGATTTGGAAACGATGTGGATTGAAATCATTATCATAAGTAGTGAAATAGAGTGTGTTGATGGCAACTAAGCGGCTGAAGTGGAGCAGAGCACTGAGTAAACTGTACACGCTGGAGTTAATTCAGCGCAATCAAAGGAGCTGACCGACTGCATAATGGAGGATGTGAATACACCTATGGAGGATCAACATGTGTCACGTTGATTTGGAACGTATAGAATTTGATGATTTGCGTACGTGTAGAATGACTCGAGCTCGGAGTGTTGAGTTGAGAATTTAAATGGAGAGTAATCGCATGGCAAGTGCAAGAATGGAGAGAATATCAGAGCTTAATGCCTGAAAAATGTAGGTGTTTCAATAATTGGTGCCAAGTTCATTTTTGGTGCCGTGAAGTGGTATCAGAGTGAGGATTTGCTCAAATGTGTTTAGTTGAAAATAATTATATTATTTTATATTAATGGAGAAAAGGTTACATAAGTTGCAACGTATCTCCTTAGTTTAGGATTAGTTCCTAGAGATTAGGAGTTTGGTTGCAACTTCCTAACTTCTAGTATTGCACTTAATGATGTAATCTTTCATTCATGAATGTAGAGTGTACGAGAGTTCTCTCTCTGTTCTGAGTGTAGTCTCCAGGTGCAGGCCACACCTGAGAGCTACAACTCCTTCTTTCAATTCTGTGTGCATATTTTATCTTGGTATCGGAGCTCAGATTGGGTGAGCCTGATTTTTATCGCCTTTGTGGCTGGAGTGCCTTTGTGGCCAGTTTGCCTTTGTGGCAGAATCGTCTTCGTGGCTAAAAGTGCCTTTGTGGTCGCGTGTACACGAGAGCTTTGTGCTCGATTGAGCAGGTGGACTGCAGAACACCTGGCTCGGACTCAGATGATTTTTTAATTTTCTGAGTAGAAGGGGGTTGGCGTGTTTTTCGCGTTGACAGTAGCGCTAGGAAGCGCGACTGGCGCGTCTGTTCAGCTGTTAATCGCGCCACCGCGCCATTGGCGCGGAGTCGCACGAGAAAATTGCGCCAAGTGTCTTTTACTTGCATCGATTTCATTCGGGCGCGGGATTTTCGTTCGGGAGGGCACCAACTCACCTTCAAGGGGATTCGTGGGAAGCCTCATCTTCGTTTGATGATTTGCAGAGGAGCAGATCGAACAAGTTGTGGATCTATCCGGGAGAGGCAAATCGGATCAGTTTCAATCAAATTGATTTTTTGGCTGTATTAGAAAGCAACGGATTTGCTCATCGGAGCGGGATTGATTTTGTAGATCTGTCAGTGGGTGGAACAGAAGATCTGGCAGAAAAGTGGCAGAAAAGTGGCAGATCGGGTGACAAGATTTGACAGGTATCGATTTTTTTTTTTACTATTGAGTAGATTCATTTTGTAGATCTGATCAAGATGAGTAATACAATGGAATCTTACATCCACGAGTCTGGCAAACTCGATGGATCTAACTTCACGAACTGGAAGTTTAAGATCCAGACCTTGCTTGAGGGTGCAAATGCATGGTTCATAGTCATAGGTGATGAGCAGAGGCCGAATTCAAACACAGGGACACAGGAGCAAGAATGGGATAAGCGAGAGAACAAGGCGAAAGTATTGCTGAAGATGTCCGTCAAGGACAACATTATCCCACATATCAGAGAATGTAAAACATCCGCAGAGATCTGGACGACCATCAAAAACCTGTATCAGATCCAGAATACAAGTCGAATTATGGCACTTAAAAGCAAGTTATCTTCAATGAGGATGGACGAAAGTGAGACTGCTGCTGCATTCATTGCGCGAATCAAAGATGTGAAAGACGGATTAGGGGCCATTGGAGAGAAGGTGTCTGACTCTGATCTCGTCACAATCACACTGAACGGGATGCGAGATGAATTTCAAATGTTCATCACTGGATTGGCGGCAAGGGAAAAAGCGCCCACATTTGAAGATCTGACAGGCATCTTGCTGCAAGAGGAGGAGCGGCGACAAAACTTGAACCCCCAGAACAATGATTTTGCACTGATGGCGAAACGATGACCTTTCAGAGGGAAGCAGCCACAGCAGCAATCACAGTTGCAACTGCAGCAGAGAGGAGGTACATCGCAGAAGAGTCCATATAAAGGTATGCTTGTAAATAATCCTATAAGAAGATGTTATTACTGTGGAAAGAAGGGTCATATACAAAATAGATGTCTTAAGAAGCAGGCAGATGATGCAAGGAGAAAACTGGCAACTGCAAAGCACAGAGGATACTTTGTCGAAGAAGAAGATGTTGAAGAAAATGAAGATTTCAGCCATGAATTTCGACTGTTCACAGTCGACTGTGCCCTTTCAGCATCTAATGAGGACGATATCTGGTATGTCGATTCCGGAGCATCCTCCCACATGACAGGTAAAAAGGAATTTTTTGAAAGTCTTGAAGAAAGTACATATGGATCGAAAATCTATTTAGGAGATGATAGTGGATACGAGATTAAAGGTTATGGGGTTATTCCAGTTAAGTTACCAAATGGAAAAATCAGTCATCTTAAAAATGTCTTATATGTACTTGGAATTAAGAAAAATCTCATATCTGTATCCATGATAACTAATCAAGATATGCAAGTCGAGTTCTTCAAGACTCATTGTGTGGTAAAGGATTGCAGGAGAGAAATTGTTGCAACTGGCGTGCGCGTTGGAAGCCTATACAGGTTGGATGTGAAGAGTATACCAAAGCGAGCCATGGTTGCAGGTGGATCGACAGCCGAACAACTCTGGCATCAGAGGTTCGAACATTTGAATTTACAGGACCTCATGTTATTGCAGAGGAAAGGTATGGTTGAGGGACTCCCTATCTTTCGTAATATTCAGTTAAATTGTGATGGATGTGCCTTAGGTAAGATGCATAGAGAACAGTTTCCTGTGCATGATAGGAGGAAGGAAACAGATATTTTGGAACTAGTGCACACTGATATATGCGGACCTATGCAGACAAGGTCGCTAGGTGGAGCATATTATTTTCTGTTATTTACTGATGACTGCACTAGATATTCATGGGTTTATTTTCTAAGTAAGAAAAGTCAGACTTTCCAGTGCTTTATAGAATTTAAAACCTTGGTGGAAAAACAGTTTGGTAAGAGTATAAAAATTCTCCGATCTGATCAAGGGGGAGAATACAAGTTAGGGGAATTCATGAAATTCTGCAAATTCCACGGGATTGTTCAGCAATTTACAGTGCCACACACACCACAGCAGAATGGAGTTGCAGAGCGCAAGAACAGAACCTTAGTGGAGTGCGCAAGGAGCATGTTACAAGGTAAGGGTCTTTCTAATAGTTTTTGGGCAGAGGCTATTAATACTGCTGTATATTTGAAGAACAGAAGTCCAACCAGGTATCTTGGCTTCAAAACTCCTTTTGAAGCTCTATATGGATTTAAACCAGCAGTAAATCATCTAAGAGTATTTGGGTCAAAAGTATTTGCCCATATACCCAAAGCTGATAGGAAGAAATTAGACCCTAAAGCTGTTAAATGCATCTTTGTTGGGTATGGCACAGAATTTAAAGCTTATAAATTGTTCAATCCTGAGTCTCGTAAGATATTTGCAAGCAGGGATGTAGTGTTTCATGAACAGGTACAGGAAGGGAAAGATGACATTAGTGATAATTGGCACATTCCATTGGTGATAGATGAAAGCAGTGAGGATGAAAGAGAGCTGGAGCAGAAACAAGAAGAAGAACATCAAGAAGGTGATAATGCAAGCCCAATTAGAGTTGAAGAAAATAAATTTGAGGTAAGTCCCCTACCAAGGAGATCAGGTAGGAAGACTCAAATACCATTAAAATTGAAAGACTATGCTTTGATGTCAAATGTTTTGAACATTGTAGAGCCCACTAATTACAAAGAAGCTAGTCAATTTAAGGAGTGGAGGGCTGCAATGAATGAAGAGATAGAATCTATTCTTAGAAATAACACTTGGGATTTAGTTGAGCTGCCTAAGAATAAAACTCCCATAGGATGCAAATGGCTGTTTAAACCAAAAATGAATGCAGACAGAAGTATTGAAAAATTGAAAGCTAGGCTGGTTGCAAAAGGGTACTCACAGCAGGAAGGTATAGACTTTGATGATACCTTTGCACCTGTAGCAAAGCTAAATACAATCAAAATGCTTATTTCTTTAGCTACTAAATATAATTGGAAGCTACACCAGCTTGATGTCAAATCTGCATTTTTGAATGGTGACTTAAAAGAGGAAATTTATTTAGTACAGCCAGAAGGGTTTGTAAAGCAGGGGCAGGAACATCTTGTTTGCAGATTGAAAAAGGCTTTATATGGTTTAAAGCAAGCTCCGAGGTCATGGTATGAAAAGGTTGATTCTTTTTTTTTAGAGTATGGCTTTCATAGAAGTTTAAATGACCCAAATTTGTATACCAAGTACAATAAGCAGGGGCAGATTATTCTGATCTCTTTATATGTAGATGACATGATTATAACAGGATATGCAGATGATTTAATCAGAGGAATCAAAAGGCTTATGGCACAAGTTTTTGAAATGAAGGATCTCGGAAGCCTCCATTATTGTCTAGGATTAGAAGTATGGAGAGATACTGGGCAAACTTTTCTTACCCAAGGGAAGTATGCCAGAAATCTGTTGGAAAAGTTTGGTATGGATCAGTGTAGATCAGCAGCGACACCTTTGCAGCAGAACTTGAAGTTGTGCAGTGACGATGGCACTAAGGAGGTTGATGCCACGATGTACAGACAACTGGTTGGCAGCTTGATATATCTTACAACAACCAGACCTGACTTGGCATACTCTGTTAGTGTGTTGAGCCAATTCATGTCAAAACCGCTTGAAAGTCACTGGGTAGCAGCAAAAAGCGTGTTGAGGTATCTTTGTGGTACTGTTAATTATGGCATTTTATACACTGACACATCTGATGTTATTCTAGCAGGTTTTTCAGATTCAGACTGGGCAGGTAACTCGGATGATCGAAGGTCCATCACAGGTTATGCATTCAGCATAGGTTCCGGGGTCATAGCATGGAGCAGCAAGAAGCAGAGTACTGTAGCACTGTCTTCATGTGAAGCTGAGTATCAGGCATTGTGTGCAGCGACGTGTGAAGCGATCTGGTTGAGAAGGCTTCTCAATGATGCAGGAGAAGAACAGAAGAATTCCACTTCCATCAAAAGCGACAACCAGAGCACCATTAAATTAGCATACAATCCAGTGTTCCATAAAAACAGCAAACATATAGACACTCAGTTCCATTTTGTCAGAGAGAAACTACAGTCAAAAGAGATTATTGTTGAATATTGTAAAACTTGTGACAATGTGGCTGATATTTTTACAAAGACTCTTGCACGTGTGAAGTTTGAATTGTTTAGAAGGATGCTAGGAGTTCAAGACAATCCTTTCTCCATTAAGGGGGGGAGTTGAAAATAATTATATTATTTTATATTAATGGAGAAAAGGTTACATAAGTTGTAACGTATCTCCTTAGTTTAGGATCAGTTCCTAGAGATTAGGGGTTTGGTTGCAACTTCCTAACTTCTAGTATTGTACTTAATGATGTAATCTTTCATTCATGAATGTAGAGTGTACGAGAGTTCTCTCTCTGTTCTGAGTGTAGTCTCCAGGTGCAGGCCACACCTGAGAGCTACAACTCCTTCTTTCAATTATGTGTGCATATTTTATCTTTTGTAGATAGTAGTAAGGAAATATTTACTAGCAACAATGATATGAGAATTGTGGCAAAAGGAATTCAGACATATAGCACAACATTCATAGAGAAAGAACAGTTATTGCAGCAACTTGAAGGGTAAGTAGTGCACAAAAGGGCTTCGAGAAGAGGGGACCAAGAATGCGAATAGTCCAAGCTCAAAGGAGAATCTTCCTGAGGCATGTGTAGGAGGAATGAGGTCTGATACTGCAGATGCGATTTGCGTATCACAGTGGGAAACACAAAGATCATGAAAGGAAAAGATGAAGATGACTACGGGAATTCATTTGAGGAATTCAGAGGGAAGACAAGAAGGTGCCAAAGTAGTTGGAATAAGGAAAATAAGTGATAAAGAATATGAGAGGGAAATCATTGAGATAAAAGCATGGTTGAATGTGCTTTTCAGAGTTGATATAGTATAATGAGGAGAAACAAAGTTATGGCTGGAGCCTGAGGAAAAGGGTCAAGAGGCTTATTGAAAGATTATGGGCTAAGAAATAGAGATAGAAGCTGAGACACAAGTCGAAGGAAGAACCCAAAGCTACCGAGCATGAGGAAGCAATTCATAGAGGTGAACCTGAGCAAGGAGAAATCCTTGAAGAGGATGGTTACGAGGTTGATGAATATTTGATGTTTAAGAAATCAATTGAGGCTAAAAATCCTTGTGCTATATTTTACGATTCATTTATGGTTTCAAGTGTTATTGTAAACAATGGAAAACATTTTGAAACTATCATGAAAAAGGAGGAATGCAGAGGAGAACAAAGTTAAAATTTTGTTCTCAGTAGCGTGGAGGAGCAATACTTGAATGGGATGCTCATAGGAAATGATGAGACAAAGGTAAAGACAACTTTCAGTCTTCACATTTGTTGTGTGTATGCAGGTGTGGCAGAAGTGATTATCAATTTTCAAACTTATGTAAGTGAAATAGAAACCTAGGGTGAATAACTCGCAAAGGTTATTGTGAATGAGAACGCAACAATAGTAAAGGAGGAAGAGTTTGTTGGAAGTATGGTGATAGAGCTCCAAAAACAGATTGAAGTGAGATGGAGAGTTCATAGAGCAACTTTACAAGCATGGAATGAGTATGAAAGTATGCTTCCATGGCTATATATTTTGTTTGCTGGAAAATTTCTATTTGAAAGAGTGAGCAGCACCATGGTGAAAACCACTGGTTTGTCACAAGGAAGGTAAAAGAAAAATTATAGTAGAATTCAAGATGCAACAACAACAATAAAACAACATGACAAAGATGATGATCAATAATAAAACTATGTATGGGAGACGTCAACAACAACAACTCATGTTAAGGAGACTATGAAATTTTTCTACTTTGAGAGTTTGATGCAAGAGCATAATTTAGAGCTTCCAAGTCATCAAGATTTTTGTTGATTTTTGTTGAGAAAGCTCCAAACAGGGTTTCAACATGGAAATGGAATTTTATTTTGTTATTGTAAATAATTTTAATTTCTTTATTTCTAAAACACCTATAGATAGAGATAAGATTTTAGTGTGAAAATTTGCATTTTAACGCATGAGATATTTTTAAGAGATAAACTATGGTAGATTGAAAAAAATTATAATGTGATTTTAGAATTCTATAGAAAATTTTACTTTTCTCTAAACCAAATGTTATATATTCTTGTGAGCCTATGGGGATGAGAAGGGGAATCAAGCCAAGAGAAACGAGAGTATCTGAATCGATGTTTGGGGTGAATGAAATAGATATTCATTATGCTTTGTATTATCTCTGTGTATTCGGAATGGACTATGATATGATGTTTATTATTTCTGCATATTCCTAATGGATTGTGTTGAATTCCTTTTCTATGAGTTAGATGTATAGTAAACCAATGTCATGGCATGTGTCTACACGGCTTCAGGAAAATGCTAAATTATATATATCGGTTGAATTGTATTTATGTATGCTTTGCACAACACATTTTATTTTAAGCAGTAGAAGAGTTGGAAACGGTGCCGATTGAACTAGTAAGAAGTCAAGTGAGTATTTAAAGGTTTTCAGAAAATTGTGATCGTAATTGTAAACTGATAACATTTCCTCATTGTTTGGCAGCACAAAGGTTCATGACTGAATTGCTACTAAAATAATTGTTTTAAGAAGTAAAATAGAGTGTGTTGATGGTACGAAGCGTCTGAATTGGAGCAGAGCATCGAGTAAACGGTCCACGCTCGAGTTAATGTAGTGCAGTCGAAGGAGATGACCGATGGCTTAGTGGAGGACGTGAATATACATATGGAGGGTCAACATGTGTGAAGTTGATATGATTATATTTTCATATGTTTAGAATAACTTGACTGCCGACAATAGGAGGAAGTGTTGAGTTGGGAATTAAATGGAGAGTAATCGCATTGCGAGTGCAAGATTGGAGAAAATATGAGAGCTTAATGGATGTTTGAAGAATTGGCTTCAAGTTCATTTTTGGTTCCATTAGAGTGGTATCAAAATCAGCACACTTATGCAATGTCTTCAACATGGGAATTAGATGCCTTATTAGTTAATAATTTTGCATCAACACTTCCGATATGGTTTTAATAGTTTCAACAAGGAATATTTAAAATTGGAGCAAGTTTTGTTTCATGACTACTTTTCTAAATGATGGGTTATAACGATATTAAGTGGAGACCTGAGATGATGCAAACTACAAGAAACAATCTAGCTATAAATTTATTTTATGTATCAAGGAATGGATAGATTTTTAATTTTAAAATTGTTGGAGGTGTAACTGTTGTTTTATTTATTTATTTATACTGTGTTGAGTTGAGCTTACAAAATGGATTGAAAAGTGGAGAGATTTGGAGCACATATGGGACAGTTGAGAAAATAGGTTGAGGTTTTGGGAGTTGTATGTAATTTCTAATTCTACTCTTTGGACATGTGGTTAATGTTTCACATGTTGTGCCATCATCTATACTAAAGGATACATTTTAGAATCTAGGGACTGGGGAACGCACCATTACAAAGACAAGGGTGGAGTATTAGAAACATGAGTGTCTTAATGATCATATTACAAAGTTTATAACTTGAAGAATAAATCGAGAAGATAATAGTTGACCCTAGGTACATTTCTAACTAAATGATTTATGATCTGATCTCCTCCATTAAAGTTTATCTCTCTTGCATAAACACTTGAAAAAATGATAATCACATATGTCAAGAGCATAACTGCTAATTAAGAAATAATATGTTGTTAAGCTAAAGTAACATAAAAATAAACTCATATATAAATGTATCCTAGTTATTATGAACACTTTACTAAGCTAAGAAGATAAGAGGGCTAGTTATAGAGGTTTCGACTCATATCATCCAGATTATACCATGCCTAATAATAGCTACATGTGTTAATAGGTAAGATGATTGTAATACTAAAGTAAATCAAATAATTTACAATGTTGTGGATTGATATATGTCTTTATATAATCATGTGCAACTAAATTATTATACAATTAATTATGATATTCACCTTAAATTTCTGAATGAAAATACCATAATCTTCTTAATTATAATCTCAGCATGTTATTCTAATACCTTCTAACCCAAATCATGATAGGAGTGCTAGTGGGTGGAATCAAGGATATTATTCCCACACTCGCATGGAATTCCATCTACCCTGTACAACCTCATCACCTATGTGTGAGTCATTCGACCAAGAAATCAACCTGTTCTTAGAACAACTAATATGGCATTACAAATCATAGTGAAATATCATTTAAAAAATAAACCATATTATCAATATTATGCAATTGATAAAACTAGATGTCATTGAATCATCACATGCATGACCATCTTGATGGCCCCCTACTACACTCAAATAGCGATTAATAACATTTTCTCATAAGATTAGTCATTGATATACTTAAGCATGCTAGAAGAATAATATTAAAATCATCATGAGTACGCATATCATAATATTCAACATAACTCTAACTGAGACCATTTAGTTATTCATTCACATAACAAAAGAATCATCATAATTACACATAATCATCAAATAGGACCATCATAGTCATCCTCACAATCAATAATAACATCAGTCTAGTACATCATAATCATCATCACATGCACTAGTAATTATAGTACACATAACGAGTTCCTCAACATGATGTCCTCAAATAATAATGAGTGTCATAAGGCTATATCTAGGTTAAGATAATGTAAAATCTAGTCAACTAGAATGGATACCAACCTTTCCTCCAAGGTGTTGATATGTTTCGTAGTGAGATAAATAAATTCAAGATAGATGTTATTACCTCGTGATATTTTTTATGCATCGTTTCCCATTATTGAATCAATTTTCTTCTATAACCCGCATATATCTTGAAAAGTATCATCAAGATATTTTTTTCAATAGTTTGATTTCCTGATTAGCATTTTGAAGTAGTTTCCCTTCTTTTTCCCATATTTGATGTCGAGATCTTGTAGAGCATTATTGAATTTTAGTTCATATATGCACAACTATTTATCTCAAGCGTGGACTAATTGAAACTATCCACACCATGTCTTATTTGAAATATTTTCACGAACAACAAACACTCAACAGCCCAAACTTGACTTAAACTCATCTACACAAAAACTAAGAATATAACTCAATTTTAAAAGTTATTTATTATTATTTCAATTGAAACCTTTTCAAAATAAAATGATATTTGTGAAAAATAAATTCACCACAATTATTTTTTTAATGATATTTGTGAAAAATAAATTGTGAAAAATAAATTCACCACAATTATTTTCTTAAGTAATTATTCACAAGCCTGAATAAGTATCAAGCTTATTGTTTAATATGAAGTCTTCCTAGGATAAACTAAATCATGGAAATTTACAAAGCTTCAACTTTGAATCTCTAGATCCATTCCCGCCAAGTTCATGAACAACTAAACGTGTTTACGATACCTTGAGTTTCTTAATCCATTGTCCCAAATAATTTCGTATTCAACTCTAAAATTCCCTGAGATTGCTACTTTTACTTCTAAACAAAAATTTAAATCAAGCAACCGTAAGTGTTGGATGTATAAATGTGGTGAAGGCAAATTGATTCAAAAATATTGCAAAGAATGTTATAGGTTTAGTTTTCAGGCACTTATCAGACCTAATCACATAGTTTCTTAAATAGTTTGGTGTTCTCCATTTTATCTTGACTATTATATTCATGTCAGAACATCAAAACCTAACAAAGCACCACAAAATCTCGTATTTTCTTGGCACAAGGGTGCATCTTCCACATGGTTATATATCCAACTTTTATGGGAATATTATGGAGAAATATCTAAGAATAAAAAAAAGAAACATGTTGAAAAGGGAATTAATCACTTGTCACAAGAATAATGAGTCCCTCAAAGTTATGAAGAAAATTTCGATGATACGTGTCAAACTTTCAGTATCTCCTCAAACCAAAGAATTTTGATCCTTACTAGGAAAATGGTATTTCTCGTGAGAAAAATTAAACTATTGATGTCTAAACAATCAGATCCAAGCTTCAACTCTTATATCTAGGCATTCAAGTAACAATTTTGATATACTATGTAAATTTTATTCTCTCTTCAACTCTTCAACCCCTTCTAGTCTTACATGCTCGTCTCTTGGGACTTTAGATCTGAGACTAAAATTTGAAACCAAAGAAAAAAACAAAATAGAAAAACTCTCTTGAAAGAATAATTTTTCAGATCCAATCCATTCCTAAAGATATATAAAATCTCATACTTATAGTAATGGAATAGATACAAGAAATAACTCTAACAATCGATTACAACTTAATGCTAATGACAACTAAGTAAATACAACTCACATATGCATTGAAGAAAAACACTCTCTAGAAAAATTCATTAGACCCCGGGTATGTCACGTTCTCAAAAAATAATAAATTTTACTTTTCTAATGTCAGCCAAAGAATTAACCTAATCTTGAATTTTATATAACTTTAATATTTATATTATATATAACTTTTTAAACTCATTAATGGGCTGAGATTAACTATTAAAATACAACTATGTATTATTTATATAATTTGAATGGATAGTAAATTATATACGTGAATTTGAATGGATCATAAATTTACCTTTAACAAAAAAAATTACCACATTGAATTTCCAAATTAAGTAAAATTTTAAACATCTTTACTCTTTAATAAAGTCAATACCATTTCCTAAATCAAAGGAAAAGAGTTAATTCAACACAAACAATCAAAATCCAAAATCTTTTAATATTTCTTTTAATTAAATATTTGTAAAATGAATCTTTAAAAAGAAAACTCATATTTAATGGATAAATTAAAATATTTAAAGACAAATATTTCCCCATCAAAGTTGCAATATTTTAAAATTTAAATAAATATAAATATAAATAAACATGAGGTATGGTAAATAAATAAAACCTATTTTTATACTTACTCCAGAGCTATCCTAAATAAACAAAAATATATATAAACTTGAGGAAAGTTTTGCACCTTGAGATATTTGATCCCTCTCGGAGCTTGATAGATTTGGAGTTAAGATGGATCTAGGTTGGTTTCAGCTTGATAGATTCGGAATTAAGATGGATCTAGGTTGTCAAATATGTCGCTAAGGAAATCGAACAAGATAAGATTAATTTTAAATTTTTCTTAGTTACCTCAGTTTGTTGAGATGATAAATATTGTTAATAACTATAATGATGAAAAATGATGATTTTTTTTTTTTGAATTTAAAGTGACAATGATAGTATTGAAAGATAGAAAATGTGAATAAGAAGAATGTACTCATGTTACAAATAGTATTCATTGTGATCAATCTCAAACTATTTTCTTCTATTATTCTTATGTCCACCCTTGTTAGTTTTGTTATCTTTTCATATCAATTATATGAAAAAGAAAATTTAAATCGTAAACCATTTAAATCTTTAGCTCGAGCTGTTGTAGTAAACATGATACCTTGTCTCTCTTGCTCTCCAATATTAATAGGTTAAATTACTATAACACAAAAATCAATGTACATTATCAATAACTTTTTGTGCTTACACTAAAATCAATGCATATTGTTAATCCAATCACTTTAAAATTAATGTACTGTCATATATCCAATTACATCAAATCATAAATCAACATATACATTGAAATCAATGCATTTAATGCAAGCAATCAAATAAGATTAGAAAATAACTTCTACATTGAAATCAATGCACCTAATGCAAGCAATCAAATAAGATTAGAAACCAACATCTACACTAAAATCAATGCATTTACTCAAAGCAATCATATAGGATTAGAAATCACCATCTACACTAAAAACAATGCCTTTAGTGCAAACAATCAAATAGGCTTAGAAATAATCTACATTGAAATCAATGCATCTAGTGCAGGCAATCAAATATAATTATAAATTGACGTCTAAATTGAAATCAACACATCCAGTGCAAGCAATCAAATAGTATTAGAAATCACCACCTACACTGAAATCAATGCATCTAGTTCAAGTAATCAAATATCATTAGAAATAAATATCTACACTAAAATCGATGCATCTAGTGCAAATAATCAAATAGGATTATAAATCACCATCTCCACTTAAATCAATCCATCTAGTGCAAGAAATATTCTTCCCTCTCTCCACCCTCCATCCATATCTATATCCCCCTCCATCTCTTGTTTTTTGTCTCTCTATCTCACCCCCCTAAACGCACACGCTCTCGCACTCCATATATATCATTCTCTTTGTCAATCACCCCCTCTCCCCATCTCTCTCTTCTTCCCTCTCTTCACCTTCCATCTATATCTCTATCTTTCCCTTCTCTCCCTCTCCCCCATTAATATCTCTCTTTCCTCCTTTTGTCCTCTCTCCCTCTCTCTCCATCTTCCTTATCACTCTCTCTCTCTCTCTAGAAACCAACATCTACACTGAAATCAATGCATTTACTCAAATAAATCAAATAGGATTAGAAATCGCCATCTACATTGAAATCAATGCATTTAGTGCAAACAATCAAATAGGATTAGAAATCATCTACATTGAAACCAATTCATCTAGTGCAAGTAATCAAATATAATTATAAATCGACATCTAAATTAAAATCAACAAATTCAGTGCAAGCAATCAAATTGTATTAGAAATCACCACCTACACTGAAATCAATGCATCTAGTGCAAGTAATCAAATATCATTAGAAATAAATATCTACACTAAAATCTATACATCTAGTGCAAATAATCAAATAGGATTAGAAATCACCATCTCCACTTATATCAATCCATCTAGTGCGAAAAATATTCCTCCCTCTCTCCACCCTCCATCCATATCTATATCCCCCTCCATCTATTATTTTTTGTCTCTCTATCTCACCCCCCTAAACACACGCGCTCTCGTACACCATATATATCAATCTCTTTTTCAATCACCCCCTCTCCCCATCTCTCTCTTCTTCCCTCTCTTCAACTTCCATCTATATCTCTATCTTCCCCTTCTCTCCCTCTCCCCCATTAATATCTCTCTTTCCTCCTTTTGTCCTCTCTCCCTCTCTCTCCATCTTCCTTATCACACACTCTCTCTCTCTCTAGAAACCAACATCTACACCGAAATCAACGCATTTACTCAAATAAATCAAATAGGATTAGAAATCGCCATATACATTGAAATCAATTCATTTAGTGCAAACAATCAAATAGGATTAGAAATCATCTACATTGAAACCAATTCATCTAGTGCAAGTAATCAAATATAATTGTAAATCGACATCTAAATTGAAATCAACAAATTTAGTGCAAGCAATCAAATTGTATTAGAAATCACCACCTACACTGAAATCAATGCATCTAGTGCAAGTAATCAAATATCATTAGAAATAATTTTCTACACTAAAATCGATGCATATAGTGCAAATAATCAAATAGGATTATAAAACACCATCTCCACTTATATCAATCCATCTAGTGTGAAAATATTTACATTCCCTCTCTCCACCCCCTCCATCCATATCTATATCCCCCCCTCCCATCTCTTCTTTTTCAGGTTTCCTTCATTCCACCCCTAAACACACATGCTCTCGAACTCCATATCTATCAATCTCTTTGTCACTCCCTCCCTCTCCCCATCTCTCTCTTCTTCCCTCTCTTCACCTTCCATCTATATCTCTATCTTCCCCTTCTCTCCCTCCTCCCTACTAATATCTCTCTTTCTACCTTCTGTCTTCTCTCCCTCTCTCTCCATCTTCCTTATCTCTCTCTCTCTCTCTCTCTCCACCTTTATCTCTCTATGTCTTTCTTCTTACCTCCCTCTCTCTCCCCCTCCAAGTCCATATCTCTTTCCCTTCCTCTCTCTACTCTCTCACATCCTCTCTCTTCCTTCCACTCTCTCTCTCTCTCTTCACCCACCAACTATGTTACTATATCCCTCCCTCTCTCCTTATCTCTAATTCTCTCCCCCTTATCTCCATCTCTCCTTATTTGTCTCTTTATCTCAACCCCAAACATACACGCTCTCTCTTTGTATCTCCCTTGTCACTCCTTCTCTCTCTTCACTTCTCACTTTCTATATTTCTTAATTCCTACCTCTCCCCCCCTCCAACTCCATCTCTCTATCGATCCCTCTCTCCTCCTCTCTCTCAAGTCCTCTCTCTCATCCTTCCTCTCTCCCTTTCTCTCCTACCTCCCTCTCTCTTCCTTGATCTCTCTCTCTCTCTCTCCAATACTCTCTCTTCCCCCATCACTCTCCTCCTCTCTCTCATCCTTCCTCTCTCTACCTTTCTCTCCTACCTCCCTCTCCCTTTTCCCTCCAATCCTCTCTCTCCCCCCCTCTTCTCTCTCTCTCCCCATCCCCCCCTCTTCTCTCTGTCTCTAATCCTCTCTCTTCCCCCATCTCCCTTTCTTTCTCTCTCTCTTTCCACCCCTCTCTCTCTCCAACTATATTACTATATCCCCTCCTCTCTCCTTCTCTCTTCTTCTCTCCCCCTTCTTTCCATACATCTTACTTTGTCTCTTTATCTCACCCCTAAATATACACACTCTCTCTCCATCTCTCCCTTATCACACACACTCTCTCTCTCTATTTCTTTTTAATTATGTAAACTAATGAACATAAATATTTTAAAATATAAAGCAGATTATGGAGTAAATATGAAAAGAGATTTTATTTACTTACCATACTTCTGGTTTATTTATTTACCATACCTCTTTTATTTACTATGGTATTTGGCCCATAAGCTTGTTATATAATTAGATTTTCATTTATAATCCTATTTGATATATTATTATTTATTTACCTTACCTCTTTATACCTCTTTTTATATTTATTTATTTACCATACCTCTTTATACCTATTTTATATTTATTTATTTATCATACCTCTTTATACCTCTTTTATATTTATTTATTTACTAGACTTATTTTATAAATATGGTATTTGGCCCATGGAAGCAATATTAATTTGTCGCATGGTATTCGTCTCATAGGCTTCATCTAAATAAAACCTCTTTTTAAAGTTTTTTTAAATATAAAAAGGTTTATGGACTAAATATAAAAAGATTTGTTATTTATTTACCATACATCTAGTTTATATATATTTTTATTTATTTAGGATAGTTTTATAAAAATAGGTTTTGTTTATTTACCATACCTCATGTTTATTTATATTTATATTTATTTAAATTTTAAAATATTGCAATTTTGATGGGGAAATATTTATGTCTTTAAATATCTTAATTTATCCATAGAATATGGGTTTTATTTTTAAAGATTCATTTTACAAATATTTAATTAAAATAAATATTAAAAGATTTTGGATTTTGATGGTTTGTGTTGAATTAACTCTTTTCCTTTGATTTAGGAAATGATATTGACTTTAGTAAAGAGTAAACGAAATGGTATTGATTTTAGTAAAGAGTAAATATGTTTAAAATTTTATTTAATTTGGAAATTCAATGTGGTAATATTTTTTGTTAAAGGTAAATTTATGATCCATTCAAATCCATGTATATAATTTACTATCTTTCAGATTATATAAATAATACATAGTTGTATTTTAATCTCAGCCCATTAATAACTTAAAAAAGTTATATATAATCTAAATATTCAAGTTATATAAAATTCAAGATTAGGTTAATGCTTTGGTCGACATTAGAAAAAGTAAGATTTATGTTTAATTAAATTTCAATTAAAAAAAAATACTTATTTACATTTGTCGTCTTACTTATTTTAGTAAGTAAACAAAATCTATTTATTATTAGCAAAGCTTATTAGTGATAACATGATTTCTGGAGAGTAGATTGAGATTTCTTATTATTTAAAATATGTTTTCAAGCACAAAAATAAATTCACTTGTTTCTAAAATCTCTACAATATTAGTATTTTGTACATTAAATAACTTAAATTTTATGTTTTAAAATCTCTACAATATTAGTATTTTGTACATTAAATAACTTAAATTTTATGTTTTAAAAAATTTCTTCTAAATTTTAGTTAAAATAAAAAAAACAAATACATAAAGAACTATTTCTTCTATTAATTATACTAAACATTTATTATCTCATCAAATATAATTTTACATATTAATATTTGAATTTTAAAATTTATTTTACATAAAAAAAATTATTTTACATATCAAAATTTCATAATAATTACTTGTTTTTATAATTTTCATTTTAAACATGACCTTCCCTTTCCATATCCGTCATTTTATGTTTTATAGAAATTTGTAAAAAAAAAAAATTGTACTATGATAAACATTTTTTATAACAATTGAAGCCTCTTGGAAGTAGCCATCATCGTCAAGTGATTCTAGAAAGTCACTAAAACTTGGAATTTTTATAAATTGGTGCTGGATTATTTATGATTCTTTGTTTCACAACGACGCATCCAAATATAAAAATAAAAATCATATTTTCCACATAATGTAGTTTTTTCTTTCAATATATATAGATGTTGCAGAATGTAGTATTTCTTCTAAATTAAAAATAAAAATCACCTCTTCTTCTTTTCTCTCTTTAAAGAATGCAGCCTTTCTTCCAAATTTAAAAATAAAAATACGAGTTTTTCTAACTTTAAAGAATGTAGTCTTTCGTATACTACCAGGGTCAGCCAACAAATTTATATAATGTACGATGTTGAAAACAACAGACATTCCTTACCCTATAATGATAGATTCAAGACTCTGAAAATGGTTTCTTACCTCGTAATGATAGATTTGAAACTCTGAAAATGGTTTTTTAGAATGTCCATCCCTTAGATTAAAGTTTATCTCTAATATACTAAGAAATGATTATAGAATTGGGTATTATAACAAAGTAATAACAAATGCTTATAGAATTGGGTATTATAACAAAGTAAAAACATAATGTACTAAAATTTAATCACAACATGCCTCTTGGCATGTGATGACCTTTCCTTCTTTAAGTTCTCTTTTGCTGCAATTCCGTATAATTAATGTGCTATGTGCCTTTGAAGACGCATTCAATGAAATCTCATGGGGTGTTAATGGATTTGGTTTGGCGTTTTAAAGTCTTTTGGAGTTTCATTTTCATTTTGTATGGTTGGGCTCTGAGCTCCAGGCGGTTTATCCTTCACTGGGAGCGGACTCTAGATTTGTTGTGGACCATTGGAAGGGTTGGGCGTCTTGATTCAATGACCCGTCACCGACTCCTCTCAATGCGCAGCAGAGAGAGGAGTGACAGTGCTCGTTGGTCTCGCCAGCGTCCGGAGAAAGATCCTTATGGACTGGCAGAAGATATTCCAATGCAAATCCACTAATTGAGAATGGTCTCTCAAGCGAACAAACCTTACAACCTTACCTTCCTCATTGGATCCCAGGGATCCTTTGGTGGTGCCCACCTTCCTTGACTTGACGTAACTTTTCCTCTTATCGTTTGGTGGTGCTCACCTTCCTTGACTTGACCTGACCTTCCTTGAACCTTCCTTGACTTGACGTTTGATGGTTCCCACCTTCCTGTAGTAAGCATTTGACAGTGCTCGTTGGTATCGCCAACGTCTAAGAAAGATCCATATGGGTTTGCAGAAGATATTCCAATGCAAATCCGCTAGTTGACAGAGGATTTACAGGTCTCTGTAGCCAAGGAGGCAGAGCATTTTGATAATAATGGGGATATTCGGTTTTGGAGGGTTATGAACCTTTTGGCCAGAACCTTCTGGGATTCCCAATCTCAGTCTGAGCGCTTAAGGGCTCTCATCCACCATTCCATACATGGTCTAGACCAATCTAGGCATGTCATGGATGTTCTGACTAACACTGCAGGAATCACCTTACCTTGAATTTTCTAGTTCAAATCTTCCGGTTGCTTTCATTCCTCTTTGAGCAAGGCCTCATGACTGCGGTGACAAAGGAAATAGTCAGCTTCAGGAGATGAATAGGGAGAGACTACTGAGAAGGTGTCAAGGACGGTTCACGATGTGAAGGTGAGGAAATCCATAGTTGGGCCTCCCGATTAAAACTATGGAAAATTCATCCATGAGCACTTCTAACGGCCTCTCCTAGGGAGGATGGAGAGGATTGGAAGAAAATCCTTTGTTTTGATTCTAGGGATTCCACGCACCCCATTAGCTCGTTGATAACCGAGGACAAGAAGCTGTAGAAAATCTCCATTTCTCTCACTGTGCAGTCGGTCTCGCCTCCATGTGAGCATGGTTTCCCGATGCTTGAAGAAACTCCCGATAAAGATGATCACAGTTCTAAGAAGTAGCAGGTCCTTGAGCTTTCTAGTTTCTCTTTCCTTTCATATGCTTTTAGCTAGCTTTTTTTTCAGACATCTTCTATGTGTAATCATCTCCTCTTTCACATTATAAGTTGATTTCCTGGTATAAAGAAACTTTTTTTTTGAGAGACAGTATAAAAACATAGGTGGACTAATTCTATTTTGTTTTCCACCCTATTCATCATGAACTGTAACATTATTTTGTAAAATATTAATAGAAATTTATTCTCATTTACCAAAAAAAAACTTAAGTAATAACTAAAATAGTATGATGTCAGATCTAACATTTTTATTCTTTTCTTTACCAATCACAGTTAAGGGTCCAATCAAAGATATTAAAGAAAACAAACCCATAGAATATCAAATTCCAAGCCGGTGTAGTTGCACAATAATAAATTCCCACTGCATAGTATTAAATATTAGATGCTATGGATATTCTAGTATGTGTTAATAACCATCCTTACTTCAAAAATAAAGGAGTTGTTTTTAATGCGATATTTTGGAGTTTTTTTAGTTGGAATAGTGAGAAAAAATTGAGATAAAATTTGGATTTTTCTTATTTAAATTTGACTGTATATATAGATTCAGCTCCATGAAAATCTTCTAAAGCATTTCTACTGTGTAGAGTTTCAATAAATCCAAATAGAAAAACTTTTCAAAAAACCACATTAAAAACACTCACAAATAAATAACACAATGATTTCTAAGATTCTCCATGTGATAGAAGCCTTTCTCACTGATGAAAGCATCAGAAATCGGCATTCCCACGTTTTTCGGCAAGTTTTCACGGTAACGGCTACTACACGGCGTTGGTTAATCTAGATTCGCCATGTGATAGTTGCCT
The DNA here is from genome assembly GCA_034641835.2 of Pinus albicaulis. Taxonomy (NCBI): domain Eukaryota; kingdom Viridiplantae; phylum Streptophyta; class Pinopsida; order Pinales; family Pinaceae; genus Pinus; species Pinus albicaulis. The sequence continues at coordinate 1,104,353,646 of CM076570.1, read as the reverse complement.
CTCACATACATTGAGCATCAAGAACAGGCATTCCCTTGGTTTGGTTAGAAAAGATTCATTGCACGAAAAAAGATTCGCTGAAAACGAAAGCGAATAAGTCGCGGGTAGTGCTCTTCTGAGGATGAGTACAAATTCGCTGTTTCCCTCAACTTTCACCAAAAAAATTCTTGTATCTATCTGTACTTCTTTCTGCCAAATTTCATTCTCAAATAAACCATTTTTACGCTAATTTTTCTTGAATTCAGCTGGATTTCTTACTGCCAAATTTCTCACTAATAAATTTGATTGGGCGGCATGATGCTTTGACTCTAAGACAGCACTCCCTGTGAAGCGCCATGTTGCATTAACATCCAAAGAGACATCGACAGCAGAATTATGGCATCACAGGTATGGGCACCTAAATTACAATGATTTATCGTTGTTGCAAAGGAAATCAATGGTTGAAGGTCTTCCTGTTATGAAGTGTGAACATATCCCATGTGAAGCTTGTGCACTTGGTAAGCAGCATAGAGAAGAGTTTCCTGTTCATACTGAGAAACGACAGTATGATATACTTGAATTAATTCACACTGATGTATGTGGACCTATGCAAACTAGGTCTCTTGGTGGTGCTTCATACTTTGTTATTTTTATTGATGATAGATCTAGGTATACTTGGGTCTATTTCATTCGAAGGAAAAGTGACATATTTGAGTATTTTAAAGAGTTTCGAACTATGGTTGAAAAACAAACAGGTAAGTACATTAAAATACTCAGCTCTGATACCAAATTAACAAAAAATGCACAGCAGAATCACTCAGAAACGTGAGACAAAGCTCACACAACTCAATGAAATAAATTGCTCAATTACATCACACTTATATAGGAAACTCACTCACCTAATCTTCCTGAAGAAGAGGAAACAAACCTGAATAGATGGAACTAATTCCTAATTAAACACTCTCGTTCAACCACTCCAAACTAATTCTATTTCTGCATTATTCTCACAACGACCACTGCAGCAATGGCAAGGTTATTCACCCTGTGATTTCGTTTATTTGACTATCTATACCATTGCTAGTTTCATGCATTGGCGATTGGCGATTGATTGAACTTTAATTAAGCATTTGTATTGGATCCATGGCCTCCTGCAAGAGATCCAAAAGAATGTTTCACTTGGAATCAAGGGCATCTGGTCAACAAGAGGCCTCAAATACTGAGGCAGAACGAGTAGAGGGAAAACGCCAGAGGACGGCACTAGAGAATGATGCAGATAATTTTGAGCAATTTTTGGCTTTCTTGGATAGAGTTCAAAATATTAAAACTAAGCATAGGGATTTCGGTATATGGGAGGATATATCCATGTCAGCTGAAGACTTGGGTATTAATGTTATCAAAACTAGATCGCCGTGGATACCCTCCTTCGAGTGGGAAGACTTCTGTGTATCTGCAGCTAAGGATACCATGCCTGCACATAAAGATATACGCAGTCCTTCTGAGAAGAACAATTCGAACAGTTGTGTGGAAAGGGGAAAACAAAGCATTCAACCTGGTAACCATCTTAAAACGCCTTCTTTCTCGAAGGCTACATTTAATAACCTCCCTGCTGAAAGATTTGATCTCAACGTAGAGGCCTCGTCATGATATTATCTGATCTCCGCAGTGTTTTAAACAGTTTCTTGCGGTTTTGTAATCGGGCTGTGTATAATTGTATGCACGAGTATTTTTCAGATTTGTGAGAGATTTTAGGGATTATGTTGATAGCTTTTGTTAAAAGAAAATATGTTGAGTTTTTTTGGTGAAGAAAGTTATGTTGAGAGTTTTATGGAGAAGATCATGGGTCTTGAAATGATTCACAATATTGTAATTTTCTCTATGAATTATAGTTTTAGGGTTTTGAAAAAAAGACTATTAAATGCTATGTAATAGTTTAGTGAGTTTAATTAATCAAATTTGATTTCTACTTTATATAATTATATGTATGTGCATAATAAGATTTAATATATTAATGGCATAAATCAATTGATTTTGTTTCATGAATTAATGTGACATGTAAACTACAAAATTCTTCAATTCACAGTAAAAACCTAAATAAGTTGAGTTTGTGGACTCATAATTCACACCTCCTTCCTATAATCCAGACCATAAGAAATATTGAGAAACTGAAATGATAGACCCCATAAATAGTTTCCATCACAATTGCACCACTTAGATATATGCAAGGATCTTTGTATTTGTGCTACATCGACAGTGTAGGTTTCAACAATTAACGAGGGATTAAGTTATTAATTTTTATATAAGTTAAGTTTAAAAATTCATGAGGGTGTGGTCCATTTAATCTCCACAGGTCTCCTGATTTAATCCCTAGACCTCAGATTTAATCCCTTGACCTCAGAACTGCTCGAGGCTCGATTTCTTCAAACAAAATATCAAACATTGTTTACCAATCTTTTACCTATATTTTAAACAAAATTGTTTAACCAATCTTCTACCTATATTTTAAAATTAGGGTTATATTTTATAAGAGTTGCACCACAGCAGTGATGCATCTTTTGTTTGATGATCGAATCTCTTCTCCTGCTCCATCATGATAATGAGATCATAATTTATATGATATGAGTAACCACGTGAGCACCACAAAAAAACTACCGTGATTTATATTATGATAATCATGTGAGTATTCTCACCTGTTATTGTGTTTTTTTTTCATATATTGCACGTTCGGTATTCATGTGGATGGCATGTGAAATGATTCGAAAATGCACTCACAAGATCCTTTGCCATGGAAACGCTTGTCGAAAGAATATAAAATTTAATTCCAATCTTTTTCCATGTAGCTGGATATGCGTTAAGGGCCAGAAATGTACGCAGAATGGCCGTGTCTTGATTCGATAATGCACTCACAAGATCCTTTGCCATGGATACCCTTGCGTGTCAAAAGGAATAAAAAATGTAATTACAATCTTTTTCCATGCAGCTGGATATACGTTAGAGGCCAGAAATGTACGTAGAATTGGTGTGTCTTTCCAAAGAAATGTTCAAGAAAGTAATAAATTTATTTTAATTTTTGAATATATTAGCAATAGAAATTGCACTCATTGTACTAAGAGGTGTAAAAGAATGTTGTTTAAAGAATAGAAGATTGGGGAAGATTATCTTGAAAACTAAAATTAAGAAATTTGAAAACTTCTATTTTAAGAGAAAAAAATGTTTTTTTAATTAAAAATAAAAAATAAAATAAATTTTAGGTAGAAAATTGGAGAAGATTAGGTTGAAAAACAAGATTACTAAATTTGAAAAATTAAATTTGAAAACTCTTATTCTAATAGAAAAAAAATATATTCTTAATTAAAAATAAAAAATAAAAATAACTCTAAGTGAGTGGGATGGGCAAATACTGGTTCAATAAAAGATAAATAATTAGAGTCTCTAAGAGCACTCTTTGATAATGCCTAATCCCAAACTCCTCACACTTCATCTCTTTCTGGCTCAAAACATATGTAGCTCTATTTTTGATATTCTTATAATATGTGGGAGGTATGGGCATGAACTCAAAACCTCCAATCTCATTATGCAAGTGGATCTCCTTCAGGGTAAAGAGAAAATGACAACCAAATGCTACAATTCAGGGCACTCATTATATTCTAGATAAGTATGTATGTGTAACTTCCTTTTGGTCCCATCACAGGCTTGTTCATGAGAAACAAAACCATATAATTATCTCTCTCTCTCTCTCTCTCTCTCTTTCTCTCTCTCTTCCACCCTCTCCTTCCCTCCCTCTCTCAATCTCCTTGCCACCCCCTCCCCCAAACTTTGTCTCTCCCTCCTTATGGTCTTCCCTGGCTAGCTCAACACAATCCCCACCACACTCCCCATCCCCCCCCAAATCCCCACCTCACTCCCTCTCTCTTTCTCCCTTGCTCAACACCCTTCCCACCTCTCTCCCCCCTATCCCCACCTCACACCCTCTCCCTTTCTCAATCTTCCCCTCTCTCCTTGTTCTATCTTTTAACACCTCACCCCTAGTCCTTCCTCTCATTCAAATATGTTTACCACCATTACTCTCTCTCTTAATATCTCTCTCCCTTACTCTCTTTTAGTATTATAATTTTAGAGAGAACCATACCTACTCAATTTTAGGTGCCGAGTGAATCTTAATTTAAATTAAATAATAAATAAACATAATAATAATAATAAAACATCAATTTGATATGTGAAATATCTTTATTTATAGGACAAGAGAATAACCTCCACTAAAACAACTTACCATGAAAATCTACTAATATATGTTATATCTATTTAAATTTAAATGAATTAATCTTATTAAAAAAAAAAAAAACCAAACAACCACGTAACCTTACAATAACCACACAACAAACCAAAAAAAAAAAAACAAAACAAAATACACACATCATAAAATAACTTCAATTTTTTAAAATTAAAAACCTCTCTCTATATATAAAAAAAATAAACATATGACATCACTTTAAAAATACATAAGTATTATGTTATACAAACCCATATATCTTTTAAACTTTTCTGATCAAAATTAGAAAGCTACCCATTTATTTAATCGTTAAATTAAAAATACTTCGCATAATGAAATTAAACACAATTTTAAATAATATTTAAGACTCCAATCAATCAAATCAAATTAAACACAATTTTAAATAATATTTAAGATTCCCATCGATCAAATAGAATTGGAATTATGCTCAAACAATTATTTGAAATAAAACTCTCTACAGTTTTGATTGAATGGAATAGAATAAGAAAATTTAAATTTGTTACAAATTACCAAATAAATTAAAGAGACGAGAGGGCTTGACAATTCCCAAGGAAGCTAAGTGGTTCCTTGCCGATTCCTTCCTTTACAGATGTATTGGAGATAACACCTTACATGGCCTAACAAGTCTCACTTTGAGAAATTTTATGTAAAATCGACGTTTGTTTTTACACATGTATTGGAGATAACATAGACCCCGCATGGCCTAACAAGTCTATCACTCTGAGCAATTTTATGTAAAATCGACGTTTATTTTTAAAGTTTTTCATTGTGCCGAAATCATCAAAGTTCCAGGTTTAATGGAGAAAAATTGACAAGATGGATTGGCTACAGTGCATTCTAAACTTGAGAGGGGAGATTGGGATCGGGATTGGGATTGAATGGTGTTTTTTTTACCCTGATAATGATGGACAAGTATGTTTTGCGGAGTGCGGGGTTGGATTTGGGTATTTGGTAAGAACAGCGGGGTTGGATTTGGGTATTTGGTGCAGTGAGAGTTAGTAAGTGTTGAGGTGGGATGAAGAGAACAATAGAAAGCAGATTGATTGATTGACTTTGGGAAGGGAGCTGTCAGTGAGTGATGGGGAGGTTAATTACCGTTGGGATATTGTTGGTAGCGCTGCAAATATGGTTCGAGTCCATGGGTTTGTAAGTAGTTTTTTTATTCAATATTCCCTCTAGTAACCGTAAATAAATGGGATATGTAAACCATTCATCATTGAAGATGAGATTCAAGTCCTTGTTATCACTATTACATTAGGATATTTCCAAGACATTTTTTTATAAAAGAAATCTTTTCTCTTAAAAAATCACTTTTTATTTTAGTTATTTTATATTAAAATTTAATATCAATTCAATTGTATTAAATATAAAATTTAAAACAAAACTAGTTTTAGATAAAAACATTTTAAGACAAAAATAGTTTGAAACAAAAAAAAGGAAGATGCAACTTTATATTTGAAAAAAAAAAAAAAAAAAAAAAAAAAAAAGAAACTTTATATTTAAGACAAAAATAATTTGAATTTCTTTTTAAGACAACTTTATATTTAAGAGAAAACTTTATATTTAATAGAATGACCACTTAAGACAATGGAAATTAAGATAAAACCATATCAAAACTTGTTTAAGACAATTAAAAATTAAGACAAAACCATATCAATTGAAGACAATATTATCTAAAACCCACAAAATTAACTCTCATAGTGTGCCCTACGTCTGCTAGCTTGAAGGCTACTATTGTTTCGCGCCTATACCGAGGTCACAATTTCACTTACCATTTACATTATCTTATATAAAGACAAATATTTGTTGGGCTTTTCGTTTTGGTGGGGTAGCTGACTCTGAAGAACGCGACAACTTTTCTTGGGAAGATATCTCTAACATCAATTCCTCTTGTTTCCCTTTGTTCTCTGTCTATACGATTAGAGACAACTTGTCTTTCATTGCATTCGACACTACTACATGGAGGGGAATTTTCAGAAAAAATAATTTTTTTGTCTTAAAATTTAATTTTGTCTTAAAATTTTCGATACAAGGCACTAGTAAACAAGGTAAAAAGTAAAGGATTAGGGGTCTATATTTATGTTGTTGATGGTTTCTTTAGGAAGCAGAGCGATGGAGGCAGGCAACAACTTATTGGATTTAGGGTGATGGAGGCTGACAACAAAGGTGCTTGGTGAGAGGAGTGATGGAGGAACTTTCGTTGAACATGGAAAGGTAGTAACATAGTTGGAGTATTTTTCGGGGCCTCCATCGATTGTGTTTTAATATGTGTTTTTTGACTATTTCATTTATTTTAAATGTTACTTCTATCTGTTGGTTACTGCTATCAGTGCATTCTTGTGTTGAAAATTCTAACTGTCATCGACAACATGGATTAGATTCACCAGAAGGATAGTGGAGGAAAATTACAAAATATTTGTTGGCGGACAATATGCCTACTTCAAAATCTCTATGAGAAATTTTTCGAGAAGAAAACGTTGAGAATAAAATATAGGATTTTGGAAGCATTAGTCACAAAATTCATAAGGGAAGTAATTTTTTCTAAAGTGTGGAGGTAGATGGATTAAATGTAACCTTCACTAGTGTTGCTGGGTGCAATGCATTTAAGCATAATTATCTGAGCTAGATTGAATTTTTATCCCAATTTTGGATGATATCAGGGATCTCTACTAGTTTTTTTGTTTGAAGTTACACTAATAACAATTTATTTTCCACTCTAGTTATTGGTCTACTCTGTGGTCTATCTAAGGTGCACTTGCTGGCTGTTTACGTGGTATTTATTTTGGAGATTTTCTCTTATGGATCTTCCTGCTCCTTCTCTAGTTTGGCATTGGTCGATCAATGGATTTTTGAGGATCTTAGATGCAGCTACCCACTGGTCTTCTCTATGGTCTATCTTTGACACACTGGTTGGTTGTTTTACATGGTATTTGTTCTAAACCTTTGCTCCTATGGATCTTCCTACTCCTCTCGGGTTTGCAATTGGTCGATAGGAGGGTTTCCAAGGATCTTTACAGATACATAAGTGCATTTCTTTTGGGTGGTGGAGTAGGTAACATATTTGAATTTTCAATTTGATCAAGAAGGAGTCTCTCGGGGTCATTAATTGGTCTGTGGGGATATTTATATTTCAAGTTGTTCATTGATTATATGAGGGACAATCCATTAATGGTTTGTGCCACCATTAAATATCTTTGTCGATTATGTGCCTGATGGTATTTTCTTAAGGACATTGGTTGACCGTGATTGGTTAGTTTATTGTATTTGAAGGGGTGTCCTAGTGGATTGACATGGTGACAACCTACATCGAGTGGGGTCAATAATTGATAAGTGACATAAATCTACCTTGTCTACATATTTTATCGAGGATTTTTCAAGCACTACTACATAAGGCATTTTTTGGTAATGCTCTCTACTTTGGTGCACATGTATGTGGGATTACAAAGTGTTGCTAGTGTCGATTGTACAATTGTCATTTTCATCTATTGGTAGGATTTCACTTGATACTGAAGGAAACTGGGGCGGTGATGCTCCATTAATCGATGCGTTGGTACATGTGACTAGTGTGGCAGAGAGTCGTGGCTACCCCAAGTTGGGGGTATACCCCTTTAGGACATCTCCTATACATGAAACTATACACGTGGATTTGAATGTTTCGGTATCCCCACCGATTATTGAACCCGAATGTCGTAATCCATGGAAAATGTGTTTCCATCATTCGTGGAAAAATAAGGAAGTTATGGTCTATTTGTATTATCAGAAACTTGTTTTTGGTTCCGATTTTTTTTGGGATCAGGTGGTAGAATTACAACAGCAGACTTTGGTGGGTAAGTGGTTTTATCTGTGAATTGATGGCTCTTAGATGGATTCCTAGGTTAAATAACATTAGTACCCTATTCTTAAGTACTCTCCTAATTTCAACATTTTATACAATCAATGGTTATGCTTCCACTTTATTAATGATGACAATGCTGCGAATATTTTGGGATCATATTGGGTTCATGGTCATGGTTTCCTCTCTTTACATCACTGACATTTGGTCTTTCATCCATACCTAAAATTACCATAAAAGAAATTGGTTTCGAGCTAAACTCCCTCGTTTATCGCTTGTATTCTAGTCATGTGAATCACTAATGATGATCAAAAATTCCATTGGTAAATTTGCTTTCCTGATGGAAGTAAGTCTGTTACAGTGATATAAATGTTTCACATGGATTTTAGTGGAGGTGGACTTTGTTGTTGGCCTCTGCACAGAGGTGGAGCTCAATTAGGGTGGCTTCTCTACTAGGCAACGAATTGACTATTGGGAAAACAAAATCATTGTTTGGGTTGTCATAATGTTGGAAATTTTATTTCCGAGTTCCCGCATAGATTTGGAAATCGACGACATGGAATTTCAGAGATTGTTTGCGATGGGGGTTGTCCATTGACATCTATACACTCTCCGGAAACTCAAGAGATTGGTTAGCACTCTCTCTTAAGTAAGCGTAAAATCACACCACCTATGACATGTTCTGGGAAACATATTCATAATGATTTGGTATTGAGTGTTGTTTCTCTTGGTCATTCTACATTCCATCATTTATGTATTGTTTCTCCTCATAATCAATTGTCACATTTTGATTGTATTGAACATTATTCATTGTTATTTGAACTGGAAATTCATCCCTGTTCACACAATTTCGAATATACCCACACTATCTTTTGATGCGAATGGGATGACCTCCACTATTGATGCTCAATGGTTGATATCTGTGACCTTACTCAGATTCAGTTTGGGACATTTTTGTAGACCTTTCTCCTACTAATTCAGTGAGGAGTGATATCGAGTTTCTCCATGTTCACCCTCATATCCATCTAGAGACCTTGTTGATTCATTCATTCTCCTCTCCTTAGATCTCTAACAGTCCCAATTCTCACCGTAATGTGACCATTAGGAACGTCCAACGATGTTTGAAGCCTTCGAATCATTTGAATGTGGCTGATACTGATCTTCACAATATTTTTGCAACATTGGATCCTAGTCCATCATCTTCTGGTACATCAAATTTTGTTTATGCTTTCTCTCTTATTCGGTCCCTTAAAGATTATTTTCCTGATTATGAGGGCTTACCATGATAATAATGTCCTTAGATATCGAGGGCTTGGGCAGTGCCCGAAAAATCCTCATACTCTAGCATTTGACTAGGACTAATCGTCCGTCTATTATCCTTTTACAAGAGATGATGATGATTGGAGACAAAATTTGGTCCATTCTCCTCTGCATCTGTCCTAGGTGGAAGGTATCTGTTGTGGATGGTTTGGGTTTATATAGTGGTCTTGTAGATTTTTTGGATCCTAAGGTCATGAATTTTCTTGTCTATAAATCCTTTGCAGGTATCCTTCTACCTGGTTTCATCAAGGACTCGAAGGATAGATTTAATATTCTTAATAGATATTCTCCATATTCTTCCAGAAGATACTTCTAGGATAAATTGGAATCATGTGGCCTATTAAATATGGGATCCTTTATTTTGGCGGGGGATTTGAACCTCACCATTGCAGATAATGAGGGCTAGGGAGATAATTGAAGAGTGGACCCACTGGTGGGGTACTTCAATGATATTACTCGCAGGAACCACTTGATTGATATTTTTTGGGCTCCCTTTATTCCGACATGGAGAAATGGTCGGGTTGGGTATGTAGGGATCTCTAAGGGATTTGAGTGTTTCATGCTTCACAAAAAATTTGTGTAGTGCTCAGTGTCTATGAAATCTTGGGTTATTCCATCCTAAATTTCGTATAATTACCCTATCATACTCTAGTGGCACACAGATGATGATTGGGGTGGTTTCCCGTTCAGATTAATCATCACTACTTAAAATTTCTTTAATTTGATTAATTTGTGTGTACTTTTTGGGAACATGGATTAGACCCCTTGATCACATCTTCTTTTGAAATTATTGGGATTAAGTTGAGGGGTCTTAAAAAAATATTCAGTAATTGGATTCAGACTAAAAAGAGGAAGCATATTAATGAAATTTTTGTTATTGATAAAAAACTTGGTATATTTGTTGATCCTTCACATGCATAATATTTCTCGGTGGTGCAACAATTACTAACTATGGATTTAGAAAAGAGGAAGAATGATATTTACAATTACAGGAGGAGGGGTTGAGACTAAAAATTCATTCTCTGAGTGAGTATCGAGAGGAGACAAGAATACAAAATTATTTCACAATTATGCAACAAAGCACCACAGGGAGAACTCGATCTGGTAAATTCATGATATTAATGGTAATTGATTATCTACTCTTCCTAACACCCAGGTTGAGGCATTGAGATATTTTTTCAATCAATATAAGGCTATAGAGGAGGTGTATATTGTGCAACATATGGGGGTCGTTGATTCATATCGGAATATGTTCGATGTCGACACAAATAATATGTTATTTCAACCCATTACAATGGAAGAATTATAGGCGACGATGAAATCCTTTGCTCATGATAAAATTCCTGGGCCTAATGGCTGGCCCATTGAATTATTTTTACACTTCCAAGATATTATGGGCACTGATATATTGGTAGTTTCAGAAGAATCTCGAGAGGTTGGTTATATCCCTGGTGATATTAGTTCCACTTTAATTACATTAATTCCTAAGGTTTCACATGCATCAAAATTTGTTGATTATAGGCCTCTCTCTTTGCAACACCTTATACAAAATTGTTTCCAAAATCATCGCTAATAGGTTGAAACTTACACCATCAGAGGGTGTCACCCAGGAATGATTTGGGTTTCTTCGTCAAAGAAAAATTCAATATGTGGTTGTTATTGCACATGAGAATGTACATAATATAAAATATAAGAATCTCAAGGAGATTATTATGAAGTTGTACCAATAAAAATCTTTTGATTGTGTATATTGGACCTTTCTTCGGATAGTTCTACACAAAATTGGAATTTCATTTCAAGTTTCAAAATGTATCATCACGTGTGTATCTACTGCAAAATTTGTCGTATTGGTTAATGGACTTCCTACTAAATTATTTTTTGTATCTGAATGTCTTTGACAAGGATGTGCCTTATCAACCATTCTTTTCATTCTTGTTATTGAGGGACTTGGTATATTTCTCTTGTAGGCACATATGGATGAGTCATTGAAAGATATATTTATTACTAAACAAGTCAAGGTTACTCATCTTATTTATGTCGTTGACATGTTACTATTTGGTATATTATATGTTCTGTAATGGAGACAAATTAATGGTATTATTGACCTATTTGGATTGGTAATTGGACTCCATATGAATAATACTAAATCTCATATGATTTCTGCTTACCGAGATGATGCACTGGTATTGTAGATTTCTCATATTTTTGGTGTTATCTAAACTGCATTGGATGGTGTTTTTAAAAATCTAGGATGTATACTTAAACCTAATTGTTATGGAATTAAGGATTGTATCTGTCCTATAAATAAATTCCATCGTAAACTTTTATCATGGTCATGCAAGTGGCTCTCCCTAGGAGGCAGGCTTACTGTAGTTCAAGCAGTCCTTCAAAGCATCTATGTATACTGGCTTCATATTTTCTTTCTACATAATAATATCATTAAAAGGATATTTTTCATCCTCTCCAACTTTAATTGGGATGGTAACTCTGGTAAGCACAAATATCATTTCGTCAACATGGCGATTCTTACTCAAAGGAAAGAGGATGGGGCATCCTTGATCTCGAGAATATGAGTTGGGCATTAATTATGAAATTTATTTGGTGGGTTGTATATGGCGATGGAATTAGGCATATCATCATCAAATCTAAATACCTCCAAAATAAATCAATGATATTGTCGATAAAGGTCGACGCACATATCCCACATGACATATCTTATGTTTGGAGGATATGTATGAAGGTTTGCGCATGGCTTATGAGAAATATTTAGTGGAAAATTGGAGAAGGCACAAACATTAAAATTGGCGTAGATCCAATTTTTAGATTTACATGTGATCACATCTTTCCGTTGGACCTTCTACAAAAAATCCACAATTTGGGCATACACCTTGTTAGTATAATATTTATATAGGACGTATTCTCCAATCCCTATTGGCTCATGGCCTCCAAAATTGGATTATATGGGGATCTTGAAGGTAGATGGAATATATATTTTTGAGACCTTGCATATGTGAGCATATTTCTCACTAAAAATGAGGATAAATATGTATGGAATGACAACTTGGCGATGGATAAAATAAAGGTTAGAGAGGCATATTGGTACATTTCTCCACTTATTCTTTCTCCTCCAGCAAATGGTTTATGCAAATATGGAAGTGGAAGATTCCAAAAAAGCTATAGGTTTTTGCTTGGCTCATTTAGCAACCAAGGAACCTAGCCCCCACTTCCATAGGATCTAGAGAGGGCTGAGGTAAGGGGATACCTCTCACCTTGAGATTCAATTCTCCTACCAATATGGTGTGTTCTTCCACAAGTTTTTCTTGCACCACCTCCTGAACTGTTGTAAGAGGGGTAGGATTTTTATCCTTTTCCTAAACCACTTGTCCCCGAGAATTTATGTGTGTCTCAGTTTCTTGTTTGAAGGTGGCCTGTTGGGATCAGATTTCTTATTACTTTCTTTTAAGGTTGAGAATTTCTACATCCAACATATCATTTGGAGGATGGAGAATTTATTACTCTTCGATTTCATGCGATATCTTCTTAAAGGATAAATTATCACCTTCCACCTCCGAAACTCTAGAATAGAGGGTGTGTATTTCTGACGAAAGCTTATTGTTTTGAAATTCCAAAAATTCCATTTTCCGTACCATTTGTTTTTCATGGGCTGTCCAGAATGACAAATGCGACTGCATGGCTTTTTAATGGACCCCAGTTCCAAGTTGTACCCCTTGATCCTCAACCACTATTACTGCAGGTTTAGGCGAAACTAGGGTCTCTGACAAGATTTGAAGGAATTGGTTTACGTCCATGTCTATTTCCATTAAAGGTACTATAAAAATATTGCACAGATAGGAACTATTATTTCAATTTTTATACAACTTATTTAGGGTATTTGTCAAATCTTGAGTGTGTATCCCAAAAACAGGTTGCAACTCTCTTCCTTTCCTATTCTACCCCTCCGTTGTTGTTATTCTTCTTCTCCTCCCTCCTTATCTGTGCTTCTGCACGTTTTCAAACTGATCATGCGACTGCAATTGTATGGCAGTCTCTGGAAAATAAAAAATCTCTTACAAAAGTGATTGGCTTGATTATAGAAAATTAGAAGCATCTTATAAAAACTTCGTAGTGAAAAAGAGAGTAGATATACTCACACAATGACTTCACAAAACTACACTTCTCCATACCTCCCTCGTGTCAACAATTTCCCTCTACACATTCCATTCTATACATGTCCATTGTTGATGTGTGTTTCTTTGTTCTCCATTTCAGGTTTGTCCAGTCAGATGGTGTCACTGAAATAATGAATCCATTCATACTACTATTTTTATTCCTTTGTAATTCCCCGAAGGCTTCTTATTTCAACTTAAGGTGGATGAGGATATATGGACTTTTTTTATTTTTTTATTTATGGCCTTGATTGTTTCTCAAGTGAATATGCTCATCATATTCTTTGTCTCAATTCTTATTAACTGTTGTAGTGTGTTAGGTTGCATTTAATTTTAATAAAACAAAAAATATATATGTGTGCCACGTGACCCTCATCCACCAATTTCCTAGGGATTTGAGATTATTCCAATTCTAATAAGCTCCTCCATGATAAGTTCCTCATTCTTATTTATAACGTTCATTTATATATAGGAAAATTTTATTTAGTAAAATGGTCCATTACTTTTAATAAATTAAAAAAAATAGTTTTGTGCCACATGACTCCCCAACCACCACTTTCCTAGCGATTTGAGATTATTACAATTCTAATAAGTTTCTCATTATTATTTATAACATTCATTTATATAAGCAAATTTTATTTAACAAAATGGTCTATTTTACAATAAGATGTGTAATTTTTTCTTTTCAAGTTAAATTTGGCCCATAACCTTTTTATACATGGCTAATCGCTTAAATATGTGCATTAGTAAGACATTCTTAGTATTGCATTTTTTTTTGTTATATTTATGAAGCCTTGAACCATATCAACCACATTAATATTTTTAATATAATTATACTAGTAACCACATTCATATTTTTTTCATGTAATTGTACTACTAAATATCTTCCAGAAAATAGGTAAGTCTTAATGACCGTCCTTGGAAGAAAATAAAACATTTATTCAAAATCCAATGATAATCTAGTCATAAAATTTTCTATTTTTTACATTAATTTTTAACTAAGCCCGTTTCCTTGAACTCTCCAATGAGATTTTAAGACTTGAAATTTTTATAGTTATACTAGTAACCACATTCATATTTTTTCATGTAACTGTACTACTAAATAAATTCTAGCAAATAAGTAAGTCTTAATCACTGGCCTTCGAGAAAAATAAAACATTTATTTAAGATTAAATGATAATCTAGTCATAAAATTTTCTATATTTTATATTAAATTTTAATTAAGCCTATTTCCTTGAACACTCCCATGATATTTTAAGACCTTTTATAGTTATATTAGTAACCGCAATCATATTTTTTCATGTAATTGTACTACTAAATAACTTCCAGCAAGTAGGTAAGCCTTAAACACCGGCCTTCGAACAAAATAAAACATTTATTCAAAATCAAATGATAATTTAGTCATAAAATTTTCTATTTTTTATATTAAATTTTAACTAAGCCCATTTCCATGAACTCTCCCATGAGATTTTAAGTTTTGAATTTTTTATTTTCTCTAGACTCTGTATTTTTTTTAATATTAAATTTTAATTAGGCGTGTTCCCCTTGAAGTTTCCCATTGTTGTCTTAAAATTTTCGTGTGCGTGGCTCTTGTTCCCGCTGGTATATATCCTCAAAGGCTTCACAAAGGTTTTTAAAATTTTCATGCGCATTGCTCTTCCTCCTGCTGGCGTAGTTTCACAGAGGACAATGAGAATGATGTGGAGGTTGTGGCCTAGTTTGTGTTCTTTCTCTCATGCCAGGTGTCCTTGGAGAGTTTGAATTTCGCTCTGGACTTCTCTCTTCCAACGAGAGCAATGTTGATGTTTTTGTAAAACATTAGAGAAATGGTAACTCACCGTGGTCTGATTTCTGGAAACATGTAGAGGATATGGATTTTCCCTCTTCTTCATCCTTCTCTGTTGTTTTTCTCTAGATTTTCTTTGGTTGATGCTGGATTTTCTGTCTTCTTCCTCCTTCTCTACTTATATTTTGTGGCTTCACTTCGGCCGAGCACTGGAAACAACACCAGGAAAATGGGGATCTCTACCATATTGTATTTTCTCAGGGATGATTTCTAGAAATAGACAGATGATATGCATTTTCCTTCTACTTCCTCCTCCTCCACCATTGTTTTGTAGATTTGCTTCATCCAGGCGCTCGATTTTTGCTTTAAATTAACAACTATTACCTGGTCTAGCAGAGGTTTTAAAGTAATGTTCCTAAACCTTAAAGAGCCTTCTACAAATTAAACAACCACATTTGATAATCCAAAAACATGCAGTTTAGAGAGCCCTTTTTCAGACGCAATATTTATTATTTAGTATATTTAGGAGGGCATGAAATTCATCCCATTTGTTTCTATGTATTCCTAATATAATCTTGAATGAGAAGTACCATTGATCAAGCATATGTAACATCCCGCTGGCAGTATGGACCAATTTTACACTGCCCTTTTCCATCAAAAAACCTAACTTCAAGATTTGTTAATTTATGAGGCTTAAGGTCTGAAAATTTCTTTAGTTTTGGAGGTCATTTTATATCATCATAAACATATTTAATTTTTTGGAAAAATTCCAAATAGGAAAAGGAAAAACCAAGAAATAATATTGCATTTATGGTATCCAGATTGCCCATGATACCACACAGGGTAATGCTTTGTGTTTTTATTGTCTTCCAGATCTACTTTAGGAAAACCTGGGAAATAACTGAGTAATTAGTCTATATTTTACACCTCTGTTTGGATTGGTTAGTCTATAGTCAACTTTAATTACTCCCGTGTTTGGACTGGTTAGTCTATAGTCACAGTTAATTACTCCTTTGTTTGGACTGGTGCTTCTCCAGTTGTAGGGGGGTGTCCCTAATAATCATGTCTTGTCAATACTTTAGCAGTTAGTGCAAATGATAGCCACATGAAGTATTTTTCCATGATATTCATGCAAGAAAACAAGGACACAAGAAATCTTAAGTTAAATGATATGAGAAAATTTCCAATCATAGAGAATTTAGAAGCCATACATTGGAAGATGAATGAAGAGATGGATGCACCGTAAGTGAATAATATCAAAATAATGGAACTTAGGCCACTCACACTATTGTATTGAAAGAAAAACTACTCAACCAAAATATTTGAAGAGGTGTAACATATGGTATAATCAAACCCTATGTAATGTACTCTTCTACTTAACCCAAAAAATAAATTGCACTTTTCATTTCAATAAGTCACAAGACACAGATTTTAATATCTTTTATTTGAACTTCGATTCCACCATTTACTTTCGGTCTCACTTAGTGTAGGAATTTATAGGGTAAGTTCCTTAGATCAAACACCAAAGGTCACAGCTCACAAATAGATCACAAATTAGTACACCAGTATTTGATGTGATTAAAACCCTCGAAGAGAGAAACGGTCCACGGCCTTAGCATACATGGCCACTTCAGGCAGTTTATTAATATAAAGAAATAAAGTTTACATATGCTTCTCTCATAAATGGTTACCGGACAAATGACCCTTCGTGCTCTTTAAATAGATATCATGGACCAATCGGGTGTTAAGCCACAGGTCAACTATCGATAATACCAAGGAGAGACTGAACCACCAGATCATTATATATCGTGATCGTTGGATTATAAGTTACAAATCTACATAGTAAAGAAACACATGTTCTCTAACTCTACGCTAGACCAAGTTATACTTAACTATTTCCTATGTGTGGGAATATCCTAACATCCTCCCTTAAGATTAACTTGGCATAGGATTGAAGGATTTACAAAGGTGACACAAAGGGAGACTATTTCCTATGTGTCGAAATATCCTAACATACCCCTTAAGAACAACTTTGTATAGGATTGAAGGATTTACAAAAGTGACACAATAGGAGAACGAAGGAGGCATTAGAGCCTATCCCTCCTTAATGATAAATTTCCTGAACTCCAAGCATAGATCGAATTTTGGTAAACTTCGCTTTTGTGAGAGCCTTTGTAAAGATATCGACAACTTGATCATTGGTTGAACAATACTTCACTTGAAGAACACGATGATGAATGAGCTTTCTGATGAAGTCTATGTGAATCTCAATGTGTTTCATATGCTGATGCTGAACTGGATCTTTGCATAGATGTATGGAACTCTCATTATCACACCAAAGTGTAGTTGGATGCTATTGATGAAGACCAAATTCAGTCAGGATCTGACGAAGCCACAGGGCTTCCTTTCCAGCTTCAACCTCACCACGATACTCTACTTCTGCTAAAGAAAGAGAGATGGCACTTTGTTTCTTACAAGACCATGTAATAGGTCCTAAACCAAGAGTGAATACATAACCCACAGTAGAATTTTGATCATCAAGGTCACCAACCCAATCAGAATCAGTGAAACCAATCAACAATGGAGATGCTCCTGCACTGTAATCAATCCCGAATTGAATTGTACCTTGAATATATCAAAGTATTATTTTAGCTTCTTTCCAGAGACTTTCATGAGCTTGGTGCATAAACCGAGAAACAATACCAATGAAAAGGAAAGATCGGGAAGATTATGGGTTAGATACATAATTTTACCAACAAGTTGACGGTATAAGGTATAAACAACTTCAGGGGTAGTACAAGTGACTAAAATCTTGACTCAATACTGAAAGGGAGAAGGGGTTGGATTACAGTCTTCCATGTGAAAGTGACATAGAATATTACAGGCATACTTGGACTAAGAAAGGGTAATACCTTGTTTGGATTGCAACACTTGAAGACCAAGGAAATAATGCAACTGTCCTAAGTATGTCATTTCAAACTTATTTTTTAGGCTATAATTCACATGTTTTATATGGTTGGGATCACTACCAGTAAGGATAAGATCATCAACATAAATAACAAGGACGATGAAAGACTTACCCACTTTCTTGGTGTAGACATTATTGTCAGAATGACACCTAGAAAAACCATTATCTAAGAGAAAGCTATCCATTTTGGAATACCAAGCCCGAGGAGCTTGTTTGAGACCATATAGAGACTTCCTAAGGAGAAAAACAAGGCTAGAGTCATTTTTTATAAATCCATGGTGTTGTTCCATGTATATTTCTTCAGGCAACTCCCCATGTAAGAAGGAAGATTTAACATGCATATGATGGAATTTCCATTTAAAGGAGGCAGCAAGGGAAATAACAAGGCAGATATAATTCATTTTGGAAACAAGGGAGAAGGTTTAAATATACTCAATGCCTTCAACTTGTGAAAATAGTTTAGAAACAATACGAGATTTATGTTTATCCACTTTTTCCTCTAGTCCAAAATTTGTTTTGTAAACCCATTTGCATCTAACAAGTTTCCTTCCCTTTAGAAGAGGAACATGATCCCAAGTATCATTTTCCAATAAGGAATGATATTCTTCATTCATAGCTTCATCCAAATATGGATTACCTGAAGCTTCTTCAAAGGTGTCTAGATTAGGATTTTCTAGAACTTGAGCCTATAAGGAAGAGGCTCTTTCAAATTGAAAAGGTGTACGACGTTGATCTGCAGGTCACCTGCAAGAGAACCTGCTACATCCCGAGTAGAGAGGATACATCTTGGAAGCTATCAAGCTGAAGGAATATCTTGAGGAGGTGGAGGAGGATTGCCATCCTCACTATCATCATCTGAAATAGAAGGAATGTTGTCAAAAATAGAAGGGATAGAGAGAGGTGGCACATATGCCAAATCAGGCTCGCAAGACAAAGGTGGCACACCTACTGAACTAGGCTCATAGGTCGGTATATTTTCATCAAATTTTGCATCTCTTATAATGATTACATTTTTGGATTTTGGTTGAAGAAGTCTATATCCTTTGGCATCTTCATAATTTACAACAAAAATGAAATTTTCACTCTTAGTTTATAAGGCTTTATGTTTCACATCTGGAATATAGGCCAAAGCTTTACTTCCAAAAAAATGAAAGTGACTTACATCTGGTTTAATTGAGCTCCAGGATTCTTCTAGAGTTATATTCCTTTAAACCTTAGTAGGAGTGTGATTTACTATGTAATTTACAGAGTTAATTGCTTCTGCCCAAAAATTAAGACTAAGTCCTTTAGATTGAAGCATATAATTAGCCATTTATTTTAGAGTGCGATTCTTCCTTTAAACTACACCATTTTGTTGTGGAGTATATGGAATAGTATGTTGCAATTGAATTCCATGCTTAGTGAAAAAGTGAATAAATTTCTTGTTAACATATTCTCCTCCATTGTCAGACCTTAACTTAAGAATGTGATGTCCAAATTTTTTCTCAACAAAGGCCTTAAAGGCTAAGAACATGTTAAAAACTTCATTCTTGAGTTTTAAAAAGTATACCCAAGCTCGTCTGGAAAAATCATCAATGAAAGTTAAGAAGTACTTGCTGCCAGAAAAAGAAACAACATGAAGTGGACCACATAAATCACTGTGCACAAACTGCAAAGGGGCTGAAGCGTGGAAACAAGCACGTTTGTCAAAACTATCCCGATGATGTTTTCTGAGTACACATCTGGAACAAACACCTTCTCAGTAAGGTACCATAGGAAGAACTGTCACCATGTTTTATTTACATAAATTTTTAAGAGAGCGATAGTTTAAGTGACCAAATCGCTCATGCTAAAGTTTGCTCACTTCTTTATTATGAGAAAAAAAAATAGAGGGAAGACATGATGAACCAAAGTTTTCAAACTTATACAACCTTTTGGAATCATCAACAATGCTAGTAGCTAAAATATGTCTAGGATATTTGAGGTCCTTAATTACAACATCATGAGGTGAGAATTCTACTGTTTACCCTTCGCCTGAATGAGTTATTTGATAAACAGATAGAAGGTTGCAGGAAAAGTTAGGAACCCATAATACATCATTAAACTAACCATTATCTAGATGAATGGTTCCATACCTTCCAACAGTAATAGATCTATCATCATCAACATAAATATTTTTGGTGTTACAATCATTTAAAGAAGAAAACATGACTTTATTTTTGGCCATGTGGTAAGAGGCTCCAAAATAAATGAGACACTCATGATAATGAGAAGAATAAGATACATTCAAAGCATAACGATATCTTGATGCTTGATAACCACAAGCAGAAAGTGCCATTCCTAAAGATGAATTTGAAGAGTAGTAGAAATTGATGTTGTGCTTTTTCATTGCTGCTTCCAAGGCTTCCATCTTCTTAAAAAAATTTGACTCTACGTGGTCATCACAATTACAAAAGTTGCGATGTCTATTTATCTTCTTCCCTTTGTTTTTATTTTCCTTATCATTTTGTTGAGTTGTTTTTTTAGTTTGCGGCTGAAATTGCTTAAGACCCTTCTTTCGTTTAGGACCATTCATTTTATGATGCTGCTTCTTAGGATTCTTTTGGTATGGTTGTTGTTGGGTTGCTAAATCTTTCTTAGAAGAGTTTCCAGTATTAATAAGACCAAGGTGTAAGCTTTTTTCTTGTTCTCTTATCAAAAAATCATGAAAGGCATCAAAAGAGAGGGGATTGTAGGTTGTTCCTTGAGAAATGAGGGCTTCTCTAGTGGAATGGAAGGAGGAAACAAATACAGAGTATGAAGGGCCAAGCTTAGCAAGAATGGAATAGATAAGGCTACCATCTTCCTTTTTGACCTTACAACCTTCTAGAATAATTCTAAGGGTCTTGAATTTGGACAAAAAATCTTCAATAGAGGAGAAATTATTGGGGTCTAAAGTAAGAAACTCATTTTCAAGCTGGTGGGTTTCATTTTTAATGCCAAAAACAATATTTAGCTTTTTCATAGCTTCATCAAGGGATTCAATGTCTTGGATATGAAATCTAATATCTTGAGCAATGGACATTCCTATCAACCCTCGTGCTTGATCTTGTTTATTTTCCCATTTAGCGACTTTATCTCCATTGTTAGGTTTAGTTTCTTGTCCTGTGGTTATTCTAGAAATCCCTTTACTTCTAAGTAATTCTACCATGTAACATAGCCATTGGAAATAATTGGTGCTGTTAAAAATAACCAATCATGAACTTTCCATTTTATTCTAAAAATGAAGCTGAAAGGGTTGAAACCAACTGTTCCAATCAAAAGATCTCGAAAAATTAGGCCAGTTAAAAAAAAACAGCTCTGAAAACGACCTCTAATTGAAGAGGCTATGCATTTTTGAAAAAACATTGTAGTATATGTCAAATAGTTATTTGAGAGGTTGAAAGATGATGATGAAGATGTAATTTTAAAAACAAATCCCCCCCACCCCCCCCCCCCCCCCTTTAAAAATTAATACAACAAGGTCACTTTAAAAAAAAAGCTACTTTATGTGACCCACTTTTATAAATAAGTGAGAGTCACTTTTACAATGTTACTTTAAACAAAGAACCTTTTTTTTAAACCAAAAACTTGCCAAAAGGTTTTTTTAAGAAAAAGTAACTTAAAAAAAAGCTTGCAAAAGAGACTTGAACCCAAGACCTCTATTATCATAAAGTAACCTTACCCAAAGTGAACTAGTAAAAGGATTATGTAAATTTTTGAAAGGAGGAAGGGGTTTTTTTGTTTTTTGTTTTGTTTTTTTATTTTTTCTCTTTGATGTGCATGCTTTTCTCTGAAAAAACAAACACAAATCCATGCAAGAAAGAATAATGTAGAAGCATTATGGCATAATGTAAGATTTTCAGTTAGTCTTACTAGCAACTATCCATTTTTTGTTATTTTTTATTTTCTAAGATCACACAAAGACGCGCGGAAAGAGCATGCGTACTAGAAAAATCTCGTCTTCTTGTTTATGATTTCACGAGATTGCACACAGTGCAGAGAAAAGACCATACATGGGGAAAGGGTATATATCTGGAAATAAAAAGAACTATAAACTGAAATAAACAGAGGGAACTAAAATAAATAAAAGTATTAATGAATATAATTGAAAAAAAACAAACTTTATACCTCCAGATCTAAAATGACATAACTTGGGCAACCGTAGACCTTTTCACATGAAACGAAAGGGGTTCCTCACAGTAATAGACAATCTAGACACAACAGAGCTGTTATCCCAGCCCAAGAGTGGTAAAAAATAGTATCTCTGGAAAACGACAATTGCATGTAGTCAAACAGGCTTTGGTTTTGGGTCAACAACAAATGCGATGCTCAAAATGTCTCGGATACCATGTAGGAATTTACAGGATAAGTTCATTAGATCAAACACCAAACGTCACCACTCATAAATAGATCACAAATTAGTACAGCATTATTTGACCTGGTTAAAATCCTGGAAGAGGGAACCAGTCCACGACCTGAGCTAACGCGACTACTTTAGGAAATTTATTAATATAAAGAAAGAAAAATTGCATAACCTTTTCACATAAACGGTTACTAGAAAAATGACCCTCCATGCTCTTTAAATAGATATCATGGACCAATCGGGTGTCAAGCTAGGGATGAAGTGTCCGTAATACCAAGGAGAGAGTGAGCCGTCAGATCACTACATATTGTGATTGTTGGATTATAAGTTACAAATGTATATAGTAAAGAAACACACTTTACCTAACTCTACGCTATACCAAGTTATACTTAACTATTTCCTATGTGTCAAAATATCCTAACACTTAGGATTCATCCAGAAACAAGAATGACAATCTTAAATAATGATTTTATTTTCTAAAGTTACTGACATTTTCAGTATGATTTATCCATACTATTTCCTATAATCTAAATTATTTATAAAATGTTTTATTGGTTGATTTTACTCCTTGTAGTTTCTAAGTGGATGTTAGTTTTAATCCTATCTTCTTCATGATAGATTCGATCCATCAACAATTATGCATAAAGTGTCACTAAGTGTGACTTTCAAAAAGTGTTTAGCGCTAGCTAGATATAGACAAACTTCTTTAATAGAGTGATGAAAATTTACAAGTTTACAAGTTTTCCAAAAAATGTAAGCTTTCATCTTCTTAGCTTCTTATCTATTGTTTACTTCATACGGTTCATATTTCCATTTGATTGAGATACAAAGAATGTACTCCACTAACTCCCAACCAGATTCCCTTAGGCTTAATGGTAAGCTACCATTCCATAGGCTAGGTAACACTCTTTCAACTATAATGTCCCTTTCTGTATCTCTTTTTTCACCACCTCATATCTCAATCATTATGAATTCAAAGTTTTTTTTGCATGGATAAGAAAGCTACATGGAACAAAAACCATTATATTTATTAATTCAAGTTTTGAGGTGTTGAATAATTATCAAATATTACATTTTCAATATTTGCTATAATTCCTCTGTCAAGATACAATTTCCCTTGTGATACCGTGGGCTATGTATGCCCCCCTTTGGCCTTTCTATTGAACCTATTTGGTTGTTTTCTTACTTAGTGCATTTTTAGTGAAAAATGGAGAAAAATCATATGTATCATGTTATCATATTCCAACCATCATGGACATGCCATCCAAGTAACTTGGTATTTGATCCTAAACTTCTCGGATGTGCTTGATTGGTGTCTTGGACACTGGTGTAAAGTCTCGAGCTAGAAATTGAATTTCCAGATTAGAGATATCGGATAATATTAGAACCCTGATGAGCATGGTTTTTAGCATTAAATATTCCAATGGTTCCCTACCTTGAATTTTTTTCAACAATGAGCATGATTTGGGTAGCATTGTCCTCATGAAATAGTTTAGAGAAAAAACTAACAATGTTGTGGTTTCATCAATCGTTCTGAAGGCTCAATTGATTTGATCTTTCTCAGATTGACATCCATATTCTGTTACTTTTAATTAGATGGCACCTTGATTTTAAATTGATAATCATATTGGCTTAAATTGTGTGTTTATCTACATGTTTCAGGTATCCCTTTCATGCCTATTCCTATGTAGCTTAATCGACTTTGTGTATCTTGGAAGAAATTGGGGTGAAAGTTGAAGAGTATAATTAAATTTCATATTATCATTTACCCAATATTGCAGAGGGTAGGGTAATGATTGTGTTTTCTTTCATATCTATCAGTGTCTCTATTGGAATTAATACCTACTGGGTCAATTTGTTTATCCCTAATACCTCATGATGACCTTCTCAAGTGGATGTTGTAGTTTCATAACCTCTAAGCATCTTCTGGTTGATGTTTGCACCAGTTGAATGAGAAGTAAAAGGAAAAAATATTAGTTATATTTCACTATCATATTTTACAAGGATATGCTAACTTTATAGCGTGTGAAGGATGATATGATATGATTCTCATAAAACCAAAAGATTTAAAGAATCACATTTAATGCACATGGAGCTAGAAAAAATACTCATACTATCTCATTATTTCAATTTCCATTAACTCAAGTATTGTTTTTATTTCATATTATTTCTTGTTATATGTCCTCAGCCTTATGTTCTCCATTTATGGCCATCATGTTATATACTTGTAGGATCTCAAGGGGAAGTCAAGGATATTTCAATTATCTGTTCAATAGTATTATTTCATAACAAGTCTTCTTATATATACTCAGCCTCCAGTCCTCCATTGGTGGCCATGATGTAATATAGTTGCAATATCAACATGGGAAGCCCAGGTTTGAAGATTCAATTCTATTACCAATAGATGAAGTACTATTGAAGTAGTTATTGAATTCGTTCAGTTGTTGTAGGGTTAAATCCTCTCCTAAGGTTCGATCTAAGGTTCATTTATCCCTCTGTGACAATGAAAGGCTGGAATAAGACATATTGTGGCAGCAACTACCCCAAAAGTATCCTTGATGACAGCAGCTCACCCTTAGGGTGAAATCATAGTTCTATTGAGAGAAACGAGTTTGATTATTGTAGCCACTAAACCCTTTTGAGGTCTCGCTTAGGCCTAGGTATTTTTGGGGCAACGTAGGATGATTCAATAATAATGGCATCACTTTTGTAAACTTCTCCAAGGAATTATATGGTAAAAAAGTGAGATTGAGACTCGGGTATGATTCTAAGGTGTGTTTGTGGGAAGCATCTATTCCTTATCTTACATCCCATTGTCACAACCTTTTCCCCATGTTGGGCTTCAATGTTGAATTTCAATGCAGTTTATACTATAATAGGTCCGACTAGTTATATGCATTATGAGGTTATCCACCATAATGAATACCACTTGCCCACATTTTGTAATAAATTGTTTAATCGAGTTGTATAGATATTTATGTGATATTTTGTAGGAGAGTTGAGAAGTTCTTAGTCATCTATAAGTTTATTATTTACATGCAAATCAGTCTAGAAGTAGCCTATCCTTCATTTACAATCATTTGGCTTCGGGTTTTGAAAATCTCCTGAAGGAGACTAGTGCAAGAAAAACCATTTTTTGATTAATGTGGTTACTCTTCATTGCCATCTTTATTCCCACATGGATTAATATGTTAAATTTTTCATTTTTCATAATTATATGTTGTTGTATATTCCCTTCATTAACTTGTTGTGGATGCACACTTAATGATTATATTATACTCTTTTCCCACTTAGTATTCCTCTATTGATACTCTCTAACCTTGAAATAGGGATTTCTCTTTAAGATCATGTCATTAAGTTGTCTTTCCTTCTCTGTACGAAACTATAGTGTGTTTCTCGATTGACCTACTAGTCATACATTCTCAGTTTGATCCCTTTTTTATTATATGTGCTTACTCTCCATTGTCATCTTTATTTCCACATAGATTAATATGTTAAATTTTTTATTTTTCAAAATTATATGTTGTTGTATATTCCCTTCATTGACTTTTTGTGGATGAACGCTTAATGATTATATTCTATTGTTTTCCCACTTAGTATTATTCTGTGATACTCTATGACATTGCCATAGAGATTTCTCTTTAAGATCTAGTAATTAAGTTTCTTGTCCTTCTCTGTACGAAACTATAACATGTTTCCCAATTGACCTGCTAGTCATGCACTCTCATTTTGATCCATTACCACATTCTTTCTCTGGCGTAATATGTTGTAGCTACTCTAGTCATGTTGCTGCCCATATTTCCAAACCCTTTTACACTTTTTAATTAAAATCCGAACTTTATGAGTTTTTTTGTGGTGCAATTTTCTTTTATGGCTCAGAGATTTGAGTATCATGTCAACTTTTTAGTACTTTATATCTCTCAATTTTCTTTTTCATAATGAGTTTTGAGGTGGATTTTCATCTCAGATTGTCATTTTAGATTGTAATTGATTTGAGCTTTTTATTTCTTTTGCATGAAAATCCTGTGATATTTAGTACGAAAATGGTGCAATCTATGGATATTTGTCTCAATATGATGTCATAGTAGGTTACCTTGTTATGAAAGACTAGGTTGTAATTTTTTTTATTTCAATAAATCTCTAGCAAGTTAAGTTTTTTTTGTCACTAATGTATTTTGAAAGCTATATTTTCATTTTCTGGAATATGTTTTTACGGAGACAACATGTGAGCCAAGTCTAACATTCTTACTAGCTAATTTTAATGGTCTCCTTGGGCTTGGATTTCAAGAAGCTGCAATTGACAAAGTTGTTCCAGTTTAGTGAGTATATTCTTTGAGTTAAATCATGAACTAGCTTAGGTTCACCTTCTAAAATGTGTACTTACTTTTTATTTTCCTTAGAATTCTTTTAATAATGAAGGAAATTTCATTAATATACAGTAAGCTTTTAGAAATATTTATTGTCGAGACTTTAAACTAGGTCATATGGTCCAACTCAAATGGGACTGATGAAGCTTCCCATTTCTAAAACTTTCCATAGCTTCATAATTTCAAAACCTCACTAAGGCATTTGGATGTATTGGGTTTTTCTCCGAGTAAACAAGTTCTAGAAACTTTTTTTGTGTGAAAATCTCTAGGATCTAGATTCCTATTGCCCATGTAAACATTAGGGGAATTTTGAGGTCTAAAATGGGCCTCATAAGAAAAATGTACAACAAAAATAAATTTTATAACAACCAATAGGATTCAAGATGATGATGTCATCCATAATGGATGATTCACCATTTTTGGAGTAAAAAAGTAAAAATAT
The DNA here is from genome assembly GCA_034641835.2 of Pinus albicaulis. Lineage (NCBI taxonomy): Eukaryota > Viridiplantae > Streptophyta > Pinopsida > Pinales > Pinaceae > Pinus > Pinus albicaulis. The sequence continues at coordinate 1,104,326,135 of CM076570.1, read as the reverse complement.
TAAAAAATAATAAAATAATAAAACTACTTTTTCAACTCTTATTTTAAACTTATCTCCCAAAATTTTTACTCAAATTTCGAGCGGGAGTACTCGTTGGATGCGGAATTTAATTCCTCATCCAAGGAGTACCCATGTTGCATACTTTTGATGAACTCTTCTACACGAAAAATGAGAAATACATAAAAAACGTGATTGTAATCACGTTTTTTTATGTATTTCTCATTTTTCGTGTAGTAGGACCCATCGAAAGTATGCAACATGGGTACTCCTTGGATGGGGAATTAAATTCCGCATCCAACGAGTCTCCCGCTCGAAATTTGAGTAAAAACTTTGGGAGATAAGTTGAAAATATGAATTGAAAAAGTAGTTTTTTCATTTTTCCCTCTAAAATTTGATGATGTCATAAAATCTTATTAGATTTTTTCCACTATTATTTTATAATTTCCTTAGGAGGCCCATTTTCGACCTCAAAATTACCCTAATGATATAAATCTCAATATCATATTTCAGTAGTGACTTTGTCCTATGCCTGTGATAGGAGACACACAACGAATTCAAAAATAAATGTTCATTTATGGGCCTGATTTTCTGATCGGTGACAAGGAAGTCTCTAAAATTGACTTTAAATCTATGTTGCAGGAATAATTTGTTTCTCGTCACTTTTAAGTTGGTTGATGCCAACCTTAGAAAAGGATGTACTTGGTCATGAAGTGAATCTACATACATCACTTTGATGAAGTGTGTGGGAGAAGGAGGGTTTACGACTCCATTCCACCATGGAAAATTTATGTAGTTTGCTGTGTTGGGATAGAAAGCCACATTGTGTGTAATTTTTGACAATTTTTTTCATCTCAAAATAGTGCCTCGATGCCAAGTATCAACCAACATCTCTTGCTTTGGGGTTGAGACAAAGTCAATATTTTTTCTCCTGTCTCTTTGTGTTACACACATTTTCTTTTTTCATTTCGTTCATCATATCTTATACAGACTATTTCATGCCCACAATTGTCTTGAGGAGCGTCATTCCTTAGTTTCCTTTCGCGGTTCCTCAACCTTGGCCCTTAGAGGAGATGCGTGGCAGGTATTGAAGACTACATATTTTCCTTCATATCTTCTTTTGTCTGTTGATATTATTGACATGTACTCTCCTAAGGAAACCTCTGCCCTCTGATCTCAGTCAATGAACTATTTGGGGGATGGTTCTACTCCTATATGGAATCATAGTCAAGCTCTCAAGAGGTTTAATTCCCCAACCTTCATTAGTAGATTGAGTTGGCTACATTTTCAGAACATAAAATGTAATCCTCCTCAACTATGAATAGTCAAAATATCAAGTCATTTAATTCCCCAACCTTCAGTCATAGATTGGGTTTGCTTCATCTTTAGAACAAAAAAAATTATTCAATCCTCCCTAACTTTTTGTAAATCGTCCTTCAACCCTGCTGCCCAAGGGAACCTGCAAGCTTGTATTTTGAGGTGTTGTTGGACGCTTGAAACCTTGATCATGATGCTTTGAAAAATTCCTCACATTGGATTTTAACCCCCACACTTGAGTTACTTCCTACACCAATTGGATTCTCTTTTTCATGATTGGCACCCGCCTTTGTTGCATCATGATTAATATCTATTGAGACATGCAACGAAGCAGTGCATTGTGAAGTGTCCTCTATGCAGACCCTCTACCATCCTATATATCCTTGTGTATTTTTTTAGCTCCCGATCTGATCTTAAGTACAAGGCTTGTCTTATATAATTAGCCAATAATGAGTCCTTTTGTTGGCTTCAAAAGGACAGTGTTTGATGCTCTCACAATCTAGGAAAATTTACTCTGCAAAATATATATTTTTTGGTTGAAACACTATTTCTGATTTGAATAGGGTATAACATGGTCAACCAAGGCCTTTTCAAAGAACCTATCTTTTCATTTTGAATGAATAGGAATGTAGATGAGGATGCTGGAGGAGAGATATTCTTTGGCAACATTGATCCTAAACACTTCAAGGGTGAACATTAGTATACACCTGTTACTCAAAAGGGTTACTGGCATGTATGTTATAGAATTATCATGTTAGTTTTCCATTGTTAAGATTGAGGCTATTATTTTGAGGTGTTGTAGGATGCTGGAAACCATGATCATGATGGCTAACAAATTCCTCGCATTGGATTTGAATACCCACACTTGAGTTTCTTCCTACACCAATTAGATCCTCTTTTGGCACTTCCCTTTGTTGCATCACGATTACTATCTATTGAGATATGCAACGAAGCAGGGTGCATTATGAAGTGTCCTCTATGCAACCCCTCTACCATCCTGTATTTCCTTACCTATTTTTGTAATATCAAATGCTCCAAGGGGCATAAATGTCAAAGAAGTAAATTGTTTAGTGTGTAAAATAATGATGGGGAGGAAACAGAGGCACCCCCATAAATGAGTGAGAAATAAATTGTGAACCTAAAAGAATAGGGAAAAAGTAGTAGAACTTTTTCTCAACATAGATCAAGATATTGAGAATGAAATATTAGTTCATCCATTGCAAGGTGTATCAATAAGTCAAACCCCTTAGATCACAATAAATATAAAGAAGAAAAAATTCATAGTGGTTGTTGGTTCTGGTAGTATCCATGGGTTCAATGACCAAATATTAACAAAGTATATCAGTTGTTTTGTGTACCCAATGGAAAAATTTGAAATATCAATTTATAACAAAGGAAGTATTGATTGTGGAGGAAAATTCTATAAACATAAAACTTAGTATAAGAGATTTAGAGGCTATAACTTAACAAACCCCATGTATGCCATTCCTATGGGAAAAGTAGATGTTGTTCTAGGGATTAAATGACTGTGAAATTTGGGTATAGTTCTACAAAATATAATGAATTATTTATGAGATTAAAATTAGAGGGAAATGATTATGAACTCAATGGGCTAAGTTCTCCACTTTCTCAAATGATTAGCTCACACATAATGGAAAATTTCCTAGAAAAGGGTTGTCATGGAGTCATTGCTAGACTTCAATTGATGTAAGTGAAGTAGGAAGATGATATTTCATTAGAACTGAAATTATCTACCTCCGGCTATAGAACATGAACATCAAATTGAGCTCATACATAGAAGTACAACTCGTTACAAAAGATCTTATAGACTAAGAAACATCTAATCTGAAAAATATAATTTGGTTCTGCGATTTCACTGACTGTTTCAGGGTTTACAAATACCCAAGTCCCAAAGATGGGAAAACACTGGGGACATGGCCCGAAATAGTGAATTAATCCCTTTGTTACACGAGTTTCCCCTTTTCTGAAATTTTGAAGTTCTTTTTTTAAACCTATAATAGTTTCCCTATTTGGGGAGACATAGCCCACATGGAAGACTACTTCCATTACTGTTTACTGTACTGGAAAATATCTAATTATGACAAATTTGACTACTTTTACACCATATTTTGATTTATACATCAATTGCTAATGTGAGAGAAACATGTGCTCATTAATATTCTTAGCAGCTGAATCTGTGACTTTCCAAATTTTAGGGTAAAACCTCTATTTTCATAAGGAAAATTTTCTCCTTGTTCTGGGTTTGGATAGAATAGAAACAACTTCTAATTTGCAATTTTCTCTACTAGACATATTTCCTAATGAATTTAAAATGCATGCTAACTAGTCAAATGTTATTGTTCACAAAATGATAAAAGTAGACTTGGATAAAATCAAATCAATAACTTCTTAATCATTAGACTCAGGACACCTTATGTTTTGCGAGAGTAATACTATAATGGTCAAAATATACAGTCGGTATTTTTCTTACAAATTCCATATATATTGCAAAGGCCAATAAAATGTCATACCTTTCCAAAAGCAAGGTCAATAACAACATCATCTTGATGCGTATAAATTTGAATCAACACACGATTGGTCTATGACAAGATAAAGTGAGTAAACACATAATATCAATTAGAAAACATAGTTTATAGCGAACATGTATAAAGTTGAATCAACACACTCTTGATGTGTAACAAGTAGAAGTTAGTTAGCAAGTAGGAACATTATAACCAGTATTATGGACCTTGTTATTTTCTTCTCAACCAGGGAGATCCACTAAGGGTTCTTTTGCTTTGTTGTATGCTGCAAATTTCCTCATTGACCAAGGTTTGGATAATTTGGGATGGTTAACCTTAAATCTGTCCAAATCCTCCCACAAATGGTTTATATCTCAAATTTTCTTCAGCACCAAAGTGGAATTTTATATCCTAGGTTGCTTTATTCATTAATATTTTCAAGGGACTGCCATGTTGGCTATATATTCCAAGACAATGAAATTTGAACTAGTAGATAGCACAGAGAAACCCTATCTTTGAAATATAATATTATTGTGATATTTTTATGAAGCTGCCATTTCATAAGTACCAGGCTTCTCTTATATAATTAGCCAATATTGAGTCCTTTTGTTGGCTTTTGAAGGATAGATTTTGGTGCTCTAACAATCTAGGGAAATTTACTTTGCATAATATATATTTTTTGGTTGAAACATGCTTTCTCTTTTGAATAGGGTACAACATGGCCAACTAATGCCTTGTCAAAGAACCAATATTTCCATTTTGAATGAATAGGAATGCAGATGAAGAAGCTGGAGGAGAGATAGTCTTTGGCAAGTGTTGATCCTAAACACTTGAAAGGTGAACATCAATATACACATGTTACTCGAAAGGGTTATTGGAAGGTATGTTATAGAATCATACTAGTTTTCCATGTTTAATATTGATTGTAGGTAATATTAACTACATGCATATCATGTTATTGGTATGCATTATAGTTACTGGTCGATACATTATGGGGTTATTCTACTCTTCAAACTTGATGTTGTTATTTCTCTTAGCTTGATATGGGATACTTCCTCATTGACATTCAATCAAAAGGTGTGCATGGAGTCCTTCATCTTATTCAATTGAATAAATTATCACTTCTTATGGAACCTTATGAAAATATTAATGGCATGTTATGAACATTTAACTTTAGGTTTTTGTGATGTGGGTTGTGCTACTATAGTATATTCTAGAACGTCTTTGTTGGCTGGTCCATTGATAAATCCTGCAAAACATTGATATTTTTAAATTTTTATATACAATTTGATGGGCTTATCTAGGTCCGTGCACCAAAAATATTATAAAGTTTAGAGCGTTGTGGCACATTTGATGCAAGCTTGTGCATTTACAAGTGACAAGTCAATGCTTAATAATGCTAAGTTGATCTACTATCTTTGTACTATGAAAGATAAATAGTTAAAACTTATTTCAAGAATTTTCTCAGGTTTAAGGTTCTTTTTAGTTTTGTTACATTATTTAAGCCAAGCGTGTCTATCTATTTTTGTAATTTTCTATACAAGATAGGCTCGTTACTTCATTTGTTTCTCTTATGCATTGTTTTGATAAAATTCTACCATATATTCTATGGTTTTTAGACGGTGTGTTTCTTATAATACTCAACTTCCTAATAATCTATAATTTTGATGTAAAACTCTCTATAGGACTCGACATAGTCAGTGTTATAGAATATTTGGAAGCATATATTTCTCTTATGATACTAAGGGATTGATACGTTGTGTGCAATTATTTATCTAAGGTCTTGAGTATATTTTTCCTTGTGTAAAATATAATTTATAAACATACCAAAATGCCACTTTGAATCTTTTTTCTTTTTCTTTTTATCTATAGTTGTTGGATTCCCGCGAAAAAATATGTATATTGGGTGAGATTTGAAGCATGTAAATGGTATAGAATGCTTTTTTAGACCTTATATTGTGCTCAGAAATCATTATCAAACCTTAATCTTCAAATGTAGTAGAAAGGCTTAGACTTTCCAAAACATAGGAATTCCACACCAATGCTTTCTCTAAGATGAGATTGACTCAAAAATAAAATTCACAAATGCTAAAGAAAAATCTACATTGAATTTTTTTTGTTCATGCAGTATTGACAAAGCCCTAGGGACCCTCCTGCATCAAACACCCCTTGTTAATATAAGTATATTTCTCATGAGGTTGTTGACGAATCAAATACTGTAGAATGTATTCATATTTCTCTTCTTCCTTCTTCCTCCTACTATAAACTCATTAACCACTCATCACTATCCTCTGTCTAGTTTCCTTACGAACATAGGCTAGAATGGCCAACATATTTGTTTCTTACTCCCCGTTTCCTATCTTATTTTTTTCTAGGGAAGCTTATGTAGAAATGCAAACTATTTATTTCATGTAAATGGTTTCTTTCTATATTGCTATGCAAAGTTATGATAATTTTTCCCTCCAACATAGGCCAAAAGGGAAAAAATATTTGTTGCTTTCTCACAACTGTTTTTTGTTTGTTTGTTTTGTATTAACATATTACATAGAGATACATAGTTTTTTGCCACATATAATGGATTATAATTGTCCTTATCTAGTTTTTTTATTAGTTCGTTATTCCTCACACATGGATTTCCGGGTTTTTCTCACTGAAATTGATTCAAGATTTATCCCTGCATATGAAGAGAGGCTTCTTGCTACAGTGCATGAATTACTTGCCAATTTTTATTACTTCATCAATAACAGATGTTCCCCAATCTCGGAAGAAGGAAATTTTTGATATTCGTAGGGGTTTTTTTGGAGTAAATATTGTGAACATCATGTTGAGTTTGTGAATAAGTACAAACGTGACTTAGAATGTGATCTTGATCCTGAGAATACATCAACATTTCCACCTATGCTATATGATTTGATTAACCATTTAATACTTTGGAAGAATGTTGTACAAATTGATATCTAAGAAAGATTTCCTACTGCCTTCAAACTAGAGGAAGAATGCAGGGAAATGTGTGACTTTCATGCGGTTAAGTTGGGACAATATATTGCAGATAAGGTATGATGCATTTTAACCATATTCAACTACTGGCACTCTATTCCTAAGCATTTATGGAATATGAATACAGCATTTGTGTTTTCCATTTACATACAAGAATTCATATTTTGAATTGTCTTCGACACATTTATTGAAGATTCTAGAAATTAACATGACTTTATTAAATCAAACATTGAAAAATATAGGAAAATGAATACCAAGACATGTTTAAGTTGTTCTATTTTCTTACAGTTTCAAGAGGCTTATTAAATTACTTTTGAAATTCTATTTTCATGACACTTTGTGAGAAGTTTCATTTATATTGAAACTATCCTTCTGTGGGTTATGATTTATGTGTATAAAATTCACGAGGATAGGAAGATGGCTTCTAAATCACCTTTATTGGTACCTTACAGGAGATTGCAACTCCCCATAGAGTGAAATTGGATAGATTTTGGGTTTATTTTCCCATAGTGTGCAGACATGGTAGCAACGTCCATCAATTGATAATAGTTGGTTCTGACGGTTCAAAACAACATTTTCTTATACATACCTTACTAGTTCCTAGTTCCACAAGTGATGAACAAATAATAAAACTATTTCATGTCATAAACAAGTTGTTTGACAAAGAGAAGAAGTCAAGATACAAGCATCTGGCCTTTCACACTCCAATAATTGTAGCATTTCATCCACAGGTGTGTTTGTATTCTTACCACTCAAAACGTATTGGTCAACAATTGGTGCTAATTTTTTGACGTATGTTCATTTTTATTTAACTTTTTTGATGTCCTTATGATGCATAATAATAAATTCTGGTATACATGTTTCTAGTAGAGGAATGAAATTTAGACTGATTTCTTATAGTTCGTCATATTGCATCATCCAAACAAATTTCAAGTTTACAAATATAGATGAACTTAATTTTATTTCTTAGTTCATTAACATGGATAACTAGGATTTTTAGCAGTGAAGATTGACATATTGGAGAATCATGCATCACCATTAGTCTTCCTGAGTCATAATGAGCCTATCACTTGGCTCATACTCATTATCTCCCTGAGAGTTGGGACTCAGCCAGACTTGGAAAAATTGGCTCACTTGGCCCAGGCTCAAACATAGGCTTGACTCAAACTTGGCTCAAGCTCAGTTGAGACTAAGTTCAAACTTGCGAGACTTGGTTCAAACACAGCTTTGAAAAAAATTTCCAGTTTTATTTTCCTTTTCTATTTTCAAACTTTTTCTTGTTCTGTCAGGTGTGCTGAGTCTCAGGGAAACTAAGTATTTTTTGAGTCCGAGTCTGACAATTTTGACTTTTACATTCAATTAAATTAAAATAACTAAATCAGCATGAATTGTAAATGAAAATTTCCTCAGGAGCTGCTTGAATATAGCAATGAAATCATGTAGTATTTTGTCAATATTTGGGCAATCTTACACTGTTTGTTAAATAAAGTTAATTTTCTAAATGAAATTGGGCTATTTTCCACTATACCCCAAGGGTTTGTTGTTACAAATATATTATGGGTATGGTTAGAGTGAGTTGAAGTTTGACTAAATATTTACATCTCGTTAGGTAATTAAGGGGTTTCTTTTTCCATATTAGTTTATTGTTTTTTTTTTTCAAATTTAAATATTAAATCCATGTAACCAACCACCCTACCCAACAGCCTATCGGCAGAGGTCAGATATTTTTCAGGGCTGAAGGTTGTTTAACAAGAAGGCTCAAATCCATTACAAAGATATAGTCAAGATGAGCTCAACATGTCACTTATTGGAATTTAACCTTGGTGGGGAAGATGGCAATCATTCCTCCCAATCGCTTGAGTTAAACCTAATATAACTTAAATTAAAATTTGAAGGACATGGGGGTGGAATTTGATCCACTTTTATGTGCAATTTTCACAAGTCATTAGAGAATTTAATATAATCTCTTTGGGTGCAACCAAGTGTCTGATAATTGTGTCAAGGTGCCCTCATTGCTTCAGGTTTGGCCCTCATGGGATCTAAATCTTTCCTAATGGTGAAAAACTTCTTCCTTTCCACCATTGGATCCAACCCCTTTGGGTGGTTATTTGAGGAGTTGCAGTGAGTGTAACTTAAATATATTTTTTTCCTACTAAGTTAGTTAAATTTTGTTTGAAATATGAGCCTGTGTGAAATGGCTATTTATCCTTTATAGAATTTCCAAGCAAAATCATGTGGGAAACACTACAAAATTAATTACAAAAAGTCTTAGTTAAGCAGTATGAACATAATAACAGTATCAAAATTACCCTCTTATAGAAATATTAATATAATTTATTCTGCTTTCTGAATATCAGTTTTTCCTAGCCACTTTATATGTTTTGGTTTAGTAGCTTACCGTTCATAATTCAGTCAAAAATAAGTCACTATTTAATTGAATTACTTAAGGGCTAATTTGAAGTAATTTTCATGTCTTTTCAAAAAGTTACATCCTTAGGGTTTTGGTAGCTCTACCTAGGGTATAGATAGGATTTATTGTCTCTTACCATCATCATTATCATCAGAATATGGACATGTGAGTCATGTCCTAGAGTTGCAAAGTGTACTCTGTCATTTTCTGGGCAGGTAGAGTGCTACCCATTGTGATTTATGTACTCCATATCACCATATAAGAATAATTATTCCTCATTATTTTCCTCTCTTTCTTGTCATTCTGTGTTGATTCCACTTATCTTGATGCCATATCCACAACAATCAAGACTTCGCAAAATGGTCATTAGGTACTTTCAACTTGGAAGAAAATGTAATTAATTGTGATGAAATTGAACAACTTATGATTAGATCTTATATCTTAATTTATTTGTCTGTTCAAGTCCAATGTTGCACTCAAGTATCAAGTTACCAGATTCTTGAAACGCCTTTTAATATGCAAGGCAATGTTGCATAAGTCATGTTAAGCATGAGCTATGACATGTTTGCAAATGAAAAAAAATTATAGTATTGTGAAAAGAAATATGTTAAACAGGGTACTGAAGACAATCAAGAGAGTGCAACTCATGGAGCTAGTTTTCATAGTGAAGACAATGATGAAGTGTTAGTGGAAACAATAATGACGTGAAATTATCCAACAGGAATAGACAATGCACTGGATTTCGATCATGCCTTAATCAGTGAATTTGATGAGAATGCCTTGACAAGTTGTTGTAAAGTGAATTACAAACTTTACAGTAAACTCTATAATCTTTTATGTTGAAGAGTTTGTGTACTTGTTAATATGAATTTATCTAATGCACAAGGTATATTCATAGAGACACAACTTTTTTGGATAACAATGCCAATAAATAAATATCCTTTTAAGCTTTTATACTTACTTCACTTTTCACAACCATTGTTCGACTTTTCTTTATTTTTTCTGTTCTATTGACTTTATCTTCATGATGCCTTTTCTAAGTTCATTAACATGGATAAAAACAGAATCGACGTGTCTAATTTGGTTCTATGCTACTCATCCTTATTGTAAACGCTATTTATGTATTATAATTCCTATTGTTTAACTACAAAATTAGGTGAATGGAAATTAATGTTTAATAGTAATGATTGAGTGACCATTTTAAGCTAACATGATTTTCTATAATGGTTTTAAAGGAAGATTTATCTTTGGATTAGATATTTACCTAGCACCATTGCCTCACCATGTAATGTTGTACTTGCTTACTGGATATGGACACAGAATGAAAGCAAGGAATTTGGAAAGGTAGCCCACTTAACATTCCACAATTATATTACCAAATTAATACAATGTAACATTCATGTTAAGTAAAATAACCAAATTTACCACATATAAAAAAAAAAATTTAAATTCGATGGTAATATCCATTAATCAAATCCTAAGCCTTACAGAAGTTCATGACAATTTAATTTATTCCGAAAATAAATACAACATGTCACTTAATACTTATGACCCGTGCACTATTCGGATTTCTATATTTATTACAACCCTGTACAAGCTTATGGTTTGGTTAATGGCTTCGATGTGGAAATCTTACTCCGCTCCACGGTATGGTTAAGTCATTGATTCTGATTTACTTTGTGTACCCGGTCCTTGAGTGCTTGGATGCCACGACATCACATATTAATTGAGGTTATGGGAATCCCGCTCATTGGAATGTGGTTTTTTCTGTGTGATAGTTATTATGCTGGCATTGAATACCTACGAATGTTTTGGCTGGAAGCTCTTGAACTCTGCGTCCTCCAGCTGGCAATCTCCACACCTTTGATCTGCCCGTGATCCGACGGTGCGCAGACTTCGAGGGTGGGGTAATGACCCTCGATCCATTCTGTCTTTCCCGGTTCATTTCATTGCTTTCCTCTTTCGACGGAGGTTCTGGAGCTCCCGGCCAAACTGGGACTTGGCCGAGCATGTCGCCTGGTTCATTCTGCAAATGGACAAGATTCGATTCTGCAAATGGACAAGGTTCAATTCTGCAAATGGACAGGGTTTGTTTCCTCGCCATCGCTTATGGTAACCATCCTGCGTTTCCTCCTATTTATTCTGTATTTCAACAGCTTGTAAGTTATCGTTTGATTAAGTTTTACAGTGTTTGGGGTTTAACAAATTTTGTCACAGGGAATTACACTGCTTATCCAAGGCGCTCCTCGAGAGGCTTGAAGCTGTTCGGGAGTTTTCCTAGCACGAGTACCCTTTAACATTCTCACCAGGCATTGTACAGTGCTTTGACAGAAACGCATTACTCCCCTTTGTGTTTTGTCTTTTCACAGGATTATGATACTCGTTCTCTTACTAATTATGTTTTCTCTGTGCTGAATGCAGGTATACTGTCCTTGCTCCTGAAACTTGAAGCTTTGAATCCCATTTTTGTTTTCCTTTGGCATGCGAGAAGGGTTTTAATTCGGCACCCATTCACAGGTACCCCTCGAGACGACAGATCCGTTTCTCAGGAAAACTTCAAGGATTTATCTTTAATTCATTCAAGGAGGGTTCCTACCCTAGATTCTGCAGTCACAGAGGTTCATGTTAATAGTTAAGGGAGTCTCAGGAATTACTGCTTAGGTTTTCCCGTTTAAGCATAACTCAAGTTTCCAGGGTTTTGAGTCTGCTTAGTTTTATTTTTAACTATGGATAATGCCTTCCGAGAGGCTAAGGAGTTCGCACTCCCGTGATTGGTTTTCTGCTTTGTTACTATTAAACCCTCGACAGGGAATATGTCTGTCTCTGTAATAAACACCATGGTTTATATGCTCATACCGGTTTTCCGGTACCATGACAGTTGGTAATTGGAGGTGTAGGAGATATATGCATATATGTGGTTGGAACAGTTTAATGCAGTTTCCCTTTTCAAAACTGTTAATGGAATGTTTATGGACTTAACTAATTTTCTCTGTCACGTCTTATATGCTTAGATGGATTTCTGTTGAAGTTTCTGCCTATAATTCTATGCGTTGTTATTACTTCGTTGAATGTAATCCTGTTTGATAGAATCTTGCTGTTTGCTATGAGTCTTCTGGGTACGGCGTTTGTTATCCGGCATTCTATCACATTTAATTCACAGTTACTACCATACTGTACTCGTTAATTTCCGCTCCCGGTTCTTCCTTATCACCAGGTAGCGGGGTGGCCGGACCACCTTCTCTGTCCGAGTGATTTCATAACCAATGGCGACATGTCCAGGGGCGGAAGGTCGAACTTTCCTGCCCTACGGATTAACGCCCCCCCTTGCTAGTTGCGTAGCCCAGAAACAAGTTTTGTATTTGTATAATCTTCTTGTTTGGACCAGAATTCAAAAGTATAAGTTTACTAAGACTACATTTGTTCACTGTGCATAGTACGTAAATCTACATTTCTTCTGCAATATTAATCCTTCACAGTAATCTAGGTTGGTTTTCTTTTATTCAAGGCAAAATTATACTACTCATCTCACAACAGTACTGTACAGAAAGAAAATACATTATGTCTGTCATATACCCCTATTCCTATATCTTTTCACAGCGAGATTATTTTATTTACTGTAATTTGATAATTTCACTTAGTAATATAAATGCAGAAATAATAATTGCAGTCAACAAATTTATGTAACGGTAAACTCATCTGTATTCAAGATAGCTGTTGATGCACGTTTCCTCCCAACCACGAACTGGGTAAATACATACCACAGTTCTCCCCCGAGCTTCACGCCTGGAAATATTATCCACTGAGATAATTCTGGAGGAGGTATTCGGACAATCCGGTCCTGCCCTTCAACTCCAGTGGAACAGAACTCTGGGGAGAACTCGGGACAGTCCGGTCCAGTCTCCAACCCAGCTAACACTCTGATCTGGCAAATTTTCTCCAGAAATCGCAGAGTGCTCTCTTTTCTTCTCCTATCACAGAACCCCAAAACTCTCTTGGAATTTTCTACTTATTCCTGAGTTTTTGTGGGAAAAAACTGTGTAACTGTTTCTTTTCTGTTCCAACTAACTCCAGGTCCTGTTTTTACTTTACCATAAATTTTTACTCAAGAAAACTAATTTCTCAGTAACTTTTATTTCTTATCAAAATTAACTTTGTTTAGAAATTCCAAATAACAACAGTCACAATTAACTCATAATTAGTTAACAAAAATTAATCATTTGTTAACGGCTAAGAGGTTGGTTACATACAAAAAATTAGATATAGATCTTCGTTGTTATAAAACAACCAAAAAATATCATATTTTTATAAATAATATTTCTCACTAGAAATAATTAAGTGCTAAATTTTACTAAAAATTTACAAAACAAAAATTATCTGCGAAAGGGATAATTTTCTTATCCTAACATTTTTCTTGGGGTTGGAGATTTACTCAAATGGAAAGCTCCCTTTCAAACCAAGTATATAATTATATAATTGGCTCCAATAGATCTTGACTTGTTATGGAGTGATGCTTCTTTTGGAATTAAAGCCAGGAAATTATGATGTTGAAGTGCTTAAATTACCTGAGGTGGAACTTTTCCATCGTGGGAAATTTTGGAATGGTCAATGATTGTATGTCTCCTTCACTTAAAAATATTGTTTATGGAAAATGGATATTTTATGGTAGGAAGTGCAAGCACTATTGGAGAATGAACTATAAGGATTTTCTATTGTATTTATTCTTGAGCCATTTTGACAGTATAAAGAGCAGGATTTTTCTTCTTGATTTCCTTCTTAGTGCAAACATATTGATCAATCAATGAAGATGAAAACTTGTACACCTTATGAGTTCAACACATGAAAGCATGGAAAATAATATACATGAGTAGATCCATACATCTATATTTTATGATGCAATATCTCATTACATGTCATAGTCACAAATCATTTAAGTTGAGTAACTTGAGTAATTTTTGGAATTTATATGACATGCCACAACAAATTCTCAACCACAATTATGGAAACCTCGTGATGGGTTCCTTATGAAAAATGACACCAGTGACAGAGGTCTAGAAGAAGGTGTTCTCTACATAGCTTTGTTAGATAATAATGGATATCCAATGTTTACGTCTACTGGTCAAGTGCCTTGAACAGATAAGTTTCTTTGTTCAAGATGAAGACATTTGAGGTGAGGTATTATTTTCTTAGTAAATAGGTTGCTTGCATTTATTTCTTGTTGTCTTTAGTGACTAATCCTGTCATGTTATTTTCATATATGGTTGTTTCTTAGTAAATGTTGTTATTTTCCTAGTGTAGCTGCATATAATCCCAATGGTGGCTATATTGTACAAATGCTCAACCATAAACTAATAATTCTTTATGTGTAGAACTAGTTTCCTACATTGTTACCAATCATATTCATTTGGAGTCGATCCATAGATGAGCAATTTGTCAATCTCAGCAAAGAAGTCAAGCATCAAAAGAGATAAGCATCAGGTAATTCGGTAACTACTCCAATGGCTTCCCCATTCTATCTCTAGGAGAGATGATCAAGCCCCGTGTTTTTATTACCTAGCTTAAACACCACCTCAAAATAAAAATTATGGAACAGAAGAAACCATCAACAGATCTAACTTTCCAATACTGGTTTTCAAAAAATATTTAAGCATAGAGTAATATGTTAAAAACTGAATGGGGTATCCTATAAGGTAATGCTATAACTCCTACAACACGTTATGTTCTGTTCTAGTTACACTCAGCATGCAAATATTTTCTACTAGAAAAATATATAGGTAATCCACTGTGCCTTCCCTTAGCTATGATAGAACATGTACATGAAAAATTTGTTCCAAAGCTTAGTTCCCAAGCACTGGATGAAAATGAAGAACATCCTCGATCGATATGGCATATGAATTCATGGGAGGGGAAATATTGGAAGGAAAAGGATGGAGGACACATCTTCATTTTACAATGAGATGGCATAAACAGTTGGATCAACCAGCCCCCTTATGTATATGAGCTCAATCTAGCACCAGCCCGACCACCTTCTTTCCTTGATGCTAGTATCAACCTAGAAAATGAGTCATTGTGTTTCCTTCCACCTACTCAACAAGCAAAGGAGAGGGAAAGTAGAGAATTACAAGGGAAAGGGAAATTTGGATTACAAAGTGTCGATTTTTTTTTATGGGTGACTCCTCAAAGACAAGAATGATAAACAAAACAAAAGAAATTCACACTACCAACTCAGTGAAAGTGTCTTTCTCGAAGAGGAAGGCCATCAACCAATAGAAAAAGGAAACCATAGAGTATTGGCAGGACAACTAAGGAGAGGAAAACCTTAGAGGATCATCACCTTGTAATGGGTTTTCATCACCACCCCAAGAATAAAACAGTTAGGTAGATGACGAATGATAAGGATGAGAACAGGGATAAAGGGAATACCATCATGCATGAGAGATTGGAATTTGAGCTAGCAGGAGTCCTACTGCACCCCAATTGCACCAGAAGTTGCATCACCTACTTCACCCACACATTGGATGTGTATTGGCATGGAAAGAAATACCTCGAAGCTTAGGGTTTTGGATAGATAATAGATCCACAAAAATCTTTGTTATTGATAATGTCGATCCTCTTACCCACTTAGTTCATTTATTCAGTCCAACGAGACTGGATCCCTCCACAAAATATAAATTGTTACGATACTGGATTTTATTTAGTACAAGGGGACTGGATCCCTACAGAATTTTCAAATACTTACGGCACTGGATCCCTGTACAAATTACAAATACTTGTTTAAAACTCCAGGGGCATTTGGAGCCCTTAAATAGGCTTCTGCCACTGTAGGAATGGTACTATTAGGTAGTTAGGCAACACACACTCACTTTTGTATGTTTGACTTATATATATATATATATATATATATTATACTTGATGGATTGTGTACATTGTTGATTGAAGGCTAGAAATTTTTGTTCATACCAATTATGTTCTTAGGTAGCTAGGTAGCTAGGAAACACACACTCCATTTTGTATGATGGAATTGTATGTATGTATATATATATATATATATTACTTGATGGATTGTGAACATTTCTAATTGAAGGCTAGAAAGTTTTTTTCTTGCCATCCTAGCCTTACTTGCAAGAGATTCCTATCCTTACTAGCTAGAGAGTTACTAGCTTTACTAGCGAGATAAATATTTCCTTACCATCTTAAACAACTAGAGAGTATGTGTTTTTCTCTTGAATCCATGATCTTCTGTGATGTAGTGTTGTAAAACATGCATGAAATGGATGAAAATTGCCTTCATTTTGAGATTTGATGTTTGTGGATAAATAGTTTTACTTTAGCACATATATGCAATTGCAGGACTTCTATAACTCCATTTTTTTTTTTAAAGGGTGCTAGCTCAATGAAAGAGCACATGCCTTATAAGAAGGAGGTTGGTGGTTTGATTCCACTGTGCGCTAACATTAATTAATGAATGATATTGTACTTTATTTTTAATTAAATACCTTTTATATTTATTTATTTCAATGGTGATATATTTTTCTGGATTCATTGCTTATAGTCTTTAAAGAGAAAAAGCGATATTGTATTGTCTTTAAATATATATTTTTATTGTCTCTAGTGAGACAATATGTCATTAATCTCAACTATTGTCTCTAGAGGGACAGGAAATCGTCTCCTAAGAGACAATAATGCTGGTGTTATGTATTGTTTTTAGAGACAATTCTTTAAGACAATAATAATTTGAGACACCCACTTTGAGACAATGTTTAAGACAATATGACAAAGGAAATTGTCTCCAGAGAGACAAATGAAATTGTCTCCTAAGAGACAATAATGTTTGTGTTATATATTGTCTTTATAGAGACAATTATTTAAGACACAATTCTTTAAGATATTATAATTTGAGACACCCGCTTAAAGAAAATATTTAAGACAACACACAAGTTTTATTTTGTCTCAAGTTGAAACAATTTACCCAAAAATTGTCTTAAATATTTTCGTAAAAACCCCCCTCTATTTAATAGTGTATCTTGGTAAAATTCATTTTGGTGACCTCTAGAATGAACAAATGGAAATCTTTTACATTCATTTTTTGAATTTTTGATAAATAAGGGAATAAATTAACCTCGGTTGTCTCCAACAAGTTACCTATGAGGACGTTGTGTATATCTTATGAGGACATTATGTATATCTTAAGACAATGGGAAAATAAAATGTATAATTAATAATTAAGTATGTTTTGTGTTTGCAATAATCTAGGATTCAAAGGGGCATAAAATGTGAAGACATGTCTTTCATTAGTCAAAGTAAGTCTATCATCCCATTTCCAAGACCTACCATGTTCTGTGTTTTTTGGTCCTTGTGATTCCTCATATTCTTCCATGTTTGTTTGTTCTTGATTTATATTATTTGGGCCCTATGGGCCAACCAATCAAACCATCAACCATCCCGCCCACTCATTTTAGTAGCATAACACAGGTGGACAGTGGCATAGGAAAAGTGGGATTTTTTTATTAGTTGAAGTAGGAAAAAATTGGAGTGTTGCGATTTTTGGGGTGAACAGTGTTACTCACCCCAGCCCGCAGATAAATCATCTTAATTACCTCTCTGTAAGAAAAATGAACCCAAAATAAAAATAAAATTTCTTGAATATTTCAATCTAATATTTAGATATAAATTTAAACAGTTTAAAGAAAGATTAGTAACATAGGTAGAGAATTTGAAAGTGTGATTCCACACACACACACACACACACACACACATAAACTATATATATATATATATATATATATATATATAGTATATATATGGACAAGGTCAAAAGAAAAAGTGGTTCTGAAAATGATAATCAACGATGAGTGTCTGTAACAGTCTAAAAAACTAAGGCAAAATATGAAGGGCGGAAAATGATAGCAATTATGAATATAAGGCATGGATCTAACACCTGATGATATTCCATCCGTCATCTCTATTGAGATTAATGGTTCTTTTATCAATCTCTAAGGCCCCCCTTAACTTACGATGATGAAAATGGTCAATTCTAGTAATAACCTTAGCCTCCTCGATGCAAATATGATGGTTAGTATTTTTTGCATTCTCAGCTAAGTCAGAGGAGAGGGATATCTTATGTTTAATGCCAGTAGCATGCTCACAAATCCTTTGATTTATAGACCGAATATTTTTTCCATTGTCAGGCATCCCACAAGAACAAGGAATGATGTAGACACCTTTCCCATCCCTAGGGTCCATCATATTTTTAACATATTTGAGAGAGCTGCAAATAGTGCTAAGGGATTTGAAAGATGGAGAAACCCTATGCTTCTTAAGGACACTAGAAATCCAATCATTGGTTCCCTGAATGAAAGGAAGGTGCACACTACAAGACCATTCACTGGGCTCTTTATTATTTTTAACTAAATGACCTTTTTCTACTTTAAGGAAAGATTTAAGGCCGTGCGACCTACTATAACCATTTTTACCAAATAAATTAAGGAGGTGGGTCTTTTCTCCTTCAAGGTGTGACTCATCAAAGATTCTCAATGCCCTAGTGGCTAAGGCGTTGAGGACGCCTATTTTTTTAGCAGGGAAACAACGAAAATTAGAGTGAAGATATTTCTCAGTATGATTTTTCTTTCGAAAAAATTGATGCGAGAAAGAACCATCATCCCTTCTTGAAATAAGAACATCGAGAAAAGGTAGGATGCCATCAACCTCATATTCCATGGTGAACTTATGGATCAAGATTGACTATTAAGGTGAAGGAAAAAGAGAACTAAATTTTGCTTGCCATGAGGCCAAACGACACAAGTATCATCTAAAAACCTTTTTCAAAGATTTGGCTAGAAAAGAGCAAATGAAAAAGATTTGGATTCAATTTCCTCCATAAAAATATTAGCGACAATCGGGGATAGGGGAGAACCCATGACAAAACCACAAGTTTTCTCATATAATTTCCCTTCAAAACTAAAGAAAGTAGAGGTTAAGCAGATCCCGACTAAATGGGTCATATATAGATATATAATGCGATTAATGACATCAATGGCCTCATTAATGGGGCTATGGGTGTAAAGAGAAACAACATCAAAACTGAAAATTCTACCATCAAGATCCATTCTAATGTCCTTTAACTCCTTAACAAAAGGGGAAGAATCTTTGTAAAAGGAGTCGATACGACCTATGAGAGGCTTAAGATTATGGGATAAATACTTGATGAGAAGATAATCCAGACCACATATGGTATTAAAAATGGGCCGAAGGGGTCCACCATCCTTAGGGATTTTACGAAGACCATAAATTCTAGGAGTAAGAGGGTTTCTTTCAATCAACTTCTTACTCACGGAGTTCACCGAGCTGCTAGATTTAATAGCAGCAACGACAACTTTGGAGACATGTTTTAAGGGATTTTGATGTCATTAATCACATTATTGATCTAGAAGTGGCCCATTTAGTTGGAATATTATTAACCTCTACTTTCTTTAGTTTTGAAGGGGAATTCTATGAGAAAAATTGTGGTGTTGCCTGGGTTCTCCCACATCTCCGATTGTTGCTAATATTTTATGGAGTAATTTGAATCCAAGGCTCTTTCCTCAGCTCTTTTCCAGCCAAAGATTTGGAAAATGTTTTTAGATGATACTTGTGTCATCTGGCCTCATCGAAAGGAAAAATTTGATATGTTTTTCCTTCATCTTAATAATAAATCTTTCTCCATAACATTCACCATGGAATATGAGGTGGATGGTAGCCTACCTTTCCTCCGTGTTCTTATTTCAAGAAAGGATGATGGTTCTTTCTCCCATCAATAATTTTGAAAGAAAAATCATATTGAGCAATATCTTCATGCTAGTTCTCATCATTTCCCTGCTCAAAAATTAGGCATCATCAACACCTTAGCCACTATGGCATTGAGAAACTCTGATGAGTCACACCTTGAAGGAGAAAAGACCCACCTCCTAAATGTCTTTGGTAAAAATGGTTATAGTAGGTGGCAGGGCCTTAAATATTTCCTTAAAGTAGAAAAAGTTCCTTTAGTTAAAAATAATAAAGAGCATAGTGAATGGTCCTACAGTGTGCACCTTCCCTTCATTCAAGTAACCACTGATAGGATTGCTAGGATCCTTAAGAAGTATAGGTTTTCTTTGTCTTTAAAACCTCTTAACACTATTTGCAGCTCTCTCAAATATGTTAAAGATCTGATAGACCTCAGGGATGGGAAAGGTGTCTGCATTATTCCTTGTTCTCGTGGAACGCCTTACATTGGTGAAATTGGTTGGTATATAAATCAAAGGATTTGTGAGCATGCTGATGACATTAAACATGGAATATCCTGCTCCTCTACCTTAACCGAGCATGCATAAAAGACTAACCATCATATTTCCATCAAGGAGGCTAAGGTTATTGCTAGGATTGACCATTTTCTTCATCGTAAGTTAAGGGAGGCCTTAGATATTAAAAAATACTCGTTAATCTCAATACAAATGACAGTTGGAATATCAACGGGTGTTGGATCTGTGCCTTATATTCATAATTGCCGTTATTTTCTGTCCTTCAAGCTTTGCCTTAGTTTTTTAGACTCAGTCTGAGATTTCTTGTTTATCGTTGATTATCATTTTTTATTATTTATTTGACTTCGTCCCCTAAAAAAAAAAAAATAAGTAATAATAATAATAATAATAATATTAATATTAATGTTAATTAATTTCTAGATAAATAAAATTTTTTAATCTAAAAATATAATAAAAACTTAATCCAAATTCACCAAAATTAACCCAAAATAAAGTTTCAAATTAAAATTTTAGAAAATGATATAAAAAAATATTTTTTAAATTATAATTTTAATAAAATTAATCCTTTTATTAATTTAATTTAATTTTAGAGTCAAACTAGATCTAGATCTCTACATCTATTTAAACTCAACCTCTACATCTGGTCTGGATGTGATCTCTCACATGGTGGTGATGATGAAACTTGTCGAAAATGTTCTATTGCATGTGATTATTACCAAAAGAATTCTAAATATCTATATGTTTTGAAATATCTCTTTCAAAAAGTTTACTTAGAAAATCTTGAAAAATATAAAATAAGTGTGAATATAAACTATCATGAATTTTAGGGGATAACATGGTTTAGAGAGGCATGGGTAGCCATTTCTCTTAACATTTAAAAAATGATATATAATGAGATTTGAATATTATAAACATGAATCGTTATTATTTAAAGTGATTTTAATGTGAATATTGCATATTATGTTTATTTTGAAAAAAAATTACAATATAAGAAATAAAATTAAATCAATTTATTATTTTTATTACTTGTAATTGAGTTAATAACTAACTGAATTAAAACAATTTATTATTATTATTAAAATTAAATCAATTTATTATTTTTATTACTTGTAATTGAGTTAATAACTAACTGAATTAAAACAATTTATTATTATTATTATAACTAGTGAATGCAAGATTAAGATTAAAACTAAAGATATAGAAATTACTCATCAATACTTTCAACTTGTTCAAATTTTTACCACCTAGGGTAACATGTCTGGAGATAATAAAACCTAAATAAATAAAAAAGTTAAACCAACTAGCTTCCACTGTAAATATTGTCTTCTAATTATTATTATATTTAAAGCTTCATTTTATAATTACTATAATATCTTTATTATTATATTATTATTATTAGATTTAAAGCTCATAATCAATGTAGTATCTTTATAATCACATTTTTATCTTCATATCCTAGAATATATTCTACACTGACATAATAAAATAAAATGCACATTAAATTCAAAGGCAAGAGATTT
The DNA here is from genome assembly GCA_034641835.2 of Pinus albicaulis. Taxonomy (NCBI): domain Eukaryota; kingdom Viridiplantae; phylum Streptophyta; class Pinopsida; order Pinales; family Pinaceae; genus Pinus; species Pinus albicaulis. The sequence continues at coordinate 1,104,304,099 of CM076570.1, read as the reverse complement.
TTGAGTAAAATAATCACGTGTATCTAATATAGTGTTTATAAGTTTAATAAATCAATAATTATTTTAATAAATTTATTTTTAAATTATATAAAGTATTAAATTTATTTTTAAAATATAAATAATAAATTTAATATATTATTTGCTAAAATATTACATTTAATCTTGATAATGCAATTGAAATATGAAAAGGGCTTATAACATATTTTGTCATTTGCTAAAATTTTATGTTTTGATATTGATAACAGAACTTAAATATGGAAGCATTTTATTACGTAACTTCTGTAAGGGATTTTTTTATAAGACAATAGAAAAAACGTCGTAGATATGCTAATGCATTAAATTGTAAGAAAAACATGAGGATTAGCATTTGTATCTAGAGGTGCATTGTAATGTCGTGAGTGGGGAATGTGGAAAACAATAATTAAATGAAATATATTAAAATTTTAGTTTTTATATATCTTTGAATAAGAAGTTAAATTTAAAAAGAAACTTAAACTAACATAAAGTAACACTAATATAATTTTCCCAGAGTAATGTCATATTAATGATGGTATCCTTCCTCTACATGCTCCATTCTCATCCTATGCTTTACTATATAAATTTAAAATTATATTTTTAAATTCCAACTATTTTAAAATAAAATACAAATTTTATTTGAGATCACATCTCTCGAAAGAAATCTGGGAACCATGTTTGTTATAAACTACGAGAAATTTAAGTTGGGCAAGCTATATCCAAAGCACTATATTGTGTTAAGTTGGAAGAAAGTAAATGCATTCTAAATAATAGGTTTCCATGTCAAGTTTAGGAGCAGGGGTCGAGTTGATGTGGTTGAGTTCTAGCCTGTATGTGGGACGTTTGGAATGTGGACAGACCTTTGTTTGTAGGATGCATTCCTTTTGATAGTTGCAGTGAGGGCCAAATTCCGTGGCTCCTATTTAGGTGGGACCGAAAGGCCTAAAATCATTGCAGTATAGTCTTTAAGTGGCTGCAAGTGGGAGAAGATTACAACAAGAGGCAGGTCGCAGCTGTAGAGAGGATTTTGTGGTAGACTGGAAGGGTTTACCTGGATTGCAATTGTGCCCTAACCAGATCGCAGACCTACAACAGAGAAATACCAACCCTAAGGTCTTTGTTTTAGGTTGATTTTTTGCTAGAGGATAGGTTCAGGTTGGAAAAATTTGGTTGGGCACCTTAAGGCTGTTAGGGGGGTAGCAAGTAGGTGACCCAAGTAGCCCTAGATCATCTTAGCAAGGACATTGGCAATTGTAATGAGGGTGAAGATTTGTGTAAGCTTAGGACTTATTCTTAAAGGAAAAAGGAATGAGGTCAAGGGAGAAGATTACATCAACCCAAGTTCATTGAAGAGGACATTTTGCAATGATAGGTGGCAACCCTCCAGCCCGAAGATTGTCTTCATTGGAGAAGTACAGGAAGGAATTAGAGGGAAGAAGTCCAAAAGGACCTGAGGAATAGCAGTGGGAAGTTGGGAGTTGTTCACAGAGGGAGTCGTGAACAACTCAACAGGAGTCTCTATGTGTTGATGCGTTGATGGACTAATGATAAAATAAAGAGCAGTTGGATGAGCCATGTTTAGTGAACTAAAGGAGCAAGAACATTGATAGAGGCAAGAGTTGTGGATTGGGAGTAGATGGACCTGTACTTGTGTTCAAGTTATAACAAGAGGGGTTGTGTTTGTGCACTAAACAACTAGATCGTCACAATATCTTGTTCTTGTATTCTTGTATCAGTGGATGTATGAGGGCCATTATCCCTAAGCAACAAATACAAGAAATATAGTACTAAATGTGCTCTTTCCACCCATCACACCATCATCTGAATATCCATGGAATTAGCAGTGTATCTCCAACCATAGGTAATAGAATCACAAATATATCCCAACAAGTAGTTATCTAATATATTAGGCTCATTCATAGATTGATTAAAATCTTTATAACAAGGCATATGGTAGGTGTTTGTCAAGAATCACCACGGATCCAAATATATATATATATATATATATATATATATATATATATATATATATATATATATATATATATTCTTCTCCATCTCATCAGATCTTTAAGCGCAAAAAATAGTACAGCAAGTCTCGGTCTTCCATCTTAACTTTACATCGAAAAACAAGAGGGTCATCATCTGATAGGTAGACATCATCAAAATGACATATCTCGTCCACTTTCCATAATCATGAAGCTATCTGCAACCTTCCCCCTTCCTATTATTGACCCATAGGTTCATGTACCAAAAACATTAATCATAATAATGCAGCCTGTAAGATAACAAAGATATATATCAAGCCATCTTCAGTGTCATCATACTTAGCTGTCATGACTTTCTTTTATCAATAATTATTGGCCAAGAAAAGACATTGGGTCATTTTTCCAGGTAGTTTATAGCTCCCTCTGAGGCCTTTCTTTAGGTGATCATCTAGCCTTCAATCACGAGCTCCTCATATGAGATATGAAACTTTCCACGATGCAACTGCAAAAACCACTTTCTAGGAAGCTTGCTTTAGGTTAGAGAGGAAAATTCTGAAGAATCATCATGGTCCTTATTCAACTAGGGTGAAGAAATCCTCTCATGAGATTATCCCAAAACTGCTGCATTATCATTCAACACTAGTTGAATGCTACCAATGCATCAAATTCCCCAATCCATGATGAGGAGGGGTCCTTCGCATTTAGGAATCCATATCCACAAGTCCATTCTTTATAAGTTCGTAATGTAATGCATTAAAGAGCTCAATTACCCAACCAAGATGCCAAAATCAGGGTCTTCTACTTATCGTGCTTGTCAAGACATAAAATCTGTTATGCACTTTCTTCAAGCTACCTCTGTTTTCATGCTCATAAGGATTGTTACAAGGAACTACTCCAATGTGCCATGCACGCTTTTACTCTTAATTACCAGACCTCCAAGGGGTACCCGAAGGTGCCAACATAAAGGTGTTGCATGAACTTGCATTGCTCCAATTGCTAGACAAATATGTGAATGGATGCTACCATACACCATTATTTCTCCTGCAACTATTTCCACCATTCATAACTGCGGTTTCTACCACTAGTGCTCCAAATTTCCATAGTCATTGCTCCTACACTCCTCCTACACTTCACTTGATTACCCAATCTGATTTTTGTTTCTCAACTCATCAAGCTCTCTTAGTCATTATTCAAAGTTACTATCTTATTGATTACTGTCATCATCACTCTCAGTGGTGCCTCTAACGTCTCTATTCAAACAAACTTAAATTCTCTGGTCAAGTTATATAGCTAGTATCATACATTGATCAAATGCATTTGAGGCAACCTGCCTACTATTCTCTGTTTTTCATGTGTTATTGAGAATTATACCTTAAGTGTGATGGTGCGTTTTTGTTTTGAAGCTTCTTATTATCAACAGTATACCCCAAGGTTTAGGCTTTTTGATGCCTTTTAGGATCCCTTCAGGTTGTTGGCCTTGTTCTGCAAACCACTCATTCAAGACAGTGTTAATGACTATAATATCATGCCAACAAACTCTAGAAGATATTTGTTCTTAGCGAAACTATATGATTTTCATAACTTACTCAGTGTAGGTATAATTCAGTTAGGCCCACATGAGGACTATCATGAAGACTTTAGGATTATTTTCATACAAAATTTTATTGCGACAAGGGTGTTGTATCAAAACACTGCAATGATAGTCTTAAGAAACTGCTGCAGGGCAATGATAAACCTTGATGCTTACTGCTGCAATAAGATAAAGCTATTGTATACAGTGAGCATTAGGGGAATTTTGAGGTCTAAAATGGGCCTCCTAAGGAAAATTTACAATCAAAATTCACTTTATGAGAACCAATCACATTTTAGAGGATGACATCATCTCTAATAGTTGAGGTGGCATTTCTTGAGTTAAAGGTACTTGTGACATTCTCAATGGTCAATAAAAACTCATGGTTAACCATGGTAGTGCTCCTAAGTACTTTTAAAATCAAACTAAAGTACTCATAATAAATGTCATTTCACACTTTTTGAATAAAATTCATACATAAAATAATATATTACATTTATTATATTATTTTTATATAGTACATTAATTACATGTTATTATACAATTTAAATAATATAAATTTTAATTAATAACATATTATATAATCAAGAATTTATGAATTTACATTTATATTTTATTTTATTTATTTAAGTACAAAGGACAAATACATTAGTTGTTCAATGATAATGAATTTTTCTTGAAAAACTCATTCTTATTTATAGTCACATCAATACATTTTTTTTATTGATTTTATTTGGGTACAAGTTTTGAATTGAATTTAACAATGGTTACATGGATTGTGGTGCAAAAGGTGAATTGAAATTTCATAAATATTATTTTATTGATTTAGCTATTATTTTATTATTTCCTTAGGAGGCCCATTTTAGACTTCAAAATTCCCCTAATGACTGCTTGACAACACAACTACTATGGAAATGATGAGATCTTAATTCTGATGCCCTTTCACTTCTTCAACTTAAATATTCCAAGTGAAAGTAACACATGTCTTCACATAGGTCATTACTTAAACTGATCAGAGGTATGCTCCAGTACAATCATAATGAGTCATTCAAGGTATGATATCAAAACAATAAACATGCCACTGTAGTTTGATCAAACTTAAAGTGTGAACTAAGATATTTAATGAAATTGGCAGATTTCATTCCTCAAATGTGAATGTCTTAAGAGCTTATAGGGATGCTGACATTGTCATGGTTTATACTCGACTCATCAAGAAATTCGATCATATTTGTGTCAAATCATGGATCAGGGTGCCCAAAACTGATCAACGATCAAAATAACCATTAGAAGAGGAATTCAGGGCACATCTCTGTCATGCTTCCATTTCAAATCACGGGATCATATCTAGGCAAAGGTATCTTGGATTACTTAATCCTGTATATATATATATATATATATATATATATATATATATATATATATATATATATAAAGCCTCCCCAAAAAGGGTTCAAACTTTATTTTTTGCAGGCATTGCAGTAGCCAACACAACAATAATAACAACAAAACAGACAATGAAAAAAAGTATGAATAACCTAAGTTACAGTGTGATGAATTTAGATAAGCTGAGATTCAACGTTTAAGCCACTAGCAGAAATGAAGAGTAAAAGAAGCGAAATGTGTGGATTTGTACAAGATCTGAGTTGAATGGTATAAATCAAGTTACCAGAAATAGCCAAAGAAGCAATATACACCAAATATGGATTCTCTATACAAATTTAGATCATAACAATGATGATCCTGAGGTGCACATCTAATGCACACATCAATCCCAAACAAATATGAGAATAACTCCAAATAATCCCTAAATAACCCAAAGATAACAATCACAAATATATTTCCTGTGTCGTCGAAGGCCTCATTTGGGATCTGGAGGAATAGAAGGTGAATGCAACCTCTTTTTTCTTTTAGTGCAGATTTTAGCTAGCTCTAGAACAAGCTTGGTGAACATCTCCATTTTGGCGATCTCGATTCTAGCATACATTTTAGAAAATACGACAAGGGCATTTGTCAATGATTGGATAGGGTTAGTGGACTTGCCTTTGCGTTTCTTAGGAAAAGAGGGGGAGTTGGAGGCAAAAGACTTCTTTAGCTTAGGAGGAGGTTCCTTTTATGGCAAAAAGGAATCCTAGAAGTCCAATCTGTGATTATTCTTAGAGCTGTAAGAGTAGACATTGTTAAGAATGTGGTCCAAAGAATAGTAGGTGCCGCCAGTATTGTGGACTAAACCCTTTCCTCTGTCGGCACTGGCGAAGACCGACAAAACCATGCCCCACATAGACATCGACATTGACATCGGTGGTAGGGGTGGCATTCTCTCACCCGTAAACCCTTTCGGCAGCTCGTAGTCGATGTTGTGGTTGAGCTCGAAGGACGACTGGCAGGCTTCCAGAAGACTCATCCCTTTGTTGGATCCCGTGGCCCTGGCTGTGACCATGGCCATGATCTCGTCAAGCTTGTGGAAAAAGGACCATTGAATAGGGTTGAGTCCTCTCGCGACGCTTCTCTAGCTTGTAACAACGCTTAAGATTCTTGATCTTGTCACGTCATTGCTTCATGGTCTTCGAAGCGATGTTGGAGGCATCGCAGTGGTCATTGACTGTGTGCACGATGTCGTCCCAGTCGTTAATCTTGAGGTATCCCTTGATGTTGACGCATTTCTCTCCATAGCTATCCAACAGCCTGACACTGTGGAGGGGTGCCATTCACACCGGGACACCAACGATGTTGATCTGCCCACCACGACCCCTGCCTTTCCATACTCATCTTCATCCTCGCTCACACCCTACAAGAGATTGGTCATTGCCTGCAAGACGGCTACGGTGTTTCCAAGAACATCGTAGAAGGCCGCCAGTTCTAGGTTAAAGTCAAACTCAGCCAATATTTTGTTTCACCCAATATTTTGTTTCCCATGTCAAAATGTAATTGGCTAGAAAGGCGATGAGAAAGTTTTTTGACTGGGTGGAGTGAACAGTATTTTCCCACCCAATCTCATAAAGAGAACACCTCCGATGTAATTATCAAACATTATAAAATTGTAGATGTCGTACTTCAATCTCCATAATAAAAGGAATTTCAATACCATGATAGAAAAATTGTCATATATGGCATTTAATGATTCTCTTCCGTAGAGATATTTCATATCAAAGTTAAAATTAAAGGAGAAGAAGCAATAGTTGGCAATAATAATTTTTTTTCCACAGTTTTGTGCATGTATGAACAATCGGAAATTAATTTTCATTCAAAAAGGCGTCCAAGGATGAATTTTTATTGCTGGTGCATGTGTAAGGAAACGAGAATATGATATACTGACATAAATGAATTTATTGTAGGAAGCAGGAAATTACTTGGTGAAATGTGATTGATATTGGAGGGGCATATATTGGGTGTATCACGGTGCTCTTCGAGGGTAGGTACCAAAGCCTAGCAGAATATGGAGAAACCTTTAGAGTTAGCCATGAATGAAGAGGAACCGCATGAGATGAAGTCGATAGAAGCAATAAGTTGTTCACGGCTCTGGGAAATGCTGATGTCTCTCTATGTAGTCGAGATAGGAGTAAGCGAATCCCGCTGGTGCAACGGAGGGAAAGTGTTGCAAAAGTAGGTAGTTTTCTTGAAGATTACAAAGGGGGTGTTTGAAGATTACAAAGGGGGTGTGATGTGGTCACTGAGTATGGTCTCTTCATCGATTCTGCGATCATGGACAACTGGTTCTGGTGTATTTTTATGCGGTTTTTAAACTATCCCGCCGGCCAGGGGAACCGGGACACCGCTCCACATCGGACAGAGGAGAGCAACAAATGGAGTCCATATCTTCCTTTTAGCAGACACTGGAAAAGCATGAAGAGTTTCAACTGTGTAATCATTGGCGGAATTTATGGGTATGTTTTTGCTGCTATTGTGGACAATAAATCTATTGGGTAATGGGTATTTGCTGGGATGCAATTGGCTCTCCTAGATACTGTAGTGAACATTCCCACCATCTGTGGTCTATTTTCTTCGGCGGGACAGTGGTGCTAAAACACGGGCCCCTGCTTTTTCACATATCTTTCTCTCACCTGGGCCACTCTCTATTGAATTTCTGGTTTTTCTGACCTCTGCTCCCAGAGGGAGGTGGTCGGGTTTCTCTTTTCATCTTGGGTATCGGCGCTCGCGATTCTGGAGGGCCACTTCTCGTTTGAATTAACTGGTTTTTTCGGTAATTTGGAACCAGAGTGCGGCAGTCGTGAAATTCAAAATCTCGTTTCTTGGAGGGAATGGTGGACTCACAGATGGGATGCTTTATTTTTTTATGTCCTTAACGAGTTAATTTTTAAATCTATCATTAAATAGCTTTTTTTAATGGTGGATTGTAGAGTCTCTTGAGGGAAACCAATAAATCGTAAGCTATTGGTTATTGAATGTCTCTTAGATTCTTTATTACACGTCCATTACATAGCCCATCCCATGGGCATACGTAACTCGGGATACTGTGTATCCATCCATTCCCTCACATCCCATCCCGAACCCCGAACCCTGCCCACCGTCGTCTGCCTCCCCTCCGACGTCGACTATGAAAGGATGCCGAATGTTGCAGGATGAGATACGATACGATACACATTAATGAGTGTTCATTTGAATTTTGAAAACTCACCCTCCCAAATTTGAATTTTAAATTTGGGGATGGGTAAATCATTTTTATTCCATACAGTTACCATCCGCAAGAAGAAGTGGCCTCCTTGATCTTCTGATATAGGCCCATTGAGCTGAGTTATTTGGAGCCAAAGCTGTGCCAAGATGGAGCAGTTTCCTAGCTTTGCAGGAATCCATCAGCTCAGAGTGTTGCGTTGTGACTGCAATCTGGTCACTGATTTTAAACAACCATAATTGCTGGGTATACTTCCTGTGAGTGTCTCGCAGCTGGCATTGGCATGTATTGGACGTTGGTAAGATTATCGAGCTTTGCACGAATCCATCAACTCAAATTGTGGCGTTGTGACTGTAATCTCGTCACTGATTTTAAACAACTATAATGGCTAGGTATACTTCCTGTGAGCGAATTGTCTCGTAGCTGGCATGTATTGGACGTTGGTAAAATTGCCGAGCTCGGGCGGAAAGGAGCCCGTGAGGAAATTGGATCTGATCACAAAATCATTAACATTGGATATATGGGGATTGTGCCCGTCACGGAGTTAACGTAATGTGAGAACACTTTGAGATTCGTAATGTTACCAAGGGAACATTGTAAGTCTGTGGAAATTGTAAGTGTAATAGACAGTAACGCGTTCGGTGATTGATGTGTTTTGGGCTCTAAGAGGCGGTGGAGGAGGCAACTTGGTTGTCGTGATTGTCTGGAAAATAAAACTGGTGAGTTTTCCTCCATTCTAGCGGCCTTTCAAGTCCCAAGAATCGGGCAAGACGTGGTGACTGAAACCATCCATCGATGGAAATACATCATGCCTTTCGTGGAAGAGTATATGTTCTTGCTTGTTCAGTTCTTTGGCATTAACGTGGGAGGAGGGACGAAAATTGCATCGTTCCAAGGAATATATCTGGGACGTAAGAATCTAGTTCTATTCTCTATTAATCATTCTCAATTCCTTATTTTGATTTTAAATTTATAATTAAGAAAAATATTGTATTGGTGTAATTTAAAAAAATATATTTTAGTAGTGTAATTTTATTTTTCTTATGTATAACCTTTTTGAATTTTTAAATATTTAAAATGTGTTTTCAATTCATAATTAAATTCAATATTTTAAGAATATCGGTAAAACATTTAAATTATTTAAATTCCACAATTGAAATATATGATTTTACTAAATTATATTAAGAAAGAGATGTAATTCATAATTTCTGTTCGGAAAAATTCAACCTATTAAGATTATGTACATTTCAGAATTTAAATATAAGATTCCAACCAATTATATTAAGACATGGATGTAAGTCATAAAACATTTTGGGTAAAAATCCAACCTATTAACTATTCTTCCAATCAATAACACTATCGAAAAGTAAATTAAATATTTAATATATATATATATGTGTTTTTTTGTTAGTTTCACTTATGAGAATATAAACCTTGAATCTTATAGTTTACAACACAGGGTTGTCAATTGGACAATTTTCAGGGTAAATATTATTAAAAGCCAAATTGAAGTTATTAAAAATGAATATTTTTTTAAGATAATCTTTAATGAAAAATATATATAATAATATTGGTCTTTATAATAATTAAATATCATATTACTGATATGAATTAAATATTTAATAAATTTTAATAGATATTGATGCATAGTTAGCATTGCAAAAAAAAAAAAAATTATAAGAAATAATTAAATTAGAGTTTTATTTCAAATTATTATTATTATTTTTTTTTCTAAGTAAAATTAAACTATTTCTATTGAGAAAAATATGGTACAATCAAGAAAGACAAGAAACCGGCCGACCGGAAATCATGAAACCATCAACCTCGGTCCCGGAGAAGGAATGAACCATGCACGGAACTACAGCAAATGACTTGAAAGCAGAAAAAACCGACTTCTAACCCACATGGGCAGAGGTCTCAGCACGAAGTTTTTTCCCTTTCTTTTTGTTGACTTTTATCCAGCCATCCTGGGGAGAATGAGCTGGAACAACTTGGAGACTAGAGTTCTCCAACCTGGGGACCTCCTTATCTGAATCAGAAGAGGAGGTCTCATGGACGCGTTTCTGGGTGGTCGCCAAGAGAGAGGAAAGCACGGGAGTGGCAGTGGGCGGATCCGTCGTCTGAGGTGCCTGGACTGGTTCGGCGTCGCTCTCCTCATCTTCGGAGCTTGAGGAATCCGAACTTACTGCTGGAGGCGGTGAACAAGGTGTCCAACGCTTGGGCTTGGCTCTTGCAATGTTATCCTTTTTCGCTTTTGCAGGGAGAGAAGGGCAAGAATTATGCAGGTGCCCAGTTAGGTGACAGTGACGGCATCGGAAGGCAGTATTCTCGTAATCCAGGTTCTGAGTCCAAACAAAGTCATTGATCTTGAGATGGATTTGTTCTGGCAGTCCCTTACTCAGATCTAGTTCTACACATATTCTGGCATATGTGTAAAGGCCTTGATGTTCCCGCCAGTGATCTCCCATTAAAAAGTGGCCCAAGGAATTGCCAATGCCTCTGTAGACTGCCATGTGCCACAGGTGAGCTGGTAAGTTTGGAAGCCGGATCCAGACTGGTGTTCTGGTGATAACTGCTGTAGCTGGATCAAATTATTATTATTAATAATTATAAAAAATTAATATATAAATTAAACATATACATACATTAAAAAAAACATGAGACAAGAAAATATAATAAAAAAAAACTATAAGTGATAAGAATTAAACAATGTCATAAATTAAAATGAAATGAAAATGAACTCTTTCGCATTAGTATTATTAAATATATTAATAAGATTATTTTTTTAAATTAAATTGAAATATATATATATCTACTTTTAAAATAAATTTTAATTATAACTCTATGTTAATGAATATTTTGTAGAAATTAAATCTTATCATTTATCTAATAATTTTTTATCATTATATTAAAATTCTAGAACCTTTAAGATCTAAGATTAATACTTATATTCTTAGATATCATTTTTGAGATTCAACTGCTTTAAGTAAGTCATTCATTTATGACCATTTCCATGAGAGGTACTTGTAACCCATTCCAAAACTCCTCTAGCTCAAGCGTGCTTAACTGTGGAATTTTCCCCACAATCAAGCTCACTTAACTTGCTACCCCATTTGCAAAACCTTAGCAAGTATTATGTAGAACTTATATTCTTATCAAAAATAAAATATAATGGCAACAACACCATCGTGTTAAATTTAATGATATATTATAAAGTTTGCATCTTAAAATGAATACGATAAGGTTTTACTGAATATTTTATCTATATAAATATTTTTTTTTTAATCTTTATTTCCAATTTGTTATGTGTTTTATTTAATTTATGTATAGAGAATTAGATTTTTTTGTTTCTTTTTTAAACTATAGTTAGGAACTTTGTATTAGCATAAATCTACATCCAAGGCACAACAAAGTACTAGAATTGCATCAAAATTACCCATTGACTTTATGTATCTAGAAAAATTAAAATTTCATATTTTACATAGTTGCAACATGGAAGACTCGTCGTCATTGTGTTTTACTATCTCTATTAGATAAAATACATCCAAAATTATACAAGTTTTAACCTACATACATATTAATTAGGTGAATTATATTAATTAGGAGAATTATTGACCCAACCTGTAGTATATTCTAGGTAAAGAAGGAAATGTACATCCAATGTTGGAGAAGAGGAGTTGGGTATTTCTTGAGGAGCCCTAAGGAAGATATTATTATCCTTTTAGTTTTAAATCTTCGATTTGAGACCTAATAACTTGTAATTCATCCTCCATTATTTGAATTTGATGTCTTCGAGTCATAATAATCTCCATAGTAAAGGTCTAGTTGGAGGTTAATTGTGCATGTTGAATTCGTAGATGACATGTGTCTTATTGCAATCCTTCATTTTTCTCAATTTGGCCTTGAGGATTGTCTTATGCATTTCTCTTGATATATTGTACCCCTGTGAAGGAGGAAGACTATTTTATTTAATCTAAAATCTAAAATTTGAATCAAGTGAACTAAACTTGTGAGGAATTGGCCCACAAAATTATGAGAAAACACAAAGAGGAAGAGGAAAAACTCTCTATTGTTGGAGAAGGGGCCACAACAAAACACCATAGTACATGAGAAGACCTCCAATATATGGTGAACTCCGAACAAAAGGATAGAAACCACCACGATACTAATAGTATCAAATGAATTAAGTCGATAGCATGTCATTCTTAACAAAAATGGTGTCATCCTATCTATATGGTTCATATCAATCTCCAAAAATGTGTGTTCTAATTATGCCAAGAAGGGGAGAGTACTATTATGATGAGGTGGAGATATGGAGAAATAATGAACATGGGTGAAAATTAAAATTTCAGTCAATCTGCATGAACAAATTATGGGTGACAACTTAAATTGAAATCAATCCACATGAACAAATTATCTTGTGTGCCATCGTTTGCACCTTCAAGATCTAAGGTTCAACCATGGTCAGGGTATGAAGGAAAAGTAATAATTTCCATTGGTTAATGTAGTTCCATATTGGTGTTGTATTGCTTATATTTTTAGTAGGTCAATTGTTTCCACAAGGAGAAGAAGTGCCTTAAGGGATTAATTCAAAAGATGGTCTAGAAAGGGAGATCTGAGAAATTAATTGAAGAACAGGGACACATTCTTCAAGAAATAGAACAATTGAAAAATCAAGACGAAATATTGTGTAATCCGAAGTCAAGTGTTTAGTGGTTTCAGGAAGAATGCAACACTAAATTCTTCCACAGATCAATGCTACAGCATAGAAATTGAAACATAATTTTTTCCTTGACAAGCTCTTATGGAAGAAGGTTTCTCCATCATGAGGAAATAATTGATGAACAAATCTCTTAATACCAAAACCTGCTTTCTGATTCGGATATATTATGGGACGAGGTGATTTCCTGGATCAAACAATTCATCCATCAACTAATCAATGAATACCAGAAAAATGCACTAATGAGGGAAGTCTCCTATGCATATGTGGAAGAAGTCAAAGCTCTCCCCACCAACAAAGCTTTGGCTCGTCACTATTTTATCCCGAAGTTCTTTAAAGTCAGATGGTATTTCTTGGGTACCAAAATTCATGCGCTAGTGGAGGAGTCCTCACAGAAGAAAACTATTTGGTCAAGGGCTCAATGCCACATTCCTCACCATGATTCCAAAAAAAGGAGAAGAAAAAAATCCCAACAACTTTAGGCACATCACTCTTTCAATGTGATCTACAAAATCATCTCACAGATCATGGTTCGCAAGTTAAAACCCTTGTTGAAGAAATTTTTGGTCGTGAGAAATCAAGGTTTTTCGAAGGATGAAAAATCATGTATGGAATCATCACGACTCATGAAGCTGTCCACTTGCTGCAGACATCCTGACGACCAGGTATGATCATTATACTTTATTTATCCAATTCTTATGATCAGCTCAATTTGAATTACTTGCTTGACATATTGGATGTTATTGGTTTCCCAACCACCTAGATTAAATGGATTTGATCCATGATTTAGCACCATAATGGAATACTTCCAAGACGTGTCAGGCACAGTGATCAATGGGGACAAATCAAACATCTACTTCTTGAACACTAATCAACGTGTTCAATCCCATCTGGCTCGCACCATAGGTTTTCTAATTGTATCCCTCCTAAGTAAATACCTTTTAGTTCCTTTAATAGAAAATTCCCTCTGAGTTCCCTGTTGGATGGACTTATTGGATCACATTGATAAAAAAATTGCGAACTTGACATTCAGGGCTTTGAACTTGGCAAGAAGGGTTATTTTATTAAATTCCATTCTCTAGGCTCTGTCGTTGTATTAAGAGTTAGCTCTCTCAACCCCTAGTGCAACTTAAAGGACCTGGTAACCAAATTTTAGAACTTCCTATGGAAGGAAATACAAGTAAGAAAGAAATAATATATAGTGGTTTGGGATAAATTCTAGTTTTCCAAACTACAAGGAGGGTTGGGGCTAAGATATCGAGCGATCCTGAATTAAGTAACGAGGGCTAAAATATTATGGATATGTCTTCAAGGAGGATCAAAGCTATAGAACCATATATGGTCTTTTTAGTATCCATGGAACATGAACACAAAAGAGTTACTAAGAAGCCAAAAAAATTTGACGGGGTCCTCCATTTGGAATATGGCACAGGAAAATTAGTCTATTATCCAAGACCATGGGTAGTGCATTTATGGAAGAATCACATATAAAAAATATATGCGCATACATAGAAGTTGTGGATATATGGAAGACATGTGAATATAAGAAACTTGCGCATATATAGAGGTTGGAGTTCTACACAGCTTCCTGTTGACAGTGCTGGAAATCCATAAACCAAGGGGGTCTCCTTGATGTGAAGTCCCAATTAAACTTCACATCGTTTGGAGTAGGAGCCGTATCCATAGTATTGGCCTGGCTTCCAAGTATTGTTGTAGGTTTCCCTTAGCTAAAAATTTCAACACAAGAGATTCATACACATGTATCTTCATATCAGTAAGTGAGTCTGCCTTGTGAAATGTTTGGCTATGGAAAGTATCAAGGTCATTCTACTAAAAGGGGAGAGAAAAGTGGGCCCTTTAAAGGCAAGTAATAGTACTAATCTAAAAAATGCACACAAGCACATACACAAGAATGAATCATTGATCAACCAACGAAATATCTCATAAGGAAGCAACTATTGTTAAAGCAAATACAACACATGTTTAATAAGATAAGCACCAAAGCCACCAAAATAGTTCTATTTCCTTAGTACAAATGAAAAAAGCATACATTGCAAACATTCAAAGTACAATCTTAAAATATTCACGACATATGCATGAAAGTGTGTTGGCTCACCGATATTCTGAATTAAGTAAAAGTTCCTAGATACATAAAGAGAGTGAACACCACTAGCCCCAATAGTGGAGCATTTGAGTAGTCACTTTCTCCTTCAAAAAAATTATCTTCCTCTCTAATGCCTCGTAGGAGCAGCCAAGGTGAAAAGTACTTTCCTTGGAAAATGATGGTTTATATATAACAAATGAGGTGAAAAATCAAATCTCTTGTGACTCTTGAACTATCCTTATGACTCTAGAGGACAAGATCTAGGACTGAGGCTTGAGACTGTGCAATGCATTTTTTGGGATGGTCAGGGTCAAAGGATTGTGCATTTGAGGGACTCAAGGGCTTATGATTGATGCTTGAGCCTTGATACTGCGCAATGCAAAGTTCTAGAGGCCTAGGAAGAGGGAATGCGTAGTTGAGGGACTCAAGCACTCAAGTTGTGGTCTTGAGCCTTGAGACTACATAGTGCACATTTCTAAAGGCTCGGGCTAAGTGAATGTGTAGGTGAGGAAACCAAGAGGTTAAGCTTGAGGCTTGAAGTTTCCTAATGGTTAGTTTAAATAGGAGAATATGCTAGTACATTACGTAGTTGAGGGGTTCAAGGTCTCAATATTGAGGCTTGAGGATAGAATTTACCCAATGAAAAATTCATGTAGGGAGAAAAATCTCAAGAATTATGCATTTTTTCCCCTCAAGGTGTGAGGATGGAAGCTTAAGTCTTGACACTGGGTAGTACGTAGTTAAGGCTAATTGAGAGGAATAAATTACGTAGTTCTAGAGCTCAAGGCTCAAGGTTGAGAACTTTGAATGAAAAATGCGCATTTATAAAAGGAAAGGTTAATTATTAAGGGTTAATACACTGCAATTAATAGTTCGGGAAGGCCGAGTGAGGTCGAATTTTCCAAGAGTGGAAGTTTCCAGATGAGGCTAAGTGGGGAATTAGTGGGACCAAAGTGAACAAGGAAAAAAATTAAGCATGATCACACACTTTAAATAGTTTAAGACACAACATTGATTAATCATAATACAATAACAACATACTTCCCTCAATTTGACATCATTGTGGCGACTTTCCCCAAGTGTGATACTGAAGGTATAATTTGCAACGACAATGACGACACCTATGCGACAATGCATAACACTTTGGAAATGAGTGTAAAATGTGTCTACATGACTATAGGGACTCATTAACAAAAAAATTACCCCTTTAAACAAACCAACACTCCACTTTACATGATAACCGGCACTTCCCACACCACAATATGACATTTTCCATGTGAAGAGAAAAGTGAAAGCGAAAATTTTGATATGCAAATGGCGGTGAAAATAATCATGTGCTAGGGCAAAGATAACATGAAAAAAACACTAATTAAGGTGAAATCAAGCGAAAGAAAAAGTTGAAAACATGAAAATGACATAGAGGAAAGTGAAGGCACGCAAAAGTGGAAGTTTAAAAAGCTCACCGAAATAGAAGTACAATAGCATCCATAAGTGAGAAAACATTATTGAAAGTGAGCACTAACTATTGACATAAGTTAATCATCGCACAGGAATAATCTTGATGGCTCGTGTTATGCTTGTTCAAGCTTGCGTAAAATAATGTGTTCATGAACTTATTGCGGATTGAGCATGTGTGAGTGTTGAGCGGTGGAAAAGGTATGAATTCACTATGTGTTTTCTCATTATTTTACTTTAAACATAATTCTTTTTACTTTAGAAAGGTGACTTATTACAAGAATTATGGTAGAATTGTAAAGACTTATGTTTATTGTAAAATGTAACTAAAAACTGCCTTTTATTGCTAAAAACAGGAATCAAGTGAGGTGAACAGCTATACCAAAGGCGAGGCTAAAGCAAGAGTAACTGCTTTTCCTCCAGCGTTATACCAAATCCTGCCAAAGAGAAGAAAATCCGAACACATTGCTAAGAGAAGGCAGGGGACAGCCCAGCTTCAGTCAAAGGAAATCAAGTGAAAGCTAAAGAAAGAGAGGAAGTGAAGCCTTATCTCGTTCCTTGTCTTGTCCGTCGAGTTTGTTATATAAGAAAATGCCTTGAGTTTTATTTCATCGCTCAAGCTCTGAAGTAACCTAGCAGTGTTTCACTGGTGCTAAGGGCCCGACCCTAGTGGAATCGTTCTGTTGTTTGTATTTCTATCCTTTAATTGTTGTTGTGTGAGAATTATGTTTGGTTTCATTACGATTGGAGAGTTACTTAATTATTGTTGAATTGCTTATTGGATTGCTGTGTGTGCTAACGAATTGCATTGTTGTTCCATTTCAACAAGGATCGTAATTCTGTATTACTCATCTTGTTATGACACATAAAGCTTTGTCGTTCCATATTTAACTCTATTTGTTGTCCCATTGGATTATTGTTCATTCCGATTATTATTTAATAACGTTTGTTGTCGATAGGTTTGGAGTTTAATAGGATTTTCTATTTGATTTCATTAAGTTCATGTCTGTTGTTCAAATTCATTAGTTAGTAATTGTTGTTCAATTCCAGTGTGTTGTTCATTTCTACATAGTTAGTTTCAGATTGCAGAAATATTGTTTATTTACAGTTTTTTGTTTATGCACATAGACATTCAATTACAGATTGTTGTTCATTTCCAATTCTTGCTTTTAAAAGAAGTTCTTCTTAGTTTATTTTCATCAGTAGTTAGTTCAATTTCAGATTTCACTTTGATTGTTGAAAGAGAAGGACTATCAACTGTAGAGAACATTGGTTATTGCTTCCAAGTTCCCAGATTGATTGCCTTGTTCCAGTGTGATTTCGGTTGCATCAATTTCTAAAGGAATGGGTTATTGCTACTGTATCCTTGATTGATGTTTTGTAGAATAAGTAGTTAGGTTTCAGAGAATTTGCATTCATGTTATTGTAATTAAATTTATTTTCAAGCATCTATTTACTCTTGTATTTAGAATACTATACTACATCTCTCACAGCATTACTCTTAGCTCAATGGTAGTCTCAAACAGAGTACACTCTTGAAACAAAAAGTCGTTCTCGGATTGATAATTAATGTAGGATAAATAGGTGTTAAAAAAATACCTTTTATACCTCAACATTTTGGCACCATTTCCAAGGAGATTGTATGCCATTTAGAAGGAGTGATGCACGTCTGACCTTTTTTTCTTCTTGGGAAGAATTGGGTTTTAAAGACGGAAGGTAAGAACCTGCGCACCGAGCAAGGAACATACTTGCTCACTGCTCGCTTCACAGCAGAACTAGGTAAACTTCTTTCTTTAGGTAGGAATGAAGGCTTGTTATTTTGAATTAATAGAAAGTATAAACAAAACAAATTTCCTCCTAAATCCAAAAAACCTAAGGGACCGGTGACCCTTGGGCGAACAACTTTCATTGACGAAATCCTTAATAAGACTGAATCTTAGCCATCAGTAGGACCTAGGAAAGTTATCTCTAGATAGACTACTAGTTCCCTTCAGGCCACAGAGTCACCATCTGTAGCCTTTGCTGAGATACATAGTCAAACAGAAGGAATTGAGCAAGATTCCCCTGAAATTGAGAATCCCTGCCTAATTTCTCCACAAGAAGGGAACTATAGTAATCTCCGCGAAGGAGAAGGTGAAACAGGAGAAAAAGAAGAACCAAAATCTCCTCTTGAAATAGTCCAAACAGTGAGCATCCCAGATAAGGGAAGTGCTATCAACCTCATTCAAAACAAAGGACCTGTATCTCCTCAGATAGTAGGCTAGCAAGGAATACTTATTATTCCAGATCAAGGGAGTGTTGTCAAGATTATTCCTGCTCCTTCTAGTTAGCCTAGGAATTCCCTTGAGATCCCAGAAGGATATTGTCACATATTTGATCAAATGGCTTAGAACCAGAACCAGAACCAGCAAACACCTCAGCAAACTTCCACACTGCAATATCCTATAGTGGATACTGCAGTTAATGCACCTATGAAAGCCATTCCTCTTCAACATATTCCTACATTTCATGGCTTGACATTGGAATATCCAGATGCATTTTTGTTTGAATTCGATGTATTATGCAGGGGGTATGATTATACCACCGATCCCCAAAAATTAAAACTATTTCCTTCCACATTGAAAGGAGCAGCCTTACGATGGTTTATGGGGCTAGGTGGGGGTGTTATAACTGATTGGGATCAGATGAAAGCTGCATTTCTAAATAAATATCAGGATTATTGCAGGTCCCGGGAACTAAAAAATGAAATATTTCAAATGACAGCAAAACCCAATGAAACTCTGGAAGAATATGTGGAACGGTTTCAATACAATCTCTAGAGATCTCCTTATGCATCTTTACCCTTACCTGATAATGTGCTGAAGACTACATTAATTAGGGGATGAAGGATCAATGGGCTGAAACATTGAATATTATGGGAAAAGGTGATATATATCAGGAAATCTATGCTAACATTATTGATTTGTGTATCACGAGTTCGATGGGAAATACAAGGCTAAAATCAGTAGAACATGACATGATCATGAGGGATAATAAGACCTCCAGTGAAAGCATAACTCGTGCAGATATTGGCAATCTACTAGAAGATTTTAAAATAGATATTCTAGGGACTCTAACAACGCAGTTCGACATTATGAAAGCCAAAAAAAAACAAGCAGAAGCAGAACAAAATTTGGCAATATTCTGTCCTAGATGCAGGAAGAAACACAACCACAAAGAGTGCCTGCTGGATATAATCATATTTTGTGCCATTTTCACAAAATACCACCCACAGAAAGATGTCCCTCACTTCCTGGATTAAAAGCGGTCTATAAAGAGGCAAAAGAAGAATCATAAGTGGTATGCTTACTTAATCAACGCCGAAAATGGAAGCCACGACAATCAGGTATGCCAACTGATCCATTTTCTCCTTTTCAACCTCCTCAATATAATGCTCAACAATATAATGGAATGTGTAAAAATCAACCACCTTTCCCCAATTGGTCACAACAGCCATTTCCTACATCATCATGGCTGAATCAAACAAACCATACTAATTGGCCAAATTCTCCTTTCTGCCCATCGTTTTGGCAAAGCAATGCTTATCCAACACAGTGGTCCCCCTCTACTTCACAGAGTCAAGCTTGGCAGTCAAACTGGAAAAGAGCTACAAATCAGCCAGCTGGAACAATCCTTCTCTCTCAACCTACACTGCCAGCTCCCTATACATTACCATAAAACCCCCAGACCAATTTAACACCACAACTCCCAGCCCAACCCAACCCAGACCCAAATAATAGGCCCGTTCAGTCTGTCCAAATAATGGAACCACCAGAATTAGAAACCGAACTGAGGGAGTGTAATGAACTATAAATTGAGGTCTTGGCGTATAGTAGAAACAGAGAGAGACAAAAATGTTCACACTGAAGGTCCGTTACCTATAGAACAAACATTGCAAAAAGAGAAGGTGGTTCAATAACAAAATCAACATCAAACTCCACAACAAGCAACCACCTCTTCTCCACCATTCCCAGAACGATTAATCATACCTCGCCCATTAGAATATCCTGATTTTGATCTTCTGGGAGAATTAAAAAACTTGTGTATAAAAATCCCTCTCCTCCAAGCTATCCAAGACATCCCTATTTATGCAAAAACCATTAAGGAACTGTGTATAAAGAAGCCAAAGAGGAGAACAACAACCAACCCAACTGTCCAAATAGTCGGTACTCTATCTGAATTATTATTAGGAATGGAAACACCTATAAAATATGAAGACCCAGGAAATCCTATATTGACAGTGCAAATCAATGGGAAATTGTTCCCAAATGCCTTAGTTGATTTGGGAGCTGCAATCAATATCTTAACAACCACCACCTATCAAAAACTTGGCATTACATCATTAGAACCAATAACAACCTTATTAGAATTGGCTGACCGGTCGGTAGTCAAACCAGAAGGTACACTACAAGATGTAATGGTATCCGTAGATTCCTGGGAGTACCCTACTGACTTCCTGGTTATCAACCCAAAGAACCGACTAGATGGACACCCATTAATTCTAGGTAGGCCTTGGTTGGCAACTTCTGATGCTTATATTGGCTGCCGACAAGGCAACATGACAATAACAAGGGCAAACTATGTCAAGAATTTAGCTTTATATCCCCCAGCACAACCAAGCCTATCAATAATCAAGACAAGAAAGCAACCTATAGCATATCTTATGGAAAATATGAGATCACCTCTAACTATAGAATATGCCCTTGATTTTAAAGATCAAACAGAGGATGATATCATTAATAGTTTTATTAACAAACCACAAATCAAATCCCATCTACAATGTCACATGATCAAGGAAGCATTTGGTAATAAAGAAGAAGAAGATCCTCTGAAAGACATTCCTGATCAAATAATACCCAGCACTTCTGTGCAAAATATTAAGATTGTAGAAATTGAACCGGGAAAAACTTTAAACACTAACAAAAATCTGACTACTGAACAAGAAAAGAAGACGGTCCAATTACTACAAAAATATAAAGCAGCCTTTGCATGGGATTATCCAGACATGAAGGGAATTGACCCCTAGTTATGTACACACCAAATTTATACCAAAAAGTATGCGAGAACCATTTTCCAACCCCAAAGAAGACTAAACCCTCACCTTAAAGATATTGTGAAAGCTGAATTACAAAAAATGCTGGATGTTAATTTCATTTACCCAATATCTGATAGTAAGTGGGTCTCTCCATTAGTAGTGGTACCAAAGAAGAACGGGAAGTGGATAATATGCATAGATTACCGTGAACTCAACAAGGCAACCCAGAAAGACCACTTTCCCCTTCCTTTCATTGACCAGGTATTAGATACATTGCCAGGAAAGAAATTATTTTCTTTCCTCGACGGCTTCAGTGGGTACAATCAAATCCATATTGCCCCTGAGGACCAAGACAAAACTACTTTTACCTGTCCTTGGGGGAAATTTTCCTACCAAGTCTTACCCTTTGGCCTATGTAATGCCCCTGCTACATTTCAAAGGGCCATTCTCAGCATCTTTTCAGATTTAATAAATGAAGGGCTCGAAATATATATGGATGACTTCACACCTTACGGAGATGATTTTGAGCCACAATTAGAAAATCTAGAAAATTTGTTGCAAAGATGTATTGACAGTAGGATTTGTTTAAGCCATGAAAAGTGTCATATGATGCTGACCGAAGGACTTATCTTAGGAAATTATATTTCAGCAGTTAGAATTCAGGTGTATCCAGCCAAAATTCAGATAATTTTGTTAATCCCTACACCCACCACACAAACAGAGGTACATAGCTCTCTTGGATTTTCCGGTTATTATAGGAGATTTATAGAACATTGTTCTCAAATAGCTGCACCTTTACATGTACTAACCAGAAATGTTGATTTTATTTGGACAGAGAAATGCGACAATGCTTTCAAGGATCTGAAAAAGCTTGTATCAATAGCCCCAGTTCTGAGGGGCCCAAATTGGAATTTTCCATTCCAAATTTCATTTGATGCCTTAGACACAGGGATTGGAGCAGTGATTGGGCGGGAAGAGGATAAAAAAACCATATGCAATCTATTATATCAGCAAAAATCTATCTCCTGCTGAACTAAATTATACTATGACTGAGAAGGAATTTTTAGTTGTAGTACATGCTGTAAATATGTTTAGACATTATATAACTAGGTATCATGTAGTTTTATATACCAAACACTCTGCCATTACATTTTTATCAAATAAACCTGTTACAAATGGAAGGGTGACAAGATGGTTGATTTTATTGCAGGAATTCGACATTAAAATTAAAGACCGACCTGGAAAAGAGAACCCTGTAGTTGATTTCCTGTCACGAATGCCAAAGCCAACAGATGCAGCAGCAGTCGAATACCACTTCCCAGATGAACATTTCTTCGCTATTACTGTTAGAACCCCATGGTATGCTGATATAGAAAATTATTTGGCAATATGTAAATTACCTAAACATCTAACCCTTAATGAACGAAAGCAGATAATACAGTGTAGTACCTGATTCTCTTGGATTGGGGGCTACCTATTTCACACAGGTTCAGATATGAAAATCAGGAGATGCGTCCGAGAGGACAAAGTATTTGATATTCTGAAAGCATGCCATGATGGGCCGTGTGGAAGACATTTTGCAGATCGTAGAACCACCCTTAAGGTTTTACAGACAGGCTACTATTGGCCTACCATTTTGAAATATGCTAAAAAATTTGTGCAGACCTATGATAGATGTCAAAGGGCGGGTCGCCCTGGACAGTCCGACGAAATGCCTTTGAATCCACAACTATTAATTGAACCATTTGAATGCTGGGCACTTGACATTGTTGGCCCCATTAACCCCCCATCAAACCAAAGAACATACATCCTAGTTTCAACCGAGTATGTCACTAAATGGGTTGAAGCAGAGGCACTTTCGAAAGCTACAGAGGACTCTGTAATACAATTTCTTTTCCAAATCTTTGTGTGATATGGCCTCCCAAGGGATATAATCACAGATGGAGGACCACAGTTTTTAGGTAATAAACTCGCTGAAACATTACAGAATTACCACATTCAGCACACGATTACAACCCCATACCACCCACAGGCAAACGACCAAGTAGAGAGCACGAATAAAGTGATTGAATCTATATTGACAAAAACAGTTGCCTCACACAGACATGACTGGGCCTACAGATTTCTAGAAGCCTTGTGGGTGTACAGAACAACATGGAAAAGTACTACGGGGTATTCACCATATCAATTGGTATTTGGAAAAGATCACATCTTTCCAATAGAATTTGAAATTCAGACATTACGAATGGCCCAGAAGGTGGGACTAGATTTAAATGAAGTCCAGGCAAAAAGATTGCAACAAATCAATGAGTTAGATGAAATTAGGCTCTCTGCTCTTTAGCACACTGCGTTAATTCAACAACAGAGAGAAAAATGGCATGATGCCCTCATCAAAGAAAAAATCTTCCACGAAGGAGATTGGGCACTCCTATATGACTCCAGGTTTCAGGATTTTCCAGGGAAACTCCAGACACGATGGCTTGGAGCTTACGAGATACAAAAAGTGCATGATAATGGCACCATTACATTAACCACCATTGATGGATCTGGACATTCCTTCAAAGTAAACGGTCGTCGAGTGCGACTGTACCATAAACCGCTTACCCGAGAATCCTTCTACCAATAATTATGGGAAGATTCTACCATGCAAGTTCTTGCTGAAGGGGATAACTCCTCCTCAGCACCCATTTATTAAATCATTTCTTGCCTTTGAAATTTGTACATAAATATTTTTCATTTATTTTGCTTGTTTTTGTATGGAATTCTGTTTCTTAAAACTCTTTTTATTTCTCTTATTGTGAGTTTTTGCAGTTCCTTTCCAAAGGAACAACATTTTTGTTGTTCCTTTCGAAAGGAACAGCAAATTTGCTGCGAGTATTTTTTTTGTTCCTTTTGAAAGGAATAGCAGCAGTTGTGCTACTTATTTTTTTGCTATTCCTTTCAGAAGGAACAACAGTTTTCGTAGATTATTTTTGATTTTCCTTTCCAAAGGAACAACATTTCCATAGATTGTTTCTATTGTTCCTTTCTAAAGGAACAACACTTTTTTTAGTGTATTATTTTTCTTGTTTTAGACTAGCATTTTGAGGATTTCTAATGACTCTTCTAAAGGCAAACATAATATTTAGACAATATTACATAAATTAAAGCTTACTGGAATCAGCAAATCAAAAAAACAAAATTTTCATTTTTTTAAGAAATTGTTTGGTAATGATAAGAAAAAGGAAAAAAGGACATAACCACTAATATTACTTTACTGTATATCACTAAAATTAATATGATCGATTATCTTTATCATGATGGTTCTTCCTCAAATATTTATAACTTTCTTTGATTTTTACTTATTGAGTAGGAATAAGGGCATATTATTTTCTATTGAGATGTTTACAATTCTTCCACCATCCCTACTCTTAAGGAGTGCTGAGCCATCCTTTATATATAAGTAGAAAAGTGCTATATGAAAATATATATATATATATATATTTATATATATCACTAACAATTTTATGATATGGCAGATGGAGGATAGGGGGTCTCATCAAGAGCCAGCCTACCATGATCATAAGGAAGCAGTGAAGTGGCATCCCCATCATGGCCACAACACCAGGGATATGGTCCAATGGACAATTGAAAAAAAACCTAAAAAGTCCTTGGAACAGGAGGTCTCATCACAAGCCGGCCGGCCCACTTTTCACTTCTTCCCAGTGAATGGCATTGTGATTTATCTGGTTCCCAAGTTAGCACAATGGCCTCCATTATGACATTAAAGAGCACTTCCCTAGGCATAAATAAAGGACAATGGTTCCAAGGGTGATAAAGCAACTTTGTCAAGGTTATGGACACTTGTGGGCAACAAAGATCTGTTGATGGTATTGGAGTCACATTTTTTACAAATCAATAGTAATATTAAACCCTTTTTCCTATATCTCTATCTAAATATCAAATGAAATTATGATTCCTAAACCCTTGATTTTGAACCTATTATACATGAAATTCATCATAAATCGATCACATTAGTTTGAGTGGGTAATAAGCGCATTAGTACTTGTGTTCATATCAACTATCCCTTTTCCTTATCTTTAAATCATTACAAACGTTTCTATATCTATTTACGATTTAATCACACGCATCAATTTCAGTAAATGCAATAATTTGATTGATTGTATCATAATTATGCATGCTTTTCCTACTGTACAACTGTTGTGTAGTACTTTCCTCTATTATTTGACAGTCGAGGGTGACCTTTCATCCTCCACGAGGGGCACGGATGCCTCTTAATCACTGCATGCAGATCAAATCCCTATATTCTAGGGAATAACAAAAACTTAACGATATTATTCCAATTTACCGTGCTGTGTTGTTCCATTACATTACTGTGTGTTTGTAAAGAAGTAACAGTGTGTAGAGAAGATGGGAGGTCGACCAATTCGTAGCAAGACGCAAGTGCTAATTGTTTCTGGTGCTGCACGAGAAATTATGGAAAAATTGGGATGGATTACATACTTCACAAGGCTACAACAACCTCATGAAATAGTGGCTACTGAGTTTTTACAGAATCTACAGGAAGGATATTCCATGGTTAGAGGAATACAAATAGCAGTAACAGATGAAATAATTGCATAGGTGTCTGGTCTACCAGTGCAAGGAACCGTATGGATTCATAAGAAGGTCAGGCTTCAAGAAGCCATGAACATTTTCCAGGAAGAAGGACAGACATTGGTCGTCAAAGGCAAATGAGTTCAGCCGGCATCGTTGGGAGAACCATGGATGAAATTGGAAAAGGTAGTGCAAGCCTATATAACATGCGATGGAAGGAAAGACGTGGTAATAACTCGCCACCTTAAGTTATTGGCAGTATTAAAGAAAGAATGTACTGTAAATTTTCCTGCATTTTTAAATTCCTTACTGCATGATGTTTCTCATAGTATAAGAAAAGCTCGGCACACAGACATAGTGGTAAGCCACCATTGCCTAATCAGATTAATAGTAATTCATAGTCTTGCGCAACAACAGACCAGTTGGGAAGAACTAATATTTTTGATTGATGGAGGATTAGCCTTACCTGCCCCAAAACGAAAGAGAATGGCTAGCTTGGCTGCAGAGCCATCAAAACGTAGGTAGTCCTCCCATTCAAAAATAAGTAGGGGAATGATAGAAGGCCTTCCGGGTAGCAGTAGGCAGCCCTTGGAATTTCCCAACTCGGAGGATGAACAACCCCCACAATTGGAAGGAGGGAGTCCCCGTACTGATGAGGATGAAGAAGAAATGAGCCACCACACCAGTGGTGAGAAACAAAGCAGTGCAGGAGAAGGAAATGATGAAGAAGAGGAAATTGAGGAAGAAGAAGGAAGTCCTCATACTAGTGTAGAGGGATAAATTCGCTACTTTGATGAGGAAGAAGGTAGTTACCATGCCTATGAGGAGGAAGAAGATAATCACAGCAGTGAAAGAGAAGGAGCAGAGCCTCCCGAAAACACCACTTCAAGTTCACCATGAAGCCCTTTGCAAGAAGACCAATTGGCCCAAATTTTGGCCAATATGAGTGAATATGTGTAGCCCCACAACCCTCTAGACCTTAATTTTGATATCAACCAATTGTAGGAGCAATCTGTTGTCAATACAGAAACGGATGAGGGAATGTTGGATGGAACAGAAGGAGAAAATCCTAACGAAATAACAGAATTAGTTGGGGTTACTTCCCCTGAGAAGTATGGACAGGAAGAGTTGAACACTGAAGCAATGTTCCAAATTGAAAATTCTCAGGGAACATCAGAGCCAATTGAGGGTATTAACCCTGTAGAATGCAGCCAGGAGCATATGAACACTAAAGAAGTGCTCCAGGAAGAAAACAGAGAAGAAAACCCAACTGAAGGCATGGTTGATGAGGAAAAAAACCCCCACTGAGAAATTGGGTTCAGAAAAAGGAACAACCGTTCCATTAAGGAAAAGGAAGAAAGTAACTGAACTTGAAAAACTTCAGAGGGAACAACTGAAGCTTCAGAGGCTAGTGGAACAACTTAGGCAGACCATTAGGGTTCTTAAAATAAAACAAGTTCCTGAACGAACCCCAAATAAAAGAAGCATAGTCACCAAACGAGCCCCGAAAAAGAGGAAAGTAGCCACTAAACAAAGCCCCAAGTTGTAGAGACTATGGATGAGCCTAATCATGAAGATATGGAACAATAGACAGTTGTTCTAGATGGAGCAACCTCAATTGAAAATGCACAAGCCTATAGTCAAAACACTTTTAGTGATCCCACATTAGCCAGATTCCAAGAGGAATTGGCTCAGGCTCGGCAGGAAAGGGAATAACTTGAAGAAGACACTGTTCCTAGAAGAAATACGAGGAGTTGCAGTGGCAGATGAAGATAATCCATGAAGCAGAGGCTGAAGCCCATGAGAAGTTTCAAAAGGCAGAGGAGAAGGCTGAAAAGGTAATGAATAAATTAAAAATAGCCCAGAATCGAATGGATACTCTCTGCTCATTATACACAGATGTTTTAGCTTGTAGATTCCCTGCCAAGAATTATGCTTTATTTTTATTAGAGAGATATTTACAGCTAAATATTAAAGCAGTTAGGGCAGGAACTATAGAGTTAAACACTATAGATGATTTTGTAACATGCTGCAAACTCTATGGGGTATAGGTACATCGTCTCCTGTGTGAGTTCTATTTGCATAATCTCATATTGGAAAATGATATTGAGACAAATCCCAACCCTTTTGTGGGTGGCATCCAATACCAAGTATTTATTTCATTTGCTGTTAATTAGTTGAAATGGCTCAAAGCCTATAATGCTTTTCAAAGGTAGGAAAATGAGTTAGACTTTTGGGTTAGGAGTGAACCTAAACACCCGTTACAATTATGGGCTAGGCAGAAGAATTTGATGACTAGAGAAGGTGTTAGCGAAACATTGGGGCCTATCCATAAATCAATTGTCTTGAATGGGATAGAATATTTTCTATCTATTAGAAACCAGGCCTACATAGAATCTAAAGTCCGATGGGGAATTTCCAATCAGAATATTCAAAATAGAGAGCCATTTAACTATAAAAATTTTGGATTAGCTGCAGATTGTTTGGTTCTCTATAGCAACCTCATCTTGAGGGAAGGCCCATTATGGCTAGGGTGTAGGTTTCGAAGCCCCATTGCATGGTATCCTGCTAGAGATTATAAAGCCATTTATGAAATACCCGAAGGACAAACAGGGCAGGTCTTCAAAGCATTAGCTGCAATGCATGGTTTTAGGCCTTTTGATGAAAAACCTTCTCCAGCTTATTATTTAACTGCTTTGCATGTAAACTATGGTTTTCATGAGGACATAAAAAAGGGTAAGCAGGGGGGTATGTTGAGCGGTGGAAAATGTATGAATTCACTATGTGTTTTCTCATTCTTTTACTTTAAACATAATTCTTTTTACTTTTTACAAGAATTATGGTAGAATTGTAAAGACTTATGTTTATTGTAAAATGTAACTAAAAACTGTCTTTTATTGCTAAAAACAGGAATCAAGCGAGGTGAACAACTATACCAAAGGCGAGGCGAAAGCAAGAGTAACTACCATTCCTCCAGCATTACACCAAATCATGCCAAAGAGAAGAAAATCCGAACGCATTATTAAGAGAAGGCAGGGGACAACTCGACTTCAGTCAAAGGAAATCAAGTGACAGCTAAAGAAAGAAGGGAAGCGAATCCCTCAGGACCTTTCGATCCTGAGGGATCGTTGTTCAAACCTTATCTCATTCCTTGTCTTGTCCATCAAGTTTGTTATATAAGGAAATGCCTTTAGAGATTGGGGGAGTCGAATCAGTTTTTTAAAAACATTCCTTTTGTAATTCTACGCTTATTGACTCTTGTGATCAAAGAGCAGTCACTGTAAACACTTTTATGTTCAATTAATACAAAGACGAGTTTTATTTCATCGCTCAAGCTCTGAAGTAACCCAACAGTGTTTCACTGGTGCTAAGGGCCCGACCCTGGTGGAATAATTTTTTTGTTTGTATCTCTATCCTTTAATTGTTGTTGCATGAGAATTATGTTTGGTTTCATTACGATTGTAGAGTTACTTAATTATTGTTGAATTGCTTATTGGATTGTTGTGTGCACTAACAAATTGGATTTCTTTTCCATTTCAACAAGGATCGTAATTCTGTATTACTCATCTTGTTATCACACATAAAGCTTTGTTGTTCCATATTTAACTCTATTTGTTGTCCCATTGGATTATTGTTCATTCCTATTATTATTTAATAACGTTTGCTGTCGACAGGATTGGAGTTTAATAGGATTTTCTATTTGATTTCGTTAAGTTCATGTCTGTTGTTCAAATTCATTAGTTAGTAATTGTTGTTCAATTCTAGTGCGTTGTTCATTTCCAAGTAGTTAGTTTCAGATTGCAGAAAGATTGTTTATTTACAATTTTTTGTCTATGCACATATACATTCAATTATAGATTGTTGTTCATTTCCAATTCTTGCTTTTAAAAGAAGTTCTTCTTAGTTTATTTTCATCAGCAGTTAGTTCAATTTCGGATTTCACTTTGATTGTTGAAAAAGCAAGACTATCAACTGTAGAGAACATTGGTTATTTCTTCCAAGTTCCCAGATTGATTTCCTTGTTCCAGTGTGATTTTAGTTGCATCAATTTCTAAAGGAATGAGTTATTGCTACTGTATCCTTGATTGATGTTTTGCAGAATAAGTAGTTAAGTTTCAGAGCATTTGCATTCATGTCATTGTAATTATATTTTTTTCATGCATTAGTTTACTCTTGTATTTAGAATACTATACCACATCTCTCACATCATTACTCTTAGCTCAATTGCAGTCTCAAACAGAGTACACTCTTGAAACAAAAAGTCATTCTCGGATTGATAATTAATGTAGGATAAATAGGTGTTAAATAGATACCTTTTATACCTCAACAGTGAGCAAGTGACTTCGATACTTTAAATCAAGAAGGGAGATCAAAAGCATCAACTGACCAGTAAGTGACTATGGAACGACAGATCACAAGATCCACAGTAGACTCCAAAATTCAAAAGTAGGAAAAATTTTGGAGGGTGTTTTTCATAGCGATAACACTTATGTATATGCGCATATATTTCGTATATGCAGAACTTTCGTATATACATATATCTTTCATAAATTTTAATACAAATTTTGTATCTGTTCATATATTTTGTATATGTGCAACTTATATATATGCACATACCTTCTCTATATGTGCAAGTTACGTATATGCGTATACACAGAACTTGTGCACATATGGAAGATATGTCCATATATGGAATTTGTGTATATACGGAGGTTGAAGTTGTGCATGGGTATGTTCATATAAAGAACATATGCACACATACATAAAATATGCGCATATACGGAAGTTTCATGTGTACAAAATATATGCACATATATAGAAGTTGCGCATATATGAAAGATATGTTCATATACAGAAGATATGCACATTTACAGAAGATGTGTGCATATATGAAAGTTATGCATATAGGGAAGATATCTTCATATGAAGAAGTTGTGCATGTATGAAAGATGTGCATATACGGAAGTCACACAACTTCTATATATGTGCATCTTATGTATCCCATATCTTTCATATATGCACATCTTACATGTATATGTGCATATCTTTTGTATATGCACCTATACGGAAGATATGCACATATACAAAAGACATCTACATATTATACGAAAAATTTTCATATATAGAAGACATGCAAATATATAAAAGATGTGCATATGCAACTCATATCTTCTGTATATGCGCATAACTTCCATATATGTGCATATCCTTTGTATATGTGCAACTTTTGTATATGCACATATCTATAGTATGAAGATATTCACATATACAAATGAAGTGAATATACAAAATATATGAACATATATGAAAGTTGCGCATATACGGAAATCTTGCACATATGGACATGCGCATATCTCTCATGCATGTGCAACTTTTGCATATACGCATATGATCATTCTTTAATATAGCTAGTTAGAAAGTTAGTGTATTAATAATTTTTATAGAAAAGTATTAATAAATAATGTTTATAACCACTTGTCCCATTTATTTATTTATTAATACTTTGCTACAACTTCCGTATATGTGTATATTTTCTGTATATGTGCATATTTTCCGTAAATGTGCATATCTTCCTTATATGTACGTACCTTAACTATATGTGAAACTTCTATATATGCATATATATAGAAGTTGTGAACTTATGGAATATATGCATATATATGGAAGTTGTGTATATACAGAGGTTGAAGTTATGCATGGGTATGTTCATATACAGAAGATATGTGCATGTACAGAAAATATGTGGATATACGGAAGTTGGGCATATACAAAATATATATGAATATGAAAAATAAATGTGCATATATAGAATATATGTGCATTTATAGAAGATATGTACATGGATGTGAGGTCAACCTGTATGTGGTTGTGACAATGAGTATATGGCGTACCTATGGATTCAGAAATTCTGCAGATCCCTAAACCTTGAAGCCCTCGACACTCATTATGCCTCTTTCTCTTTATTAATTAGGTTTTGAAACATTTAATGATTTTAGAATTCAAAATATTTTCTTAAGTAGAAAAATGTTTATAATATCGAAGATTATGCGCATATACAAAATATTATGCACATATAATGAAGTTGTGCATATATGGAAGATATGCGCACATACGGAAGTTGTGCATAACTTCCGTAATATGCATACACAAGTCTTTATATATAAAAAACTTTTTTATATGTGCAACACGCAAGTTTTGTAAATGTGCATAACTTTCGTATATGTACTTCTTCCATATATGCACATATCTTCCGTATATGCGCATATATGGAAGAAGCACATATATAAAATATATGCACATTTACAAAACTTTCCCATATACAAAATATATACGCATATACGAAAGATATGCACATTTACAAAACTTGCACATATACAAGAAGATATACGTATATACAGAAGTTGTGCATATATGAAATATATGCGCATATAAGGAAGTTGTGCATATATAGAATATATGCGCATATACATAAGCTATGCATATATGAAATATATTCTATACAAAAGATGCAAATATATAAAATATGTGTAACTTCCGTACTTGCACATCTTTCGTACATGTACAACTTCTATATATCTGCATATTTTCTGTATGTGTGCATATCTTGCATAAACGTGTATATATTTTTTATATGTTCAACTTTTATATATGAAAATATATTTTTTATATGCACATACTCATATGCGCATATATAGATGTTTCGCATATACGGAAGATTATGCACATATACAGAAGATATGCACGTATACATAAGATTTGCGCATATACGAAAGTTGCACATATACAGAATTTGTGCATAGCTTCCGTAATATGCATACAAAAGTCTCTATATATGCGCAATGTCCGCATATGCACAAATTCCGTGTATTTTCAACTTATGTATATGTGTATCTTCTGTATATGTACATATCTTTCGTATATGCACATATACTGAATATATGCACATATATGAAAGAAGAGTATATACAAAAGATATGAACATTTAAAAAACTTGTGCATATACAAAATATATACGCATATACGAAGGTTGTGCATATTTGAAAGATATGCACATTTACAAAACTTGTGTATATACAGAAGATATACGTATATACAAAAGTTGTGCATACATGAAATATATGCGGATATAAGGAAGTTGTGCATATATACAGAATATATGCGCATATACATAAGCTATGCATCGATGGAATATATGCGATACAAAAAATGCAATTATATAAAATTTGTGCAACTTTCGTACTTGCACATATTTCATACATGCACAACTTCTATATATCCGCATATCTTCTGTATGTTCACATATCTTCCATAAATGCGTATATATTCTATATATGTTCAACTTTTATATATGAAAATATCTTTCGTATATGCACATATACGAATGTTGCCCATATACAGAAGATATGCGAATATATAGAAGATTATGCGCATATACAAACATTGTGCATATACAAAATATATGTGCATATGCAGAATATTTGCGCATATACAAAAGTTGCACATACACAAAATATATGCTCATATACGGAATTTGTGCCTAACTTTCGTAATATGCATACACAAGTCTCTATATATGCACAACTTTTGTATATGTGCAACACACAAGTTTTGTAAATGTGCATATCTTTCATTTATGCACTTCTTTCATATATGCACATATCTTCTGTATATGCACATATAAGGAGAAGAGCATATACGAAAGATATGCACATTTAAAAAACTTGCATATACAAAATATATACACATATACGAAAGTTGTGCATATATGGAAGATATGGGCATATATGGAAGATATCCACATATACAGAAGTTATTCATATACGGAATATATGTGATGCAAAAGGTAGTGGGTGTGGGCATTGATACACCCCCACCGGTTGTGTGATAGTGGGAATCACCATAGGGCAGGGAATCAACCTAGGGGGAAAATTGGAATGTTAGGGTTGGATGGAAACAATGAGGATTGTGGATGACTAAAGGATAGGAGTGAGCATTGGGAAGATTTTGGAGAGGTGTTTATAGGCATAGAATAATTTATTAAGGAA
This sequence comes from Pinus albicaulis, assembly GCA_034641835.2. NCBI lineage: Eukaryota > Viridiplantae > Streptophyta > Pinopsida > Pinales > Pinaceae > Pinus > Pinus albicaulis. Next base: position 1,104,269,905 of record CM076570.1, on the reverse strand, counting down.
ATATGTGGTGGGTGTGGGTGATGATACATCTCCATTGGTTGTACAATAGGGGCAAGCACCCCTGGGGATGAAATTGGGAGAAATGCATATACAAAAGATATCCACATTTACCAAAATTACACATATACAGAAGATATACATATATACAGAAGTTGCGCATATATGAAATATATCCACATTTACAAAACTTGTGCATATACAAAAGATATACATATATACAGAAGTTGTGCATATACGAAAGATATGCACATATAAGGAAGTTGCACATATACAGAATATATGCGCATATACATAAGATATGCATATATGGAAGATATTTGATACAAAATATTAAAATATCTAAAATTTGGGCAACTTCCATACTTGCACATCTTTCATACATGTACAACTTCTATATATCTGCATATCTTCTGTATGTGCATATATCTTCCATAAATGTGTATATCTTCTGTATATGTGAAAATTTTATATATACAAATATCTTTTTTATATTCACATACTCGTATGCGCATATACGAATTTTGCGCATATACGGAAGTTGCACATATACAAAAGAGTGCATATACAGAAGTTGTGCATATAAAAAAGATATGCACATATACGGAAGTTGTGCTTAACTTCCGTAATATGCATGCACAAGTCTCTATATATGCACAACTTCCATATATGTGCAACTTATGTATATGTGTATCTTCTGTATATGCACATATCTTCCGTATATGTGCATATACTAAAAATGTGCACATACATGGAAGAAGTGCATATACAAAAGATATACACATTTACAAAACTTGCACATATACAAAAGATATACGCATATACAGAAATTACGCATATACAAAAGATATGCACATATAAGAAAGTTTCACATCTAGAGAAGCTATGCATATATGGAAGATATGCAATACAAAATATGCACATAAACGAAAATTTGTGCATATATGTAAGATATGGGCATAGACAAAAGATATGCGCATCTACGTAAGTTCTGCATATATGAAAGATATGGGCATATGCGGAAGTTCTTCATATACGGAAGATATGCGATAGAAAATATGCACATATACAGAAGTTGCGCATATACAGAAGATATGCACATATGCAAAAGATATGCACGTATATAAAGATTTGCGTATGCATATTACGAAAGATACACAAAAATTCTATATATGCTTAAATCTTGTATATGTGCATATACAAAAGTTATACACATATACAAAAGATATGCAAAACTTACATATATACACAACTTCCATATATCTGCATATACAGAAGTTGTGCACAACTTTAACCTCCTTATATACTTAGCTTTGGTAAGTATATAATATAATATTCATAAAGTATGAAATCAAATCGAGATCATAAATTCAAAATTCAATGAAGATGTTTTCATAAATACATGTCTAAATTAAATTGGACAATAAAATGTAATCTTATCTCATGATCACTTGTAATAGTTAACTGAGTGTGATAAACTCAGTTAGCTCATGTACTTCGAGTTAAGGTTGGTTGGTGAGGCATGTAGAGTAATTCTATTAGTTATGTAGTTCAGATTGCAGTTGGTGCATTAGTTCAATGCATGAGTAATCAACTAACTAAATTAGGTGAGTTAGGGTGAGTTGAACTAGTTGTAAATGTTTGTTACACTAGTGAGAGATCAAGCGAATTAAATATTATTTAATTCACAATCACTGATCTGCTATGGAACTGGTGATTTACTATAAATAGTTGCATGCATGTCAGTTCCAATGGAGACCCAGTTGAAACAAAGGTTAAATGGAGGTTAACTATCAGTTGTGTGATTAGTAGGTTGCTTGCATGCAACCGGACATCCATTGGATTTCTCATGATCCTTACACAGTTTAGGAAGGCCAAAATTCCTAAATAATAGGGGTTGCATTCATTAGGAATCACACAAGAAAGGCAGGTTGTTTAGAAGCTAAGAATTGGTTAAGTGTTGGTCAGTTTTTTCTAGGACAGTGTGAGACAGTTAGCATAGTGCAGAATAATTTTGTGAGAAGAGTGCATTGTAATTGTTTCATGATTCCATGGTTAATATACAATAGAATATAGAGGGGTTTTGAGCAGCAAGATTTCCCCTGGAAATTATCTGTGTTGCGGTTTGATTTGATTCTTTTTTTCTTCATGTGATTGGCAATTGTGTTTAATTTCTACAATTCATTTGTAGAAGGATTCAGTATCTAGATTTAGTACATTGTTATTTCAGATTGAATCCATTGATATACACATGTTTGTATAATTTCTACATAGAGAACATGGAAAAATTTAGGGGCTAATATTAGCAAGTGGGCTAATTTTCCATGTTTTAAAAAAGAAATATTCACTAATTTCCATATTTTCTAATAAATGATTCGCCCAAAATTTATGACTTATTTTTTTTTACACTAAAAATTGTCAATATTTTATAGATACAACATAAAATAATAAGAAATTTCAATACTTTTCAAATATATCGCCTATCATTTTATAGTTTGCATATTAGGAACTATGAACATTCATCAAGTGTTCAAAAATTTGAGATAAATTTTCATTTTTTTAATTTTCCCTAGAAGAGAGAATATACTATGTACATGATATTGATGTAAATGTATCATGTACATGAAATTAATCTTATGCATTTTGTTTTTACAACTAAATTATTAATGTAATTTTTACAGCAATATCAATTTAGAAATGCACTTGGGAATGCCAAGAGGGGTGAGGGTGACATAGACCATATTCTAGATAAATCATGATGCCATTTTTTCATTATTTCATTTATGGACACGAGATTCCATTATTTGTGTTGGAAATAATGTTCCATTTTGAAAAAAATAAAAATGTATATTTGGACCAATTTGAAATACAAATACATGAATTTAGACTGATATTTATGAAAACATCTTCATTGAATTTTGAATCCATGATTTCTATTTGATGTTAGACTTTATGAATATTATATTATAGACTTACTGAAGCCAAGTATATAAGGAGGTTAAAGTTGTGCAAAACTTCTGTATATGCATATATATGGAAGTTGTGCATATCTTCTATAAATGTGTATATCTTCTATATATGCCCATATCTTATGTATATGCACAACTTTCGTATATGTGAAATTTGTATCGCATATATTCCATATATGCATAGCTTATGTAGATGTGAAACTGCCTTATATGTGCATATCTTTCGTATATGCATATATCTTCCATATATTCGTATATCATTTTGCACAAGTTTTGTAAATGTGCATATCTTTCGTATCTGCACTTCTTCCATGTATGCGCATATACGAAATATATGTGCATATAAAGAAGATACACATATACGTAAGTTGCCCATATATGGAAGTTGTGAATATACGGAAATTGCGCATATATAGAGACTTGTGTATGCATATTACGGAAGTTAAGCACAAATTTTGTATATGTGCATATATTTTGTATATGTGCAACTTCCGTATATGCGCAACTTCTGTATATGCGCATAAGCTTCTATATATGTGCATATCTTCCATATATGCACAACATCCGTATATGCGCATATGAATATGTGCATATACAAAAGATATTTTTATATATAAAAGTTTCACATATACAGAAAATATACGGATTTATGGAATATATGTGCACATACAAAATATATGTAGATATATAGAAGTTGTACATGTACGAAAGATGTGCAAGTATAGAAGTTGCACAAATTTTAGATATTTTAATATTTTGTATCACATATATTCCATATATGCATAGCTTATGTATATGCGCATATATTCTATATATGCACAACTTCCTTATATGCGCATATCTTTCGTATATGAAAAACTTTCGTATATACATATGTCTTCTGTATATGCACAAGTTTTGTAAATGTGGATATCTTTCATATATACACAACTTCTGTATATACGTATATCTTCTGTATATGTGCAAGTTTCGTAAATGTGCATATTTTTTGTATATGTGCTTCTCCCATATATGTGCATATATTATGTATATGCGCATATAAAGAAGATATGTGCATCTATAGAAGATACACATATACAAAGGATATGCACATATACAAAAGTTGCACATATGCAAAAATTGTGCATATAGAGAAGATACTCATATACAGAATTTGCACATATACATAAGTTGTGCATATACGAAAGTTACACATATATAGAGATTTGTGTATGGATATTACAGAAGTTATGCACAACTTCTGTATATGCACATATATGGAAGTTTCATATATATCTAAGTTGTAAATATCTTTCGTATATGTGCATATCTTCTATATATGCACATATCTTTTGTACATGTGAAATTACCATATATACACATATCTTTTATATATGCATATAAGACAACTTGCATATCTTATGTTTCTATAATAAAGAATTGCATATACAGAAGAAGCCGATAGACGGAAGACATGCACATATACGGAAGTTATGAAAATATGGAAGACGTGCATATATAGAGGTTGGAGTTCTACGCAACGTCAGTATAAACTCATATCTTTTGTATATGTACAACTTCCATATATGGCTTGAGTAGGAAGATATCAAAGGCCAAACATAAGGTTTTTTTAGGTATATTGGTCACGATAAATACCTTTGTTTCCCATCTCATTTTTGTAGATGACGTTCCTGTTTTTGGATAGGTTTCCTCGGCTCAATGGGAAAATATTTTTTCTATCATTTCTAATTTTGGGGAAGCATCGAGTTTTTTCATCACAAAAAAATCCTTTCTCATTCATTCTTTTGAGGATTAAGCCCATATTTGTGAGATTGAAAACTTTTTTTTTTGTCAATGTTTCTAATATGGATAGTGGGTTAAAATACCTCAAATCATTATAAAATCAAGGAATTTGAGTGGTTTATTAAAAAGTATGAAGCTCGATTGAGTTCATGTGCACATGGATGGTTGTTGCTCGGCGAAAGATTGACACTTTATCAAACGGTATTACAAAGTATCTAGATATAGTATATGCACTGATATTTGATTCCCAAGCATGTCATTAAAAAAAATCAATTTTATCATCTCAAATTTTATTTGGTCTGGTGCTTGTGGGAAAGAAAAGATCCATCTAGTGTGATTGGAGGTTCTCTCTTAGCTGAAAAAAGAAGGTGGATGGGGTTTGAAAAACATGGAGAAATTTCACTGGGCCCTGAATGTAAAGAGCTTATGCCATGCATTATTTGGATTTGGCTTATGGCAGAAAATATTTTTTGAAAAATATTTAAAGGAGAAATATCTTTAGGTTTGTATAAAAAATGGTGCTAATTGATCAAAAAAATGTTCATGCATCTGGAATGGTTTCATGAAATTAAAGAATTGGTTACTTGGCAATATTTATTAGGTGATTGTTATAGATGCTCAAGTGGAGATTGGGTTGGATCCATTCTGGGGATTACTTGGAAATATCTCTTTTCCCATGGAGATCATCCAACACATACATGACAAGGGGATTTTCTTCCTTAACCAAATGTGGCCTATAAATGAGCCAACGGGTCTATATCCTAAATGGATTATATTTGGTGAGCTGGGATTAGTCGGTACAATAAAAAAAATTGGGATGAATATATCGTTAATATATATATGACAATCAACCTATGTTGAGACGGGGTTGACACTCTCATATGGGATGGGAAGACCCTTCAGTATATTACTTCTGTGGAGGATATTTACTGTCATCTATCATCTTCTCATATGATTTCCTCGGTGAATAGGTGGTACTGAAAAGTATGATCTTGGCATATGCCTCAAAAAGTAAAATAATTTAGATGGTTGGTGTGGCATAACAAGATTCTTACTTTGGAGACCCTAGGAAAGAGAGGTTTCTTAGGTTCGGGCAGATGTCATACGTGTCAAGTTGATTTTGATAATGTTATACATTTATTACTCAAATTCCCATTCTGTGTGGCCATTTGAATTGGGGTCTTACAATGATTAAACATTGAAGTTGGCTAGATTTATGCACCCATTAATGGGTGCTTTATGGATTGGAATACTAAATACATGGATGTCAAAACACTCCCTTTCTTTATATTTTGGGGTATTTGTAGATGCAAAAATTATCTAAGTTTTTATAATATTCCCTTTGATATTGACAGGGATTGCAACAACATATGCTCATACTTCAAGGAATATGTATATGGATAAAAACGGGATTAACAATTTATATTAACCTATTGATTGTTGGGGAAAATATCATGTTTGTTTTTTCAATGGGGTTTCATAACAAAGGGTATGTGGTTGTGGCACATACATTGTTTTTTCACCGGATAAATATTATATTTTAGTTGGAACGATGGTCTTGTGACCAATTCCAAGGTGGAGATCATGACTCTTTGCGGCCTTATTTTCTGTGTTTGTTGGCTATCTATCAAGAATTTGTATTTTTTTAGGGGCTCTAAAATAACTATTGACTTGGTCAATCATAGGTCCTTTTTAGAGCCTCCTTTTCTATCTAATTGGATGTTGAGGATCAGACCTTGATCGAATTTTCAAAGATCTCACCTTTTCCCATATATTAAGGTACAAGAGAACTATTGCAGACTGATGCAGGTAACCCTGCTTAACCCAGAATCTTTCCAAACTCATGCATATAAAAATGCATCTCCAATAAATGCCCAGATAAGACTCCGAGTCTGGGCAATTTCATAACTATCATTCGCGGAAGCTTAAAAACATCTATTCACAACTTTTTAATGGTTTATGAAAACCATACTTCAAGTCAATTCTTTCATGCAATCAAACCCAAATTTCACTACAATCCCAATTAAAAACTTCATAAGACCCTCCAATCTTTATGAATGCATTTTCAAAAGTATTATAGAAGACTTTAGTTACCCAACCATTTATTTTATTCATAAATTCAAACTTTGTAAAGCCCAATTAACAAATCCACTTTGTTTCCATTATACATGTGTGCCTTGTTTTGTTTTTTTAAACAAGCTTGACATGGTTTTACTAAACTATCCCGTAAGGAATTATTCATTCCAATATCAACCAACCTTTACGGCAAACCATTTGACTCTACACAAAATTACATGTCCGCGATCTTTGGATGCAAAACACCCATCCCATTCAACGCAATAATGGGCCTGGCCATAATTTTAATACATGCTTGGTAAATATAAATGTGGCTTACCTCTATGAACACCATATGAAAATTCATAATGTGCCCTCACTTTATTCAACGTTCCCATACATCGACATTCTCCATCACTGTTCAATAATATCTGCGCTAAAGATTAAATTCGCCTTCAATTTCATCCATATTCAAAATGGACTCCAGCCAGCAATCTCCTCCATCGCTTGTCAATGCCTTTACTGACATATTAACTGGTTCATTGCTCACATTTGTGTTCGATCACATTTGTGTTTTGTTGTTCGATCACAGCTCCATTGTGGTCTTTCCACGCGCAAACTCAAAGTGTAATTCGTCCTTTCAAATATTCTATACAGTGAATCGCCATTGTGACTTCAAAAACCAGATTTCATCAAATGCTTCCACTGCAAATTAAATCTACTCACATTGACAACGCTGTCTTTACAAACGCTGTTCCTATGCACCCTCAATTCAATGCGCTCCATTTTTCTGGCTTCTATACCTGAATCAACTTCATCTTATATCAATCGAACCCATCTTCACAGAACTGTTCATTCTTCAATGCCTCTTCGATCCATGGTTTTTACTTCCTGCCCAATCGAATGGAATTCGATTGTATACTACTCAAAAGAGCGTGCACTATCTGCAAGTTTTCACACACACGTTCTCACAACAGTATTAAACCATCTTTATTTCCTTCAATTAAATAGTAGTGTTTATTCTAGCTGACATTGTTCTAACCAAATGATTCGTTCTACGAATGGGCCAGCATTGATATCAATAATGCTAACAACTCTGCATAAAATTTCACAAAAAGGGTCACGCATTTTATAAACAGATAATAAAATCTAAGGCTCTCTCCAGAACCAATATCTGTGGATCAAATCTGCAATTAACCTCTCACAACATGATTTCCAAACTTTAACTCTGCCTCTAACACACCGATTCGTTTAGATCTTTTCTTAAACCAATTGCGCCATCTATAACAATGTATATTTAATTGAATTCAATGCATAGATCGATTTGAACTGCGTCTTCCATAACAATGCAGATTTTAATTCAATTCAATGCATAGATCGATTTTAACTGAAATCGACTTTCTCCTCATACGCTTATTTCACAGAAATCCAAATGTTCTTTAACCCGAATTTAACCAAAAATCATATATAATACACACGGAAATTCCAAACAAATTCCTCATCATATAAACAGATGCAATAAATTAGAAAACCCTTTGTACATGGCCAGATTTTCAAATCATTGGCCCCTTTTTACCATCCGTAGACTTACAGGGAAAAAACCCTGTCTCCTACCTCTCTCCCTATTCTATTTTCTGATCTCTTTGGCCTTTGAGGCTCATTAATTTATCCAATTTTAAAATGATCTAATTTCAGTTCAATCCCCTTAATCACTCAACAAACCCTCAAATATCTCAACAAAATCCTAAAATCACTCTTGAATCCCTAAGGATCCTCTCTCACCCAAAATTAATGAAACTAATTTCTAAATTAATATTTAGAAAAATATCTCATCCCTTTACATCCTCAACTGACCAAATTCTCTCATATTCTCAAACATTTGAGAATTATTTACAATATTTAATTAAAAATACATAAAACCCACTCAAATCATTCATAAAAATCTAGCTCTTTTAAAAACTTAAAAACCCCTAAGTTTTAATAAATACAAAGTATTTCTCTTTGCCTAATGCTCCTGCATCAGAATCCCAAGGTTGAAAATGATCATGATCTCCTGATCATGCGTTTTAAGTCTTTCTCCTTGTTTTCCTAGATCCCACACTTTGTTCTACAAGTCATCATCTACTGTTGCTTGCTGCTTTTCTCCAGGTTTCCATATCTTATGCTGCCTTGTTCCACTTGCTGCACTTTCACAATCTGTCTCTGTCTTCATTTTGTTGCTGCTGCTTCTCTTCCTTGATAATGTCTTCCTCTGAGACACTTTCAACATGATTCTTCTTATTAATTCAATTTCTCGTTCCAATAAATCTCCAGGCTGCTGATTTCTTGTTGCCTGCTGAGCTCTAGCTTGCTCAGTTCTTACTGCCACCCAATCGTCCATGCCCTCTTGTCTTATATAATGGAAAACTTCTCTTCTGCCTTCTCCTATAAGCAACTTACTGGACTGGTACATTGTGTACTCCTTTCTGCTATCTTCATCACTCTGCATCTGCAATTCCCATCTCTGAAATTGAGATTCTTTATGCACTAAATTCTGATCATTCAACATCCTTTCCAGCAACATAACGCCCTCATCCCATGGATTTGAAATTTCCATAGAATTCTTGTCTTCCTACATTTGACTGCTCAACTGAGTCAAATGTTCTTCAGCACCTGCATTAACACCTGCATTCACAAAACACTTGTTAAAACGAAAATCATAAGGCATCAGTGCCTTGTCCTCCTTTGCCAGCATTTCAGTATGTTGTCCTGAATTTTCCATCTCAATCAGCACATCAATATGCTGATTCTCTTTGCCCAAAGAATTCTCTGAAGAATCCTCAAGACTGTCAACTAGTCTCTCTCTCACACCATTTGTTTCCATGATGTCTTTCTGCTCTCGTTCACTATGATGAACTCTTTCTTCTGCTGCAATCTCCCTGTCATACTCCGAATTCTTCAACAAAAATTCCAACAATGCAATTTCTCTGTGGCATTGCTGAAGCATGTCATCATCACTTACGGTCCCTGCATTCATACACAAATTGTCAGTTTGAAAACTACAAGTTTCAACAGTCTCAACTGTTGGTTCATATACCAGCTCTTCAAGCTCATCCTCTTCTTCAATCACAAGAACTTCCTCTTGTACGGTAACAGCTTCAAGTACAAACGCAACACTTCTTTCTTCCTCAGAGTATTCATCTTCTGAAATATTTTTTTCCACACTTGCGACAGCTTCACAAGATTGCGCATCCTCCTCAGTAAAACCTGTAATCACATCAAAATTGTCAGCTACAAAAATACATGGCTCTACATTATCCAGCTGATCTGGATCTGCCCAATAGTTCAAGAAATCATCAATGATCTCCTCTTCTGTTTCATCAATGGAAACCTCCACTTTCAACTCAGCTGCTCTGAGTTCTTCACGTCTCAACTGTACATCCATCATCTACTCGAGCTCCCTCAGCTCTTCTATTAACTGCATGTTTATCTGTTGATCTCTTATTTGTTGTAGCCTCTGCCATTTCACTCTCTTCCTCATGGTCCAACCATGTCTCTGGTCCTTCATATTTTCCTGTAACAACTTTATCAATAACTCAAGATGAATCACTATCTCAGCTTTCTCTTTCTCATACTCTTCATCAGTCAACTGTTTCAATATGCCATTTGCCTTGGCATCTCTCTCCCTCTTTCTACTGTGGCCTCTTTCTGAACCTCTTCTCTCTCCTTTATGACTTTCAGTAGTCATTTTCCTCGCCATGAGTTTCTCACTCATGAGTTGCACCAAGAAAACTCTCCTGCTGCCACTTACCTCACCAATCCCTTCCTCCGGATCTGGTCTTTTGGTAATCATCGGTCCTCTGCTAGAACCCTTTTGAGCATTTTTCCACTGCTCTTTCAGGCTTCACTCATCTGCAACTTTATTCAACCTTTGTTGAATCTTCAGGTTCCACCACTCTCTCTTAGAATCCCTTGCTGGACTCCTTCATCACTGCTCTCCAGCTGTGATCTGCTTCTTCCCGCTGAGACTTTCTTCAACCTGCTTGCAACCTGAATTCTGCAAACAACTTCCTAACCAGAGTTAAATAACACTTTGTCAGATCACCTTCAAGATCCTGTTGATCTTGCTTCCTTCCTCAACTGCACTACATATCTGTGCTGCAATCTTCCTTAGTTCAAAATCTGATATTTATTCATCACATGCAATTAATTAACAAAACTTGAATCTTTACACAAAGCTATTCCAGCTCTGATACCAAAATGATGTAGGTAACCCTGCTTAACCCAGAATCTTTCCAAACTCATGCATATAAAAATTCATCTCCAATAAATGCCCAGATAAGACTCCGCGTCCAGGTAATTTCATAACTATCATTCGCGGAAGCTTAAAAACATCTGTTCACAACTTTTTAATGGTTTATGAAAACCATACTTCAAGTCAATTCTTTCATGCAATCAAACCCAAATTTCACTACAATCCCAATTAAAAACTGCATAAGACCCTCCAATATTTATGAACGCCTTTTCAAAAGTCTTATAGAAGACTTTAGTTACCCAACCATTTATTTTATTCATAAATTCAAACTTTGTAAATCCCAATTATCAAATCCACTTTGTTTCCATTATACATGTGCGCCTTGTTTTATTTTTTTAAACAAGCTTGACATGGTTTTAATGAAACTATCCCGTAAGGAATTATTCATTCCAATATCAACCAACCTTTACGGCAAACCATTTGACTCTACACAAAATTACATATCTGAGATCTTTGGATGCAAAACACCCATCCCATTCAACGCAATAATGGGCCTGGCCATAATTTTAATACATGCTTGGTAAATATAAATGTGGCTTACCTCTATGAACACCATACGCAAATTCATAATGCGCCCTCACTTTATTCAACGTTCCCATACATCGACATTCTCCATCACTGTTCAACAATCTATGCGCTAAAGATTAAATTCGCCTTCAATTTCATCCATATTCAAAATGGACTCCAGCCAGCAATCTCCTCCATCGCTTGTCAGCACCTTTACTGACATATTAACTGGTTCATTGCTCACATTTGTGTTTGATCTTCCGCACATTAATTATACATCTGGCCATTAAATTATCATTTCATTTTACTGTTCGATCACAGCTCCATTGTGGTCTTTCCACGCGCAAACTCAAAGTGTAATGCGTCCTTTCAAATATTCTATACAGTGAATCGCCATTGTGACTTCAAAAACCGGATTTCATCAAATGTTTCCACTGAAATTAAATCTACTCACATTGACAGCATCCTCTTTAAAAACGATGTTCCTATGCACCCTAAATTCAATGCGCTCCATTTTTCTGGCTTCTATACCTGAATCGACTTCATCTTATATCAATCGAACCCATCTTCACAGAACTGTTCGTTCTTCAACGCCTCTTCGATCCATGGTTTTTGCTTCCTCCCCAATCGAATGGAATTCGATTGTATACTACTCAAAAGAGCGCACACTATCTGTAAGTTTTCACACACACTTTCTCACAACAGTATTAAACCATATTTATTGCCTTCAATTAAATATCAGTGTTTATTCTAGCTGACATCGTTCTAACCAAATGATGCGTTCTACGGATGGGCCAGCATTGATATCAATAATGCTAACAACTCTGCATAAACTTTCACAAAAAGGGTCACGCATTTTATAAACAGATAATAAAATCTAAGGCACTCTCCAGAACCAATATCTGTGGATCAAATCTGCAGTTAACCTCTCACAACATGATTTCCAAACTTTAATTCTGCCTATAACACACCGATTCGTTCAGATCTTTACTTAAAGCAATTACGCCATCTATAACAATGCAGATTTAATTCAATTCAATGCATAGATCGATTTGAACTGTGTCTTCCATAACAATGTAGATTTTAATTCAATTCAATGCATAGATCGATTTTAACTGAAATTGACTTTCTCCTCATACGCTTATTTCACAGAAATCCAAACGTTCTTTAACCCGAATTTAACCAAAAAACATATATACTACACACAGAAATTCCAAAAAAATTCCTCATCTTATAAACAGATGCAATCAATTACAAAACCCTTTGTACATGGCCAGATTTTCAAATCATTGGCCCCTTTTTTCCGTCCGTAGACTTACAGGAAAAAAACCCTGTCTCCTACCTCTCTCCCTATTCTATTTTCTGATCTCTTTGGCCTTTGAGGCTCATTAATTTATACAATTTTAAAATGATCTAATTTGAGTTCAATCCCATTAATCACTCAACAAACCCTCAAATATCTCAACAAAATCCTAAAATCACTCTTGAATCCCTAAGGATCCTCTCTCACCCAAAATTAATGAAACTAATTTCTAAATTAATATTTAGAAAAATCTCTCATCCCTTTACATCCTCAACTGACCAAATTCTCTCATATTCTCAAACATTTGAGAATTATTTACAATATTTAATTAAAAATACATAAAACTCACTCAAATAATTCATAAAAATCTAGCTCTTTTAAAAACTTAAAAACCCCTAAGTTTTAATAAATAAAAAGTATTTATCTTTTCCTAATGCTCCTGCATCACAGACACATAATAAAAGATAGGTTTATCATATCAAATGCGCAAGATAAACTTCATTTCTTTCTATCACGAAAATTTCCTTTGCTATGGAAAGATCCCTGTTTCATGAACTCCTCTTTATGCTAGAAATAGTTGTCATTTGACCTTATGGACATAACTATGTTTTCTATTTTGTATTTCATTTTTAGATCTATATGTCATTTCTCTAGTCTCTCTAGTCTTTTTGGTACATGGTTTTCATGCGACACTTTTCCAAATGATGATGTTTCTGGAATATGGTTTCCACATGGGACTTTTCTCCATAGGATGAAGTTTTTGATGGCAATCGACAAAGAATTATTATGTTTATTTTAGAATTTCAAATCATGTAAACTTTTTTTTTTTTTTTAATACAAAACCCATTGATTTTTATTTTTGAAAAATATAAAATAGAAAGAAATATGATGTGAAATTATTACTATGATATCTAAACAGTGTTTTCTTTCTTGAAAATATTATATTTCAACCCCTTAAATGTATAAACAATATAATAAAAAAATGATAATCATATCAAAATTATCCTATACATTTAAGGCATAATCTAACTTATAGACGAAATAGAATTTTTCACTGGAATCCTGCAAAACAATTTCAAGAACGAATGTGATTTTTTGTTGTTTAAAATGAATTTTTGAATGCATAGACATACTCAACACCTGAAAAACCACGTGGGGCACTTGAATTTTGCAGATTAGACAACTTAAACTCAAGTTTTTAAAAGTATATTGTGGATTTTGATTAAAATTAATGAGAAAAATGTCCTAAAAAAAGGTTATTTCATCTATAAGTTAGATTGTGCATACATTTAATATTAAACCAAGTATTTTTTTCTTGTGGATTGAAATTTAAGATTAGCTCAATATTTTGAACCCAAGATTCAAATTTGACATTTAATTTTAGGTTTGTTTTATTATATTAATTTGTATGTTTATTTTATAAGTTATTGGAATTCTGATTTAACTATAATAATTATTAGGTGGATGTAGGGATTTAATCAAAAATCAAAGATTGAGATTTATCTCAGAAATAGTTATGCCCTTTTTTTATTTTTTAATTAAATTGATTAATTAAAATATGTCATATGAACAAGTGTAAAATGAAATGAGTTATGGTTATTTGGGCATGTGGTACTGATAAACCATGGTATTGTAATAAAGTATATTTATAAATTAAAATCCCCATGATAAAGTGAGAATTAATCTCCATCATTAAAAATCACATTAGATGTTTTATGAATGATGCTTATCACATAATGGTGTTTACTAACTATTTATATTGTTGGACTAGTATCTCCGTAGTTAAAGTACCTCCATTATTGATCAGGAGTTGAAATATTAGATTGATTAGTTAGTACTAATATTGGGTGGACATAGCAGTTACTCGTTAGTGACCATGAACCACTTCAAAATTAACTAAAAATAGAAACTATTTATATGGTTGCACTAATATATTATGTATAAAAGAAATTATCCATAATTTTTAAAATCTCACATTTTACAAAACAAAAAATAATAATTTATTCGAAATCTATTTCATTTAATTTTAAGAAAAACCAAAAACAAATAACTTGGCCATAATTTTTTTATACCTACCATCACTAATGCCCACGGGCACTCATTATTGACCATGAACCACTTCAAAAATAACTAAAAATAGAAACTATTTATATGGTTTCACTAATATATTATGTATAAAAGAAAATATACATAATTTTTAATATCTCACATTTTACAAAACAAAAAATAATAATTTATTCAAAAGCTATTTCATTTAATTTTAAGAAAAGCCAAAAACAAATAACCTGGCCATAATTTTTTTATACGTACCATCACTAATGCCCAGGAGCACTCATTAATGACCAAGAATCACTTAAAAAAATAAATAAGAATAGAAACTATTTATATGGATGCACTAATATATTATGTATAAAAGAAAATATCCATAATTTTTAAAATCTCACATTTATTTACAAAATAAGAAATCATAATTTATTAAAAAATTGTTTCATTTAATTTTAAGAAAAACGAAAAAACACCTAAAATAATTAAAGTGCATATTTCACAAATAACTTCATCATAAAGTTTGTATACCTACCATCACTAATTCCTAGGAGCCTAGAGTAGACATGGTGGTGTTTTTTTAAGGCATTTTGTGGTGTAAAGATTACTGATTATAAATTTTATGGGAAAAACACTAACCATGTTAAGGGCTTGTTTTACTTAGTCTAGATGTGATACCCAAATTATTTTGAATGCTTAGATGGCCTTGGATTATGGCTACTCAAACCATGAGTTAGGCTTGCAATCCATCTTAGAACTTAGGTAACCTAGCAAAAAAAAATACTTACCATCAATAATGTAACAAATGTAGTCTACGCCCTTATTTTGTTTGCTACTCAAACCCCCCAAAAAAACCTACCATCACTTATGTAACAAATGTAGTATTATAGTATTATACTCTTAAACATACGAATCATCTCGAAACTCACCTAACCTAACAAATATTAATTTATGTGGAAAATGTCATATTTATACTAAGTACCCCCCAATATTTCTTTGTGTTAGAAAAACGAGTTATAACTATTGACATTTTATAAAAATATTGAACCCAATCCACTGTATTTTAATATTATGGTTAATAATAGTAATTATTTTTTTAGTAAGGGATGCGTATTCATGTGCATTTACATTTCCATTTAAATATTAATATGTTTTATTTTAATATAAATAAATATATGTGAAAAAAATTAATAATAATTTAATTAAAAATTAAAATATATGTATATATAAAATATTTACAAGATGTGTGCATATATAGAAGATATGCACATGTACGAAATATATGTACAACTTAGATATATATGAAACTTCCATACATGTGCATATACATAAGTTGTGCATAACTTCCATAATATCGATACACAAATATATATATGTGCAACTTTCGTATATGCACAACTTATGTATATGTGCAACTTCTGTATATGAGTATCTTCTCTATATGGACAACTTTTGCATATGTGCAACTTTGTATATGTGCATATCCTTTGTATATGTGTATTTTATGTACATGTACATATCTTCCGTATATGTGCATATACAGAATATATGCACATATATGGGAGAAGCACATATAATATATGCACATTTACAAAAATTGCACATATACATAATATATATGTATATACAGAAGTTGCGCATATATGAAAGATATCCACATTTACAAAACTTGTCCATATACAAAATATATACGTATATATGAAAGTTGTGCATATACGAAAGATATGTGCATATAAGGAAGTTGCGCATATACAGAATATATGTGCATATACATAAGCTATGTATATATGGAATATATGTGATACAAAATATTAAAATATATAAAATTTGTGCAACTTCTGTACTTGCACATATTTCATACATGTACAACTTCTATATATCTGCATATCTTCTATATGTGCACATATCTTCCATAAATTCATATATCTTATGTATATGTGCAACTTTTACATATACAACTATCGTTTGTATATGCGCATACTCATATGTGTATATACGGATGTTGCGCATATACGGATGATATGCGCATATACAGAATACTATGCGCATATACGGAAGTTGCCCATATACAGAAGATATGTGCATATACGGAAGCTGCGAATATACAAAAGATATGCACATATACATAATTTGTGCTTAAATTCCATAATATGTGTTGTCGCTCCTAGAGACAGCCTAGAGTTGTGATAGACTAGTGCCTAAGACATCTTATATAGCAAGGAGCATATGATATAACAAAGAGAGTTATCAATGGAAAGCTCTCATGCTATCTCTTGTAGAACAAGGAATATTAGTCTGAATGGGACCAAGACCTTCATAAAATTGATACAGAGGAAAGGATATTGCAGAGGCAACATGCAAAACTCCAATATAAAAGCAACAGACAATTCAGAGACAACTTACTGCAAAGAGGGCCAATTCAGAAATACCTCACAGAAATTAATTATCAGAAGGTGTATGTAGTGAATGAAACATAGAGAAGATATTAGTTGTCATTGAGCTGATATCTAGATACACAATACCACCATGTATGGGCTTACCAATCTAAGAATCCATACATGATAATAGCGTTTTAAAAACACCCTCCCAAAGAAACTAATATAGCAGAAATATGGTTTAGATTAATAGTGGAACAAAATATCACGCATGAGCCATATTTAAAGTGCTTGAATAATTCGAGCATGGGTATCAACTAGGATAAATCCATACTAAAAATCAGTGAGCCACTCGCATTCCAAAACATGATATAGGAAAGATGGATGACATGAAATGATATATTAAAATAACACATAAGAAAGAAAGTTACACACTGTGAAATACCAAAGACCAGAATCCTCTTTAACAGATGGAAATCCTCCTCACTGAGACCCTATGGGCTCTGAGCCTTCATACAAGAGTTCTACAAAAATGTATACAAAAAGCCTTTCACTCCATCATTTTCTGATAAAATCTGGAACCCTAAATAATTTGTTCTTCGGGAGCTTTATAGGAGAACAAGAAAGCTCCAAAAGGGAGTAGGTGATGAACATTTAATTTGCCTAGTTAAAACAAAATGGCGGAAGTGTGCACACCCATACTGCTTGATGACTTTGTAGTGTTGTTTGTACCCTGCTACCTGCTTATAGAAATAAATGCGTTGGGTAGAAAACTCTTCAGGAACACGGCAAAGGAATAAAATCACATAGCCATTATGTCCTTTCCCGAAGAGAAATGGTGCTGAAAAGAAAGCTTTAGAGTATGTTTTCTGCGAATGGTACCTTCTGCCTTCAAAACCCTGAATTACGGCTTAAAATATTTAATTCTGAGTGTTGAATTCCTCTAATCTCCCATTGATACTCTGCTGCTCCATCAATGCCTCCACCTGTGCAACCTGTGCTTTGAATAACTCTGGAGGGTTTGATAGATTTTACCCCTGCTTCTTTAATGGGAGTCTTATCGCAACAACCTCCCAGGAATTTCTTTATGGTTTCGGCTCCTGAAAAATGATCCTTTCCAGTATTTTTACCGTTGTAATTAAGAGCTGTGAAACATGGCAATTTATCACCACTCGTACCGTGCAAAACACACAAAATAGTCAAGAAAACAAATGTGTGGGGATGGAGATGCAGTGGGGATGACTGTGTAGCAACACGACATGATGAAACGACAGACGTATGTGGGGTGGTATCGAAGAAAATGCAGAGAAATGGCGGAGAAATTCTTGGGTAGGGGTTGGAGGAATGCATGAGATTTAACGTAGATAATGGACGTTTGACCTTTGAATAGGAATATATATGGGAGAGAGACAAATGCATGACGGGAGCACGTGGAATGATGACTTGGAGAAATGGGATCAACAGTGCGGCATGCAAATAATCTGGACCATTCATTCTCGAGACAAGATCAACGGCTAAAACTGTGTCGGAGGGCAATGGACTGTGGGCCAGAGGCGCAATTGATTTGGACTAACACTCGCGCAACTTCGGAGTGCGACAATCGTTGGATGAAGACCTCCAGATCAGACGAATATTATGAATATCATGTCATGACTTAGGAAGAACGATAACGCGTGATGGAGGGTGGTTTTGGGGCCGTACGCGGAGACACATGACAAGCGTTGTATGGAATCGCTCCAATTTGAGAAATATCGCCCACCTCCGAAAGGCGGTGCGATGAAAACCACTGATTTCTTGCATAGAGAGTGGGTGCGAGGACCACCGGGACAGGTAGGTTATGGACCGTTGATTTAACAGGATGATCGGATGGTGGAAAGACTATCGGAGTGGTGGATGGAGGATTACGAATGTCGTCCGATCTGTACAGATTGACGGTTGAAGACGTGCCTGATATGTATTTGCGGTAAGAACCTATAGGACTAGCGCTTGGTTCTGACTCTCAGTCACGTGGAGGAAGAGGAGCAGAGGCTTGGCCGAAGGGGCTAGGCCTGATAAATTTTCGAATTTACGATCTGTGGCCTTTTATAATGTAATTTGGGGGTGGGAAAGGCAACAATAGGCATAAAAATGACTTTTTTAAGGCTGAAAGAGGGGATTTGAGAGGTTTAAGCCAAATTGCTTGTGAAAATTTTATAGGTAGCTGATTATGATCAACAATATGCATACACAAATCTCTATATATGTGCAACTTCTGTATATGACGCAGCCTAGCTACATATTTCTCATTTTATTTACATTCAATTCCTAACAAACAACTAAAGCCATACAAATGATTCAATCTTTCCTTCAAAATATTAGAAAGCCTAGTTGATCACAAAGTATATCAAATTCTTCAACGAAAACTGTTTCTTGAGAGGATCGAAAGCCAATGACTGAAATTTATGTTTTAGGGTATCCTCAAATAGAATTAGATCCCTGAATGGCCAATTTCATTACTAATTGCAGATGTTTTTTACTTCAAATGATGTTCTATATACAGGTGCTACCATGGCGTACCCTATGAGAAATTGGCAACATTGCGGATACTTACACTTTAGCAAAACAGTAGCAACCAACATAAGCATGAAAACCATGAACCGTTGACTTAACTAATTCTTCAATCTCCTCTTGATCTGATGGATCTCGCATTTCAAATAGAATGATATTTAACTCTTTAAAAATTTTCGATAAAAGTGGTTTTACTTCACCAAATAGGTAACACGTGTCACATCCAGACCTTTATCACACACTTTCAATCAATACCAAAAACTATCGAATAATGATGCGATAAACCACTTGTGGTTTATTTTAAAGAATGCTATACTTCATTGCTTCAATTCATCCGACACACAAACTTCTGAGTGGAACAAAGTTCTATCATATATCAATTACATAGTTTTAAATTAGTGATTCGATCATAAAAGAATTTAGAACATTCGATGCACAACTCTACAATAAACCCTCAAGCTATACTCTGTTAATTTCAATAAAATTTATAAATAGAAGAAGGGTATATTGATCTTCAAAGAATTTCAAAGAAATATAGCACCCAGAAATATGATTTTGGAAATGTCCCAGCACCCAGAAACACGATACTTCCACACATATAAATCCACGCTGTTTTTGATATTTTTCATAAAATATTTACAAATGAAAACATTCTATTTGACTACTGTCAGTCCTCCTCCATGAGACTTAGCTGTTGGTTTTGGGTCATTGTCTCTACCTCTATCTAATCTCTCGCTCTCCAATCCTCTCTCTCTATCACCCACTTTTTCTCTTAAAAAAAGTCACAATTTATACAAATATGGATTCATGAACCAAATTAGTTCAGATCTAGTAATTTCTCATCCTTTCCTAAAGTATCTCTTCAGCTCCACTCTTTTCTCAAACAAAATCCTAAATTAAAATTTTAAATCTCTCAAATCCTCACTCCTCCTAGGATTACTAAACTATCTCTAAAATCTCTTCATTCACGACATATTCTCCACAATTTTAATTTACAATTTAAAATTTCCTCAAACTCAACTAAACTTAGGAAAATAAATAAATGATTAAGGGAACCCACTCTCTTTAGTAAATGTGAAATAAGACTCATGGGCCTTATAAGTTTTGACTAATGCTCCTGGATTAGTATATGTGCAACTTATGTATATGTGTATATTCTGTATATGAACATATCTTTCGTATATACGCATATACTGAAAATATGTGTATACATGGAAGAAGTGCATATACGAAAGATATGCACATTGAAAAAACTTGCACATATACAAAAGATATACGCATATACAGAATATATACGCATATACAGAATATATACGCATATACGGAAATTGCGCATATACGGGAGATATGCGCATATAAGGAAGTTTCACATCTACATAAGCTATGCATATATGGAAGATATGCGATTCAAAATATGAACATATACGAAAGTTGTGCATATATGTAAGATATGGGCATATACAAAAGATATGTGCATCTATGGAAGTTCTACATATACGGAAGTTCTTCATATAGAGAAGATATGTGCATATGCGGAAGATATGCACATATATAAATACTTGCGTATGCGTATTACAAAAGATGCACAAAACTTCTATATATGCTCAACTCTTGTATATGTGCATATACAGAAGATATACACAACTTCCATATATCTACATATACAGAAGTTGTGCACAGATTTAACCTTCTTATATACTTAGCTCCGGTAAGTATATATTATAATATTCATAAAGTATAACATCAAATCGACATCATGATTTCAAAATTCAATGTATATGTTTTCATAAATACAAGTCTAAATTCATGTATTTGTATTTCAAATTTTTCCAACTATACGTTTTTATTTTTTGCAAAATGGAACTTCATTTCCAACACAAATAATGGAATTTCATGCCCATAAATGACATAATGAAAAAATGGCATCATGATTTATCTAGAATATGGTCTATAAGTCACCCTCACCCCTCTTGGCACTCCCAAGTGCATTTCTAAATTGATATTGCTATAAAAATTCCATTAATAAATTAGTTGTAAAAACAAAATGCATAAGATTAATTGCATGTACATGATACATTTACATCAATATCATGTGCATAATATATGCTCTCTTCGAGGGAAAATTTTTAAAATGAAAATTTATCTTAAATTTTACAACCCTTGATGAATCTTCCTAGTTCCTAATATGCAAACTATAAAATGATAGGCGATATATCTGTAGAAGTATTGAAATTTCTTATTATTTTATGTTGTATCTATAAAATATTGACGATTTTTAGTGTAAAAAAAAAATAATTCATAAATTTTGGGTGATTCATTTATTAGAAAATATGGAAATTAGTGAATATTTCTTTTTAAAAACATGGAAAATTAGCCCACTTGCTAATATTAGGCCCTTAATTTTTCCATGTTCTCTATGTATAAATTATACAAACATATGTATATCAATGGATTCAATCTGATATAAAAATGTACTAAATCTAGATAACGAATCCTTCTACAAATCAATTGCAGAAATTAAACACAATCGCTAATCACATGAAGCAAAAAAGAATCAAATCAAACCACAACACAGATAATTTCCTGGGGAAATCTTGCTGCTCAAAACCCCTCTATCTTCTATTGTATATTAACCATGGAATCATGAAACAATTACAATGCATTGTTCTCACAAGAGTCTTATGCACTATGTTAACTATTTCACACTGTTCTCGAAAAAACTGACCAACACCTAGCCAATTCTCAGCCTCTAAACAACCTGCCTTGCTTGTGAAATTCCTAATGAATGCAATCCCTATTCTTTAGGAATTTTGGCCTTCCTAAACTATGCAAGGATAATGGGCAATCCAATGGATGTCTGGTTGCATGCAAGCAACCTACTAATCACATAACTGATAGTTAACCACCGTTTAACCTTTGTCTCAACCGAGTCTCCACTGGAACTGACATGCATGCAACAATTAATAGTAAATCATCAATTGCATGGCAGATCAGTGATTGTGAATTAAATAATATTTATTTCACTTGATCTCTCACTAGTGCAACAAACATTTACAACTAGTTGAACTATCTCTAACTCACCTAATTGAGTTAGTTGATTACTCATGCATTAAACTAATGCACCAACTGCAATCCGAACTCCATAACTAATAGAATCACTCTACATGCCTCACCAACCACCCTCAACTCGAAATACATGAGCTAGCTGACTTTATCACACTCAGTTAACTATTACAAGTGATCATGAGATCAGATTACATTTTATTGTCAAATTTAATTAAGGGAAAATTAAATTAGACAAATACATGAATTTAGACTTGTATTTATGAAAAAATCTTCATTGAATTTTGAATTCATGATCTTGATTTGGTGTTATAATTTACGAATATTATATTATATACTTACAGAAGCTAAGTATATAAGGAGGTTAAAGTTGTGCACAACTTCTGTATATGCAGATATATGGAAGTTGCGTATATATGTAAGTTGTGCATATCTTCTGAATATGTGTATATCTTCTGTATGCGCACATATACAAGATTTTAGCATATATAGAAGTTTTGTGTATCTTTCGTAATACACATATGCAAGTCTTTACATATGTGCATATCTTCCGCATATGCGCAACTTCCATATATGTGCATATTTTCTATCGCATATCTTCCGTATATGAAGAACCTCTCATATGCCCATATCTTTCTATATGCAGAACTTCCGTAGATGCACATATCTTATGTATATTCCCATAACTTACGTATATGCACAACTTTCGTATATGTGCATATTTTGTATCGCATATCTTCCATATATGCATAGCTCCTGTAGATGTGAAACTTCTTTATATGCACACATCTTTTGTATATGCACAAATTTTGTATATGCGTACATATTTTGTATATGTGCAAGTTTTGTAAATGTGCATATATTTCATATATGCACTTCTTCTATGTATGTGCATATTTTTAGTATATGCACATATACGGAAGATATGTGCATATTTTTAGTATATGTATATATACAGAAGATATGTGCATATACAGAAGATACACATATCCATAAGTTGCACATATATGGAAGTTGTGCATATATGGAAGTTGCGAATATATAGAGACTTTTACATGCATATTATGAAATTTAAGCAAAACTTCCATATATGTGCATATCTTTTTTATATGCGCATCTTCCTTATATGCACATATCTTCTGTATATGCGCAACTTTCATATATGTGCATAATCTTCTGTATATGTGCATATCTTCCGTGTATGTGCAACATCCGTATATGCACATACGAGTATGTGCATATACAAAAGATATTTGTATATATAAAAGTTTCACATATACAAAAAATATACGCATTTATGGAAGATATGTGTACATACAAAAGATATGCAGATATATAGAAGCTGTACATGTACGAAAGATGTGCAAGTACGAAAGTTGCACAAATTTTGGATACTTTAATATTTTGTATCACATATCTTCCATATATGCATAGCTTATGTATATGCGCATATATTCTGTATATTCACAACTTCCTTATATGCACATATTTTTCGTATATGCACAATTTCCATATATACGTATATCTTTTGTATATGCACAAGTTTTGTAAATGTGGATATCTTTCATATATGCGCAACTTCCGTATATATGTAGATCTTCTGTATATGTGCAAATTCTATAAATTTGCATATCTTTTGTATATTCACTTCTCCCAATTTCGTCCCCGTGGGTGCTTCCCCCTATTGTACAACCAATGGATATGTATCGTCGCCCACACCCACCACCTATTTCCTTAATAAATTATTTTATGCCTATAAACACCTCTCCAAAATATTCCCAATGCTCACCCTTACCCTTTAGTCATCCACAATTCTCATTGTTTCAATCATCCACCCCTAACATTCCAATTTCCCCCCCAGGTTGATTCCCCACACTATGGTGATTCCCACTATCGTACAACCAATAGGGGTATATCAATGCCCACACCCACTACCTTTTATATCACATATCTTCCATATATGAAGTATTTCCGTATATTTAGAACTTTTGTATGTGTGCATATCTTTCATATATGCCCATATATTTCGTATATGCACAACTTTCGTATATGTGCATATTTTGTGTCACTATCTTCCATATATGCATAGCTTCTATATATGCTTATATCTTTCGTATATGCATATATATTTTGTATATGTACAAGTTTTGCAAATGTGCATATCTTTTGTATATGTGCTTCTCCATATATGTGCATATATTAAGTATATGCGCATATACGAAAAATATGTGCATATATGGAAGAAGTGCATATACAAAAGATATGCACATTTACAAAACTTGCGCATTGCACATATACAAAATCTGTGCATATATAGAGACTTCTGTATCCATATTACGAAAGTTATGCACAACTTCCCTATATGCACAACTTCTGTATATGCGCATATCTTCCGTATATGGGAAACATCCATATATGCGCATATACGAAAGATATTTTCATATATAAAAGTTGAACATATACAGAAGATATACGGATTTATGGAATATATGCACACATATGAAATATATGCGGATATATAGAAGTTGTACATGTATGAAATATGTACAAGTATGAAAGTTGCACAAATTTTATATATTTTCATCTTTTGTATCGCATATATTCCATATATGCATAGCTTATGTATATGCGCATATATTCTGTATATATGCACAACTTCCTTATATGTGCATATATTTCGTGTATGTGCAAATTTCGTATATACATATATCTTCTGTATATGCGCAAGTTTTGTAAATGTGCATATCTTTCATATATGCATATATATTTTGTAAATGTGCAAGTTTTTTAAATGTCCATATCTTTTGTATATGTTTTTCTTCCATATATGTGCATATATTCAGTATATGTGCATATATTCAGTATATGTGCATATGTGAAAGATATGTGTATATACAGAAGATACACATATACATAATTTGAACATATATTGAAGTTGTGCATATGCAGACATTGCGCATATATAGAGACTTATGTATGTATATTACGGAAGTTATGCACAACTTCAGTATATGCGCAAATCTTCTGTATATGCACATAATTTTTCGTATATACGAAACATCTGTATACGCGCATATGAGTATGTGCATATAAAAAATATATTTTCATATATAAAAGTTGAACATATACAAAAGATATACACATTTATGGAAGATATTCACACATACGTAAGATATGCGGATATATAGCAGTTGTACATGTATGACAGATGTGCAAGTATGGAAGTTGCACAAATTTTATATATTTGCAGCTTTTGTATAGCATATCTTTCATATATGCATAGCTTATGTATATGCGCATATATTCTGTATATGCACAACTTCCTTATATGCGCATTTCTTTTATATATGTGCAACTTTCGTATATACGTATATCTTCTGTATATGCTCAATTTTTATAAATGTGCATATCTTTCGCATATGCGCAACTTTTATATATGCATATATATTTGTATATGCACAAGTTTTGTAAATGTGCATATATTTTGTATATGCGCTTCTTCCATATATGCGCATATATTCAGTATATGCGCATATACGAAAGATATGTGCATATATGGAAGAAGCACATATAGAAAAGATATGCACATTTACAAAACTTGTGTGTTGCACATATACAAAAGTTGTTTATATATATAGAGACTTGTGTATGCATATTATGGAAGTTATGTATGCGCATATCTTATGTATATGCGTAACTTCCTTATATGCGCAAATCTTTCGTATATGTGCATATCTTTCGTATATGCGCATAATCTTCCATATATGCGCATAATATTAAATATTATAAACATTTTTCTACTTAAAAAAATATTTTAAATTCTAAAATCATTAAATGTTTTAAAACCTAATTAATAAAGATAAAGAGGCATAATGAGTGTCAAGGGCTTCAAGGCTTAGGGATCTGCGAAATTTCTGAATCCATAGGTATGCAATTGTTTTTATTTATGCTTCACATGTGTTTGCAATTAATTTTCCACAAAATACTAACAGTGGAATGATTTTGTATTTTGAAATAAGTTAAATATTGTGAGATCAGGGGAATCTGGATGTATGCATGCTTAGTGTATACTAATTTCTACATGGTATCGGAGCAGTATTAATTCTTGAAGATTGCAATTGTGAAGAATTGTTGAGTTTGTGCTGGTGGACAATTCAAATTTACTACAAAAGATTCTTGGTGTAGAAGTTGAGTATACATTGAAATGTCTTTCAATGGGTTGCAATCGGAGTATTCCCTTGATGGGAGCTCGAATTACATAGCCTAGAAGGATAGGATGGAGGTGGTGCTGGAGGATAATGGACTGAAGGAGTTCATTGATAGCGATGTTCCTAAGCCAGGATCTAGCGATGCTGCATTACTTGACGCATGGCAAAAGAGGACAGCAAAGACAAGAATAATTCTGTTGGAAGGTGTGAAGGGCCATATTGTGTCCAGCCTTCACGAGAAATCCACTCCATTCTTAATGTGGAAGGCTTTGACAGATCTGTTCGAAGAAGAAGTGACTAGAGGAAGTTGGCGCTTAAAGACAAGCTCAGAAAAATAAAAATGGAGAAGGGCAACAGTATTCCAAAATACCTCACGAAGTTTGTCCACTACAAGGATGAACTAGGAAGTGTGGGGGATACTGTTGATTGTGAAAACTTGGTGAGCTTGGCTCTCCTTGGGCTTCCGAAGAGTTGGCATAGCTACGAAGACTCTCTCAATGGACGGAAGAGACTGTCGGGATGGGAGCGACTTTGGTTAGATCTTGTGCAGGAGGAGATAAGGCGGGGTACCAAGGATGGCTCTTCATTGAAGAATGAAGATGAAGAGAATTTCTCTTTGGCTGCCAAAGAAAGGAAAGGGAAGGGGAATAAATTTCCTTAAAAATCCGAAGCTAAAGGCAAGAAGTAGGATTTTTCCAAGGTGAAGTGTTTTCATTGTCACGAACATGGGTATTTCACCACTAACTACCCACAAAAGAAGAAGAACAAGAAGGATGCTAGAGCTGCAGCTAGAGGGGCCTTAGCCTCGCAACTTATTTGGTCTCGGTCGCAATGTTGGAAGAAAAAGGTTATGATGTTGTTTTCAGTGAGGGAAAAGCCTTCCTTCGACATAAAACAATGGTTCAAACCAAGAATATTGGGATTCGAGTTAAGAATCTCTACAAGTTGGAGGTAGATGGCTGTGCTGCAATGGTGGGCAAAGCAGAAGAAGTGGTGAGCTGGGATGAGGGCGAATTATGGCACAGGAGATTGGGTAATCTTCACCATGGCGCTTTGCAGATTTTGCAGCAAATTTCTACTGGACTTCCCAAGGGTACTCTTGAGCAGTCAAATCAGTGCAAGGGATGTAATATGGGTAATTTTGTGAAGACCACCTTTCATGAGAAGGAGAACCGTGCTTCGGTGATCCTGGAGAGAATTCACATAGACGTGTGTGGACATTTCTCGGTTTCTTCAACAACAAAACATAGGTATTATGTTATATTTTTTGATGACTATTCTCGTAGATGCTAGATATTCTTCATGCAAAAGAAGAGCGAAATGTTCTCAAAGTTCTACGATTTTAAATCATTGGTGGAGAAGGACTCGAGGAAGGAAGTAAAAGCTCTAAAGAGCAATAATGGTGGTGAATACATATTGGGTGAATTCAAAGACTTCTGTAGGAAAGAAGTAATTCGAAGAGAACTCATAGCGCCTCATAACCCACAGCAGAATGGGGTCGCGGAGAGGAAGAACAGAACGATCGTGGGTGCTCCACAAGCTATGCTTGAGAGGGAGCTAGACTTGCATGTAGTGAAGGAACTACTTGTTCCGAAAGATGAGCTTCCATATGTGGATCAGCCACAAGAGGAGATTCATGGAGTGGAGGATTCCACTCATGCAGAACCAAACATCAGACAAGGTAGAAAGCATACCAGAGAAGCTGAGAGACTAAAACTTGATGCGGCACAGAATGTAGGAGTTCCTACATCACAATGCAGACAGAGATAGTCACCTAACCGATTTACTGGATACATGTCTCTTATGAGAAAGTGTATTGTGACAGAGCCAACTTATTTTGAAGAAGCAGTGCAGGAGCCCACGTGGGTAGATGCCATGGTGGAGGAGTATGACTCCATTGTCAGAAACAGTGCTTGGGAGGTTGTTCGATGGCCGGTGGGAAAATCAGTTGTAGGATCAAGATGGATCTACAAGGTAAAGCAAGCTACTGATGGGAGCGTCGAGAAGTATAAGGCAAGATTTGTTGCCCAGGGCTTCTCACAGATCCAGTGGATTGATTATGAAGAAACATTTGCACCTATCACACGGTATTCTTCCATACGGACCATCCTTGCTGATGGGTTGGCACATTCATCAGATGGATTTGAAGACTGCGTTCCTTAATGGGATCATTGAGGAAGAGCTGTACATGATAAGCCTGAAGGATTTGAGATCTTCAGCAGTGATTCGCATGTGTGCAGACTCAAAAGAGTGTTGTATGGGTTGAAGCAAGCACCTTGTGCTTGGTACACTAGAATCAATAGCTATTTCACTGGACTTGGCTTCACCAAGAGTGAGGCAGATGCAAACTTGTACCAAATTGTTGTGGAGGGTAGGCTTTTAATCATTGTTCTTTATGTTGATGATTTAATACTAACAGGTGATGAGCAGTTGATACACTCATCCAAGGAAGATATTGCAAAGGAGTTTGAGATGAAGGATTCGGGCCTCCTTCATTATTTTCTTGGATTGGGAATATGGCAGTGGGAAGGTGAACGATTTGTGTCTCAAGGCAATTATGCCCAGGAGATACTGGAGAAGTTTCACATGCAAGGCTGCAAGCCTATTGACACTCCTCTGCTAGGAAATTGGAGGAAAGAGGATGATACATCGGCAGAGGTAGTGGATGCCACTGTTTATCGACAGTTGGTGGGTTTGCTCATGTATTTAGTTAATACAAGACTGGACATATGCTATGTGGTGAACCAGCTTTCACAAGCGATGGTTAAGCCTACCAAGCTCTTTTGGAAGGCAGGCAAGCATGTCCTGAGATATCTGAGGGGCACATTTGAGTATGGGTTATGGTACAAACAGATAGATGAGGTGAAGTTGCATGGCTTCACAGATGCGCCAGATTGGGAAGGTAACCCAACAAACAGAAAGAGCACATCAGGAGGGATTTTCAGTATCGGCTCTACAACAGTTTCTTGGTACAACAGGAAACAAATATCTATGGCACTCAGTTGAGCGGAAACAGAATACATGGCAGCAATTCAAGCTGCATGTGAGGCTATCTGGATGAGGAAGATCCTGGTCAGTTTGTTCGGTTCACATTTAGATCCTACAGTGATACATTGTATAATCAGAGTTGCATTAAACTCTTGGTTAATCCTGTGTTTCAGGATAGATCTAAACATATTGATATCTGGTATCATCATATCAGAGATTGTGTGTAATGAAAGATCATGTTGCTTCAGTACATTCCTACGGAGGACAGAATGCAGATATTCTGACGAAGGCGCTCACCAGGAGCAAATTCGAATACCATAGAGGCAAGATTGGTGTGAAAGATAATCCCTATCTTGTTGAGAGGGAGTGTTGAGATTCAACAAGATGATGAGCTTAGTGAAAAGAGTCACCTTCACTAAGTGGGCCCATAGGCTATTTTTGGCACAAGTCTATTTTTGGACTGTCTATTTTTAGACATGGTGATCATATTTTAGAAGTTGCAGGATGCTATTTATGGATGGTTGGTCAAGTTGCAAAAATAGATGAAATTCTATTTTAGAATATTGAGCGAAGTCTATTTATAGATCAACGATCTAAAAATAGAAGTGTCAATTATTATTAGCTCTTAATAATAATTCGACAATAAACAACAACTTATTCTCTTGGAGCACTTAATGTCAGTGCACATATTTGGAAAATCAGTGGGCTAAAGGAATTACGCAATTCCTAGGGTTTACTGGTGGTTCATGCATGGAGGACTCAGTTAGAACTGAAGTGGCAAAGCTATGACAGAGTTGGAAGAGTAGTTCATGGAGTTGTATTCAGTTTAACTCAGTTAGACTCAATTGAGATATTTGTATCTAGTCTAACTGAATGATGCACTACTGAGAGTGGAGTGAATTAATTAGTTAATTAATTAACAAATAATAACTCATTAATCAACTGAACAAATACAACATTTAACTACAGTGCATGTCAGTTCCAGTGGAGACCCAGTGGAGAGATAGGTAAAAGGGCAAGATGGACTATCTGTTGTGACTATAGTGATGCATTTATTGCACCACACACACATTGGAGTTTCGAATGAGGATTGCGCAGTCAAGGCAAGGGTAATTCGAATTCATTCAGAGCCATTCTTCAGCAAGGATCGTGTAGTGGAGGCAACCTAGTAGGAGGGTAGATATCGGTGCATGGATTTGCAGATTTCTTCTATGCTAGTGTGTGACGATTGATTGTACTGAGAGCTTGATGTACTAAGCTTTGTATGAGGTTATTACATGATCTCCATGATACATAATATATGATAGTTGGGGTTTTCAGCTTCAGGCTTTCCTGTTAAACAACTGTGTTATGTGCGATTGTTTTTATTTATGCTTCACATGTGTTTGCAATTATTTTTTCGCAAAATATTAACAGTGGAATGATTCTGTATTTTGCAAGAAGTTAAATATTGTGAGATCAGGGGAATCATGATGTATGCATGCTTAGTGTATACTAATTTCTATAGTGGTTTCTATCCTTTTGTTCGGAGTTCACCATATATTGGAGGTCTTCTCATGTACTATGGTGTTTTCTTGTGCCCCTTCCCCCAAGATAGAGAGTTTTTCCTCTTCCTCTTTGTGTTTTCTCATAATTTTGTGGGCCAATTCTTCACAAGTTTAGTTCACTTGATTCAAATTTTACATTTTAGATTAGATGAAACAATCTTCCACCTTCATAGTGGTACAATCTATCAAGAGAAATGCATAATACAATCCTCGAGGCCAAATTGAGGAAATTGAAGGATTGCAATAAGACACATGTCATCTACGAAAACAACATGCACAATTAACCTCCAACTAGAACTTTACTATGGAGATTATTACGACTCGAAGACATCAAATGCAAAGAATGGAGGATGAATTACAAGTTATTAGGTCTCAAATCGAAAATTAAAACTAAAAGGATAATAATCTATTCCTTAGGACTCCTCAAGAAATACCCAACTCCTCTTCTCCAACATTGGATGTACATTTCCCTCTTTACATAGAATCTACTACAGGTTGGGTCAATAATTCTCCTAATTGATATAATTCACCTAATTAATATGTATGGAGGTCAAAAATTGTATAATTTTGGATGTATTTTTATCTAATAAAGATAAAATATAAAATATAATATATAGTCTTCCATGTTGCAACTATATAAAATATGGAATTTTAATTCTTCTAGATACATAAAGTCAATGGGTAATTTTGATGCAATTCTAGTACTTTGTTGTGCCTCGAATATATATTTATGCTAATACAAACGTCCTAACTATAGCTTAAAAAAGAAAAAAAAAAGAATCTAATTCTCTATACATAGATTAAATAAAATACATAACAAGGATAAAAAAAAATTATTTATATAGATAAAATATTCAATAAAACCTTATCGTATTCATTTTAAGATGCAAACTTTATAGTATATTATTAAATTTAACACGATGGTATTGTTGCCATTATATTTTATTTTGGATAATAATATAAGTTCTGCACAATACTGGCTAAGGTTTTTGAGCTAGAGGAGTTCTGGAATGGGTTACAACTACCTCTCATGGAAATGGTCATAAATGAATGACTTAATTAACGCAGTTGAATACCAAAAATGATATCTAAGAATATAAGTATTAATATTAGATCTTAAGGGTTCTAGAATTTTAATTTAATGATAAAAAATTATTAGATAAATGATAAGATTTAATTTCCACAAAATATTCATGGACATAGAGTTATAATTAAAATTTATTTTATATATATATATATATATCAATTTAATTTTTTAAAAATAATCTTATTATTATATTTAATAATACTAATGTGAAAGAGTTCATTTTCATTTCTTTTTAATTTATGACATTGTTCAATTCTGATTACTTATAGTTATTTTTATTATATTTTCTTGTCTCATGTTTTTTTTAATGTATGTATATGTTTAAATTATATATTAATTTTTTATAATTATTAATAATAATAATTTGAATAAAACTCTAATTTAATTATTTTTACGATTTTTAATTTTTAATTTTTATTTTTGCAATGCTAACTATGCATCAATATCTATCAAAATTTATTTACCATTTAATTCATATCAGTAATCTGATACTTAATTATTATAAAGACCAATATTATTACATATATTTTTCATTAAAAATTATCTTAAAAAAATATTCATTTTTTAATAATGTCAATTTAGATTTAATAATATTTACCATGAAAATTTTCCAATTGACAACCTTGTGTTATGAATATTGTGTAATCTATAAGATTCAAAGTTTATATCCCCATAAATGAAAGTAACAAAATATATATATATATATATATATATATATATATATAATTCAAAGTTTATATCCCCATAAGTGAAACTAACAAAACATATATATATGAAAATTAAATATTTAATTTACTTTTGGATAGCGTTATTGGTTGGAAGAATGGTTAATGTGTTGGACATTTATCCAATATGCTTTTATGACTTACATCCATGTCTTAATATAATTTGTTGGAATCCCATATTTAAATTTTGAAATGTACATAATCTTAATAGAAATATACATAATCTTAATAGGTTGAATTTTTCGTAACAAAAATTATGAATTATATCTATTTCTTAATATAATTTGGTGAAATCATATATTTTAGAATTTAAATAATTTAAATGTTTTAAGAATTTTTTTAAAATATTGAATTTAATTATGAATTAAAAACACATTTTAAATATTTAAAAATTCAAAAAAGTTATACATAAGCAAATTAAAATTACACTAATAAAATTAGGTTTTCCCACCGTACAGAAAAAAAATCACACTAATAAAATATATTTTTTCAAATTACACGAGTATAATATTTTTCTTAATTATAAATTTAAAATCAAAATAAATAACAGAGAATGATTAATAGAGAATAGAACTAGATTCTTACGTCCCAGATACATATCTTGGAACGATTCAATTTTCGTCTCTCTTTCGACATTAATGCCAAAGAACTGAACAAGCAAGAAAATATCCTCTTCCACGAAAGGCATGATGTATTTCCATCGGTGGATGGTTTCAGTCACCACGTCTTGCCCGATTCTTGAGACTTGAAATGCCGCTAGAATGGAGGAACACTCACCAGTTTTATTTTCCAGACAATCACGACGCCCAAGTTGCCTCCTCCGCCGCCTCTTAGAGCCCAAAACACATCAATCTCCGAACGCGTTACTCTCCATGACAATTACAATTTCCACAGACTTACAATGTTCCCTTGGTAACATTACGAATCTCAAAGTGTTCTCCCTTTACGGTAACTCTGTGACGGGCACAATCCCCATATATCCAATGTTAATGATTTTGTGATCAGATCCAATTTTCTCAAGGGCTCCTTTCCGCCCGAGCTTGGCAATCTTACCAACGTCCAATACATGCGAGTTGCGAGACAATTCGCTCACAGGAAGTATACCCAGCGATTATAGTTGTTTAAAACCAGTGACAAGATTACAGTCACAACGCCACAATTTGAGTTGAAGGATTCCTGCAAAGCTCGACAATCTTACCAACGTCCAATACATGGCAATGCCAGTTGCGAAACACTCACAGGTAGTATACCCAGCAATTATGGTTGTTTAAAATCACTGACCAGATTGCAGTCACAACGCAACAATCTGAGCTGATGGATTTCTGCAAAGCTAGGAAACTGCTCCATCTTGGCCCAGCTTTGGCTCCAAATAACTAAGCTCAGTGGGCCTATATCAGAAGATCAAGGAGGCGACTTCTTCTTGCCGATGGTAACTGTATGGAACAAAAATGATTTACCCATCCCCAAATTTGAATTTATAAAACTGATTTACCCATCCCCAAATTTAAAATTGAAATTTGGGAGGGTGAGTTTTCAAAATCCAAATGAAGACTCATTAATGTGTATCGTATCGTATCTCGTCCTGCAATATTCGCCATCCTTTCATAGTCGACGTCGGAGGGGAGGCAGACGCCGGTGGGCAGAGTTCGGGGTTCGGGATGGGATGTGAGGGAAAGGATGGATACACAGTAACCCGAGTTATGTATGCCGATGGGATGGGGCTATAGAATGGATGTGTAATAAAGATTATAAAGGACATTTAATAACCAATAGCTTACGATTTATTGGTAGCTATCTCTTGAGGGCCTGGTAAGGGGTGACCTTATTTTTTGGATTATCTGTCATATATTATCCACAGTTATATTTAAACTCATTTAAATTTAATAGTTGGTAGTATATGTCACACGCATTAAATGATGGATAGCCCAAACAATAACAGATGGCAATATATGTCACACGCATTAAATGATAGATAGCCCAAGCAATAACAATGAGCAGTATATGTGACACATTAAATGACTGATAACTCAAACAATAAAAGTCACTCAAAATAAAATAACTTTTAAAGTCGTTTAAATCTAACAGTGAACAATATATATCACAGCACATGAAATGACAAATAACCCCAGAAATAAAGCTCGCGCAAGCTAAAGTGACAATTGGTATACCCATTTACTCGTCATAAACTCTGGCGGCTCCAGAGAGTGGTGGGTAGATTAATCGTTGGGATAGGGGCACCACATTTATTTCTTGGTGACACACAGCCGAATCCTCCCGTAAAGGGTCGTTAAGAGATTAATGTTCCTTAGGGCATGTGGTGAGGGGTCTAGAAACTTTATTGGCGGAATCAGAGTCGGTGGAAGACGACAAGGAGTTTGTGCATGTTGTAGAGGTGGCGGAAGGGGCGAGCCTTATTTCCACCGCTATAGGCCCATAAATGCGCCCAGGCAGGGAATGCCCGCCGCACGATGTTAATCTAACGGTGAGCATTCCCTGCCTGGACAGTAGGCCTAACGTGGAAATAAACTCTCATTGAAAATTACAATTTTTTTCTCGGCCACCACCCCCAAGCTTTTTTTCTCCTTTCTCCGATGTTGATGCCGCCAGCATTCTCCTACGGTCAGGGTGGGAACCTTGGAAGCCGGAAATCGAAAATTTGTCATTTTAAGCAGTTGGTCTGGGCAGCTACGGGACAGAATACAGTTCAGACCCGAGCGTTAGTGGGGAGATGGTAATTTGATAAACACGGCAAGGTCAATATGCAACCCTGGATGTCCGAAGCGTGGAGAAAATTGCTTGGCTATCCCCAGAAGGTTAGTAAGCTGCAAAATAGTTGGTTTTGTTTCCATTTTATTAAGACTGAATATGTGGGGGGAGGTGCTACGGCGATAGTTGGTTCTGTTTCCATTTTATTAAAACTGAAAATGTGGGGGAGGTGCTAGGACGATTTTCTGGTGGTTAATACTGGTCAGCCCTTGTCTCCTAGATACCTTTCTTTCGTGGGAATGTTGGTTCTGTTTCCATTTTATTAAAACTGAAAATGTGGGGGAGGTGCTAGGACGATTTTCTGGTGGTTAATACTGGTCAGCCCTTGTCTCCTAGATACCTTTCTTTCGTGGGAATGGAAAGTTAGTTGAAATGGTCAATCTATTTCTTCGCGTTATTCAGTCAATTGCAGAATCAAACCTTGCAGATCACATAGGTTTATTAGAATGTAATAACTGTTCATTATAGGGAAAAGAAAGATGTCAAATTCTTCAAATTGAACAACTGTCATGAAACACCAAAAATACAGACATTTTTTTCAACTATCGATTTTGTGGTTATCCAAAAGGTGTTGAAAGCGAGAAGTGAGTAACTGTGTTGTGGAAATTCACTTTGTCATAACTTTATGAGGACTGAATATGCAGGAAGAAGTGAAGGGAACACTATACAGATAAGTTAACTACGTTATTTCCATTTCACAGATTATTGTGAATAAAGATCAGTTATCTATCTTAATTTCTTGGAAAAGGTTTCATGGTTCTTTAAGAGAGATAAGTTAACTATATTATTTGATTTCATGGATTCTTGTGTGTAGAGAGATAAGTTAACTATGTTATTTTTTTTAAAATGATTTCATGGATTCTTCTGAACAAATATTTGTTAACAATTCTAATTTTTTTGAAAATATTTCATAGTTCTGTGTGCAGAGAGAGATTGACTTAACTACATGAATTAAAAAATTTCATGGTTCTTGTGGCGGAGGTAGAGTTAACCATCTTAATTTATTTAAAAAACGATTCCGTTGATTTTGCAAAGAGATATGGTTAAATATAATGGATTTTAATTAGTTACTATATTGACATGCACCCTTTCTATTGTAGGCCATATATATGTAACATGCAAGCTAATATTATAGACATTGATTTTGTTTTGGTAAATACTTTTGCAATAAGTCAATTCAACAGCATGTTTATAATCATTTTACATTTATAAAAGGAGTTAGTATCTATCATTGTGTTTGCCATTTTATCATTGTATGCATTCAATTAATGCATTAATGCATCTTGTATGTGGATAAATATGCACAATTTTATAATATTTTACATTTATAAAAGGAGTTAGTATCTAGCATTGTGTTTGCCATTTTATCATTGTATGCATTCAATTAATGCATTAACGCATCTTGTATTTGGATAAATATGCACAATTTTATAATATTTTATAGTATTTATGCGTTTTTTCAATATATGTGATTTATGTTGATGAATAATTATGTTTTTATAATTATATATTTTCCATGCAAAATAGATATGTTTTCATAATTAAGTCCATTTAATAGCATTCTTTGATAATCTTTATGCATTTTATTTATCCTAGATGAAGATAAATAGACATGATTTTTCTTAATTTATTTGAAATATAGACAAAAGGATAGATGAATTTTATATTATTTATAATAATAAAAATTAGTAGTAGTTCATATTGTTAAATATGGAATTATCTTGAAAAGAACAAGTGGGTTGATACCCATGGTTTTGCAACAAGGAAAAGTTAATTATAAATTATTACCATGATTTTGTGGTATTATATTTTGTAAAAGATATTAATAGTATGATTTGTATGATTTGCATGTAGTAATTAATGGGTTAAATAGTTAAATGATTTTGTACTCAATGATACATTTTAAAGTAAAATATTAGAAATGACTTTTATGTTACATGAAAAAATCTATACAACATAGAATATTGTTAATATTTATGACATAAAAATGATAATAGGTAAATAATAATGATGTTAGAGTTTTTCTTAGGATGGTGATTTTGTGAATGAATCATGATTTAGGCGAAGAATGGATTAATAACTTCTAAACTGATCCCTATTGTAACAATCCAAAGATGGATTATAGCTAACAATACACGGCGAGCAAGGAGATACATACTACAGGAAACAACTCTGTCATGTTAATGATGCATGCTAAATTAAAAGATTAGAGATGAATTTTATTTTCATATATGCATTCGCAATAAAGTGTTACACGAAAATATCTATACAACATAGAATATTATTAGTAATTATGACAGAAAATGGTAATCGGTAGATAATCATAATGCTAGAGTTTTTCTAACGATAGAAATTGCACGAAAGAATCATGGCTTACACTAAGAATGCGTTGTAATTATGACAGAAAAATGGTATCATGATGCTAGAGTTTTGCTAATGATAGAAATTGCAGGAAAGAATCATGTCTTACACTAAGAATGCTTTGTAATTATGACAGAAAAATGGTATCATGATGCTAGAGGTTTGCTAACGATAGAAATTGCAGGAAAGAATCATGGCTTACACTAAGAACGCGTTGATAGTTTCTAAACTAAACTTTTTTACAACAATCAAAATATAACGTACTGCAACAAACAACCATGCCACGAAGACATTGTGTTTGAAAAATTCTTGGAAATGTGTTCGAGAAATATGACATCATATTTAATGCAATGGTCTTAGGTTAACTATACTTGAAATAAATATTATGTTTTTTTGAGAAAATTTAATAGTGGACAAGGGATGGAATCTATTGTTTCCATTGAGTGATGGGTGAACTCTCTCACGAAACATTTAATAAAATAATTTTTTTTGTTTTTTGCATGAGTTTTTATGGGAATATTATTGTTCATTTATATGATTAATTTTTTTTTATCTTGATGATATTGTTACCTTACTTGAAGTTGGAAATCACATCATTCAATGTGTCATTAATTAGCTCTCATTAATATAGAAATGTTAAACTAAGTTGCCAATGTGTCATTAATTAGCTCTCATTAATATAGAAATGTTAAACTAAGTTGCAACAGGAAGCATTATGTTGGAAAATTTTGACCATGGAAAATTTTGACCAAAAAATTTAATCCTATGTATTTTATACGAGGTATACGAGACATGTTATAGTTGAGCTCCAATTATGAAGTACAATGAGACATGGTGAAGAGCCAAAAAGTACTCAAAAGGTCTCCAAAAACGTTCAATATAGGATTAGGGAAATTTTAGAAAATAGCAAGAATATTGAAATTTAATCCTATGTATTTTATACGAGGTATACATAGAGATGTTATAGTTGAGCTCCAATTATGAAATACAATGAGACATGGTGAAGAGCCAAAAGGTACTCAAAAGGTCTCCAAAAAACGTTCAATATAGGATTAGAGAAATTTAGGAAAATAGCGAGAATATTGATATTTCAAGCAGCAAAAATGCATGTTTAAAACTTTTAACTATTTCCTACCATAATTGAATATGAAAATTTCCAAAAACACCATATAATTTACCAAAGTATACCATTTCTAGAGCTTAATAATTATGTGGGGAACAAATTTTTTATATATATATATATATATATATTTATTCTCATACAATTATATATATATATATATATATATATATATATATATATATATATATATATATTTATTCTCATACAATTATATATATATATATATATATATATATATATATATTCTCATACATATATATTCATAGGTTATAAAAAATTAAAGCCCAAAAATCACAGGGTAGTTAAATAAAACCACAAAGTAGTTAAATTTACTATTTGACCTCAATTTATTTTAATTATTAATTTTATTTTTCTCATTTGATATCACTGTAGGGGAGATGTGTAGGTTGAATATGTGAGGTCACTATAGAATTTTGTAAATATTTACATGTCAATTTAGTTAAATAATAATAAAAAATTTAAACCATAATAGAGTCCAGGGGAAATGTTGTACTTTCTATACAAACTTAAAAGTAATAAAAGTATTAAATTCCAATTTGTTATATTGTAATTTTTATTATTAACAAATTACTAGATAATCATAATATACACATCACATTAGAATATATGACATATAAGCAGCAGCTATAAGTTAAGATCCATTTTACCTTATAAATTAAAATATTTATTTCGTAACCATATTCAAATTTAATTAACAAACACATCAAAATCTAATACTTACAATAAACATACAATATAACAATATTTTTAACCATGGATATTTACACACACTTGATATTATTAACTTATAAATAGGATTTGTTACAATATTATGAACCAATGCCATGCCTCATCAATACCACATGCCCAAAAATCATCGCTCATTTCACAATCAAAATGTTTTATAGATATTTTAATTTCATTAGATTTTTTTAATTAAATATACAAGTACAAAATATATAATTACTTTTAAGATATATTTAAAACTTCTATCACATTAAAATATATAAGATATAAATAGAAGTCATAAAATAAGATCCATTTTAGCATATAAATTAAAATAACAATTTTGTAACCATGTTTCAATTTCATTAATAAACACATAAAAACTTAATACTTACAATATAACAATATTTTTAACCATATATATTTATCCCCACTTTACTATGGATATTATTAAATTTTAAACTAGTTTTGTTACAATACCATGGCTCATCAATACCGCATTTCCAAAAACCATCTCTCATTTAGAAATCAAAATATTTTATAAATATGTCTTTTTAATTTTATTTTATTGCATTTTTGTGTTGAGAAAATATTTTATAAATATATATATTTTTTAATTTAATTGGATTGAGCTTTTGTGTTGAGAGACACTCTCCAAACCATTATAGAAGAGATGATGTAATGAATGTATTGTATCCAAACTAATGTAGGAGCATCCTACTCTAAAAAAATCAATCATTGTATATTTGATTGACTTGGGGGGTCTAATGTTTGATAGAGAATTTAATTTATTAATAGGAAATTTGTATATTTTTAATCATTTGAGTGACAAATAGGCATCCGAGGTTTTTAAATGTAAATATTCTCAAATAATTGAGAATACCAGTGATATTAGACTTGTGAAGATCTCATAAAGATCTTAGGGATTAGGAAGCCCTATAATAGGGATTTAGTTGAGTCAAAAGTGGATTTAGAAGATTTTTAGGATATGGTTGAGTAGATTGTGGATTTGAACCACAACTGGTTGCAGAATCCTTTTATATATATTTGTAAGCCTCGAAGGCATCAGTAGAGGGAATTTCAAATGAAGAAAATAAGGCCATGGAGAGAGAGATGAATTAAACGAGGATTGTGAGTATGTGTACATTTTGATTAATGAGAGGAAGTTTTCATCATTTTTCATTATCTCTGTGAATGTTAATTGATAAATTCCAGTTTGTATGCCTATGTGGTATCGGTGATGGATTAAAATGAATCTGTTATATGAATGAGGTAAATCCTTGAAGAACTAGTTATTTATGCATAACTAGAAATTTTCTTTGCTCAATAAATTGAATTTATTTCTATGTGATACATATATAAGTTTATGCGTTGTATATGATTATGTTAA
The DNA here is from genome assembly GCA_034641835.2 of Pinus albicaulis. Taxonomy (NCBI): domain Eukaryota; kingdom Viridiplantae; phylum Streptophyta; class Pinopsida; order Pinales; family Pinaceae; genus Pinus; species Pinus albicaulis. Next base: position 1,104,228,049 of record CM076570.1, on the reverse strand, counting down.
TCTTTGCTTGTACACTTTTAGTATTGAATTGACAATGTAACAAAGACCTCTTTGTATTTCTGAAATCTTAAAATCGATGCATGGAAGAGACAAAGCACATGAATACAAATCCTGGGAGAATAAGATTAGAACCTCATGGAATGAAATCGAATGGTGAATTCGATGTTAAAGGGAAGTGTTGATGGAGAACCCATAACAAATAGAAGTGTATTTCTACGATGTGATTGAGAAGTCAAATAAGAGTGTTGTTGGCATTGCATGTTGATGTGTATGCCTGTGAATTTAATATGTCATAGTGAAGGATCCTTGCGTAAATATAAAAGTTCATCTTTGTTGTGGTGTTGGAGTTTTCAACACATAAGGCACTGAAATACTATTTGCAGAGATCATGGAATCAGATTAGCCTTTGAGGTAAATCAATTTCTTTATGAAGATAGAAATTTTATACATTGCTGTAATTTCTAATAGTTATTGGTGTCTCAGTGTATGCGTTAAGCTACAAAGGGATTGCAGTCATAATTGACGCTATAAGCCAAGGTTTGGAAGTGGTCTTGTGGATTGAATCTATCCTTAGAATGCGTGAATGAGGCAGAGAAATGAAATCATAAGGCAGTGTTTGCAAAGTCAAGATTATGCTGAGGAAAAGTGATTGTAAGCTTGGAAAGACCAATGTATCTGCATTTATGCAGAGATGAAAAACTTTGTAAGGGTGGAATGGTCATGGTAAGCAAATGGAGTAGGATATCAAGGATCATATGTTCTTGAAACAACGGTTCTATTATTATTCACAGAATTCTCCTCATGTTCCAGAATTTTGTTCCTATTCTAGCAATTCAGTTCTTGAACAAGTAGTTGGGTTCATGTTTGCACCTCCAACATTCTCACACGTCTAGCAAGACTGAAGGTAAATGAACATATGGGGTTTAAGCATCAGAGGGTTGATATGGTCATGTGTTCTATTAATCACGCTTAGCACAAAACTCTAAAATTAATCCTTCCATGTTTATGTATAAGTGATTTTAAGGCAGTTTTTATGAAATGAATAAAGATGGGAGGGTAAGGTCTATTTCTTGAGACTTATAGTGTAGCCTTAGATTCTAAGGTTGTTGATCATGGAGGAATAGACCTCGTAGGTCATCATTTTTTTGGTATCAGAGCGAGTAAAAGCTATTTGAGAGAAAATTAAAGAAGATTTATGCTATTGAAGTTGTATATGCAGATACAATTTTGATTTCAGGAAGAAATGATTAGATTTTAAATTTGACAGATAACACGCACACATAGATAAAGTGTGGTAGAATATGGAGAATAATTGAATCCCTTAAGGATAATTTATAGAGACAAATTAACATGAAATAGTCCATTGAAAGTGCAGATGAATGGTGGAACAAGATCATGCAGATATCTTGAAGGTGATATGGTATGTTTTTATTTTTAACTCTAGGTTTGAGGGTTTTGTTTGCAGATTCTAGGTTGCAGACAAAGAGGGAATATCTCAGGAAAAGAAGAGCAAGAGGATCTATAAGAAGAAGAACCAGTTGTGTTCTTGAAGGCAGAGTAAGTGAATACTCTGAAGAAAAGTGGATTTAAGATGCAGAATAAAAAAGGAGCAAGAGAGTTGCTCAGAATATGGTTCCAAGGCATAGAAACAAAATATAACAAGAGGTCAAGAAAAAATATAGAGCTTGCATTATTGGATGGCACAAATGAAGGCTTACTAAAAAGGGTATTGAATGTAGTCCACAAGTTAACATATGAAGTTCACAAAGGAGGAAAACATGACCGTTGATAGTCATTGGAGAGGTTCGGGGAGAAGCCACAGGAAGGAGAAGGAAGCCACGGGAAGGAGAAGGAAGATTCCAAGGAAAATGGCATGTGAGAGATTGATAGAGAGAAAGCTAAGATAAAATTCCATGTTGAGTATGTGAACCAGAACATGGTCCATTTCTTTTTGAAATAAATGAAGATACACGGGAGAAATATATAGATAATATTCTGAATCATATGAAGAATTCAAAGAAAAGAAGATATTATGGTTGAAGCATCAAGTGAGACCGCAAGGTCTTGTGTTTTTAAAACTGCTAATTTTTGCATGATTGCAGGTAATTCAGGAGATAAGAATCCTTTTCAAGATGCCTTCGGGATGGATGAATATATTAAAGTAAAATATGATGAATAAAACCTCTCAGATGAGGAGGGCTTTGAATGGTTGTAGCAGAAGGAGTCCATTGGTGAGTTACTTAATGGAAGAAGATAGTCATCTGAAGTTGTCATGGAGATGGAAGATTAGAATCTTATTCTGATGAAGAATGAAGGAACACTATCTCAGATAGGTAAGCCAATGAATTTCACTAATGTTACTGATGAATAAAAATTGTGGAAGAAATCTAATACAGAAGACAAGATAAGGATAGCTCTTGAAGAGGGCTTATAGAAAGACAATAATACAAAGTGTGTTGAAGAAGGAGGTGATGAAAATTTGTCACATGACAAAGAGAAGACAATCATATGACTAAATGAAAATGAAGGACAACTATTGAAATATGTTAAGAAATAGAAACCTATTGAAGACTATAAACAACATCATGATGAAGTACTTGTGAGGTGTCAAAGAGAAATTGATTTTCTGGAGTATTTTATGAAAGAACCGAAGTATGAGAGTGTGATTGCAGATTGTGATGAAGAAGAGTCTCAAGCTTTGATTTAGACCGAGAAATATGTTAGATTCCAAATTCCTAATACTAGCATAGGAGAAGTGAAGGGTGAGTCTGATATTGTTGAGCTGAATGAAAATTTACTCCTTCAAAGTAAATTTGAAGATAAGAAGAAGCAAATGGAAATTGTAGAAGAATATGTTAACAAAAGCTCTCAGGTAACAAGATAAATTGATTATGTGATTGATGAACTATGGAATTTAATGATGAACTAGTCCATATAGAGAAAACTAACGACAAAAGGAATGATAAATAAGAATTTAGAGCTGATTGAAGAAAGGAAAATGAACTAGAAGATAGCAAACATGCAGCAATAGAAAAGGTGCAGAGCATCTGGACAATTGCAAACTATGGTATGGGACCCTGGAGGTTTTCATCAGCATATGAAATCACATGATCAGGAGGTCATGAATGTTTTAAACTTTGGGATTCTGATGCAGGAGAATCCTACTTAGAAAAAATCATTGTATATTTGATTGACTTTGGGGGTTTAATGTTTGATAAGGAATTCAATTTATTAATAAGAAATTTGTATATTTTTAATAATTTGAGTGAGAAATAGGTGTGTGAGGTTTTTAAGTGTAAATATTCTCAAATAATTGAGAATACGAGAGATATTAGACTTGTTAAGATCTCATAAATATCTTAGGGATTAGGAAGTCCTAGAATAGGGATTAGTTGAGTCAAAAGTGGATTTAGATGATGCTTAGGATATGGTCGAGAAGATTGTGGATTTGAACCATAATTGGTTGCAGAATACTTTTTGTATATATTTGTAAGCCTCAAAGGAATGAGTATAGGCCATTTCAAATGAATAAAATCAGGCCATGGAGAGAGAGATGAATTAAATGAGGATTGTGAGTATGTGTACAGTTTGATTAATGAAATAAATTTTTCATTATTTTTCATTGTCTCTGTGAATGTTAATTGATAAATTCAAGTTTGTATTCCTATCTGGAATCGATGATGGATTAAAATGAATCTATTATACGAATGAGGTCAATCCTCGAAGAATGAGTTAACTCTGCATAACTGAAAATTGTCTCTGCTCAAGAAATTGAATTGTTTATGCATGATACATATGTAATTTTATGGGCTGTATGATTATGTTAATCCTCTCTTGTACACTTTTAGTATTAAATTGAAGATGTAACAAAGACATATTTTATTTCTGAAATATTAAAGTTGATGCATGGAAGAGACAAAGCACATGACTACGCAAATCCTGGGAGAATAAGATTAGAACCTCATGTAATGAAATCTAATGGTGAATTCAATGTCAAAGGGAAGTGTGATGGAGAGCAAAGAACAAATTGAAGTGTATTTGTATGATGTGATTGAGAAGTCAGATAAGAGTGTTGTTGGCATTGAAATTTTATGTGTATGCCTGTGAATTTAACATGCCACAATGAAGGATCCTTGCGTAAATGGAAAATTTTGTCTCTGTTATGGTTGTATTTTTTGCAACACAGAAGGCATTGAAATATTGTTTACAGAGATCGTGGAATCATATTAGTATCAGAGATAAAGAGATTTCTTTATGAAGATAGAAATTTTATACATTGCTGTAATTTCAAATAGTTATTCATGTCTCATTGTATGCTTTAAGCTACAAAGGGACTATAGTCATAATTGACGCTGTAAGCCAAGGTTTGGAAGTGGTCCCGTGGATTGAATCTGTCTTCAAAATGCCTGACTGGGGCAAAACAATGCAATCATAAGACAGTGTTTGCAAATTTAAGATTACGTTGAGGAAAAGTGGTTGTAAGCTTGGAAAGGCCAGCGTATCTGCATTTACGCAGAGCTGAACAAAGTTGTAAAGGTGGCACATTCATGGCAATAAAATGGAGTAGAAAATGAAGGATGATATATTCTTGAAACAACAATTCTGTTCCTGTTCCATAATTTTGTTCATGTTCTACCAGTTCAGTTCCTAAACAAGTAGTTGGGTTCCTGTTCACACCTCCAGCGTTCTCACACATCCAACAAGACTGAAGGTAAATGATCATATGTATTTTAAAAATTGGAGGGTTGATATGTTCTTGTGTTCCATGCATCACACTTAGCGCAAAACTCTAAAATTAATCCTTCCATTTTTATGTATAACTGATTTTAAGGCAATTTTTATGAAATGAATAGAGATGGAAGGGTAAGGTTTATTTCTTGACATTGGTAGCATAGCCTTATATTTTGATACTGTTGATTGTGGAGGAATAAAATTATTAATTATTAATAATTAAAGTTTTCCGATCCATTTAATTTCTTATTTATCAAACTCTGAGAGATCAAATCACTTTTAGGTTCAAACCTTTCCTCAAGATTTGCACTCAAAGAAGAAGTTTGCACCTCTAGAGATTTTATCTCTCTCCACACTTGATAGATTGTGACTTAAGATGGATCTAAGCTGGTAAATAGATTTAGACTAGTTTTACACGACAAAATGTTTATAGGGCAAGACAAGACATGACAAGACAAAACATTACAACATTTCTTCAATACTAACTAGAGAGTTGGCTATTAATTTAATTTAATACTATTAAATTGAAATTGAAAAATCACAATTACTTAATAATTAAAATTTAAAAATCATAATTATATAATAATTAAAATTTATTATATTTTATTATATGTATGTAAGACAGTTTCTTAATATATACAACAACACTTTATTTATATTAAAAGCCATCGATTATTACAATTCAAATCAAAATTTTAAACAAATCTTGCAATGCCATGGATTATTATAATTATGTTAAAATAAAATCATTACTGAGTTGTGAAGGGTTGGTTAAATTTAGATACTATTCAGTGAAGGTTAAGTCATAGTTGAATTTAGTGTGTGGTTGCATGTTAAGGTATATGAATTATTATAATTATGTTAAAATAAACTCATTACTTAATTATGAAGAGTTGATTAAATTTAGATACTAGTCAGTGAAGGTTAATTCATAGTTTTTAGTGTGTGGTTGTATGTCAAGGTATTTTAGGCCTTGTAATACCCTTTAGTAAATTCATTGTAATAAAGTCATACCAATGAAATTTGTGTGATCAATTAAAGCCCTAAAGAGAAATAACTTGTTTGCTCATTATTGTGAATTAATTATGTGTTATTTTGTATCTTACCTCCTATTCCTTTACAAAAAATTCAAATTGAAATTTTAAACAACTTGCAAAATGTCATGAATTATTACAATTCAAATCGAAATTTTAGACAAATTCGAAATGGAAATTTTGGAAAAAACAATCGTTTTGATGCACGATTATCGGTAAGAAAACAAAACATAATACATTATCACATTCGGTGTCACTAGGTAAATTTACGCAGTACAGTAAAAAAATACAAATGTCGTACACTTAAAAAAGTGAAAATTTCAGCACATTGCATGTGATCTAATATTAATTTTATTAAAATTGTCTTGAAGATATATTCTGCGACAAAGTTTTCATGATCAATTCTTCTCCATGATGCTAATTCATGCAGATTCACCACGTTATACAAACACCAGAGAGCACCAGAAACATTCATTTCCTTGGTTTGCTTCAAAAAGATAAACGGATAGGAAAAAAAATTCTTCGAAGAGAAAGTGAATGATTTGCAGTCCTGATTTTTCAGCACTAATCTAGACAAGATGAGTACAAGTTTGTCGTCATCCTCAACATTTTCCTAATTTTTGTTGAAATTCTGGTATTCTCTAATACTCTGTTGAAAAAATTTAGAGAAGCTGAAAACAAACAGGGGAAATTCTTTTACCACAACACACAATTTACACAATTATGCGGAAATTCAAATTAAAACAATGACATCGCAGTTCGCCACAAAATACACAGAGCCACGCAGAGACAAAAACTAGAGATAATTTCTATTTCTTTCTTCTTCTTTAGCAGCTTCTTCTCCTACATGAAAACATATGAAAGACAACCCGCTTAATACAAAATGGCAGAGCTTTGAAATTAAATAAAACTTCAATGCTGAAGGGGACGGATAACAACAAAATCGTCCTTCTATCGTGAAAGCTTAATTTTTCATAAAACATCACACAGAGCTTTGTACATCAGACTTGAAATAGTTCAGGTTTCTACTTTGAAACCATATCGCATCCATGCCCTCATCGCATATCATACATCGGCGATGTCAAAACTTAACTTGGGAACTATCCACTTGAGCTTGCACAATGCGATGCATGATGGAAATACTTATCGTAAATCGCATGTCACGACCTTTAACATTTCACACAAAAGAAATTTAAACCATGGCAATATTAACGGAAGAACATCAAGACTTGTGATTGTGATGTGCAACAACGATATCACATCACACCATCGCAAGGTTTGGACCGAAGCACAAAAGGTAAGAAAAAAAGTTTGCGAAGGTCGATGAGCAACGCGCTAAACACTGGGAAGTGTGAAAAGGAAAAATGTAACGAAAGGAAGAAATACGAAGGCTTGTTTGTGGATTTGGTGATGCGTATAGGCTAAGGGTCCCACCAATATCACATCAGCAAATATTTAAGATGCAGTAATGAGTTATGCAGAAAGGCTTAAACTTTGCGAGATGTGCAGTGTGGGCAAGAGGTAGGTGAAATGGCAGGAAGGGAACTTAATACATGGTAGATGGTCAGACAGGATTTTCTGAACATTATGGAAAATTACATCAAGTAAGTAGCTTGAGGATTTCCCATGCCTGGAGCTCATCCTTCCCTGCGAAAACATTTATCTCAAGTATGGTTGCTTCTAGTTTACTCAAGGCGGTGGTTGGGAATAATTTCCAACACTCCCCCTTAACCACAACTGTCGCCATTGACCATTCCCAAACATACTTTGAGATAAACAAAATTTTTCCGTGACAATGGCTTTGTGAAGATGTCTACAAAATGTTCCTTTGACTTGCAATGTTGTAGCACAATTCACCATCGTTAACTAATTCTCTTATGAAATGATATTTAGCATCAATGTGCTTTGTCCTCTTGTGAAAAACATAGTTATTTGATAGTGCAATTGCTGAACTTTTATCACAGAAAATAGTGGTTGCTTTGTTTTTTTCATGACATAAATCTTGCAACATCCTTCTCATCCAAACCTCTTGACACATTGCCGCTGTTGCAGCAACATACTCAACTTCTGTTTTTGACAATGAAAATATTGGTTGCTTCTTGGAAGCCAATGAAATGGCTCCCAAACCCAAATGAAAAACATATCCTGATGTGCCCTTTCTGTCATCAACACTTTCAGTCCAATCACTGTCAGTGTAACCAATCAGCCTAAAATCATCAGTTGTGGAGTATAGAACACCATACTCCTTCGTCCCATTGACATAATTTAAAATTATTTTGGCTCCTTGCCAATTTGTCTCCTTGGGTGTCTCCATGAATTTTGACACTAAACTAACTGTATACATTATATCAGGCCTAGTTTCAGTCAAATACATTAGGCTACGACCATGCTTTTGTATAATTTCAGATTGACATTGCTGCTGCAATCTTCCTTGCTCAACTTCAACCCAATGACAGTTGGAGTTGGTGATGACTTGTTGTTCTGCATATCAAACCTCTCCAAAATTTCTGCAACATATTTTTCTTGAGAGATAAAAAATCCATTTTATGTTTGCTTCACTTCTATGCCCAAAAAATATCTGAACAACCCCAAGTCAATCATTTCATACTCACTTTTCATGACTTCCTTGAAATCAGTGATGAGAAGATCATCAATGCATGTAAAAATCAAATCATCTACATACAAAACAATAATAGGAATATTACCGTCATTTTCTTTGATGTAGAGAGTAGGTTCACCATCACATTTATCGAACCTATTTTCCATCAGCTAAGCATCTATCCTACTATACCATGCACGCGGTGCTTGCTTAAGCCCATAAAGAGCTTTCCGCAACTTACACACCTTATGTTCTTGGCCTTCTACCTCATAGACAGGAGGTTTTTCAACATACACCTCCTCTTTCAGCACTCCATTCAAGAATTTTGACTTCATGTCCATTTGATACACTTCACATTTCTATTGTGTTTCTATTGACAACACTGTACGCATTGTCTCCATCCTTGCAACTCGCGCAAAAGTTTCCTCATAGTCTCTTCCTGCTACTGCTTGTAGCCTTTTACAACTAGCCTTGCTTTATGCCTTTCTATCTTGCCTTCAATGTTTCTCTTGGTCTTATAGACCCATTTCACTCCAATGACTTATTTTCCTTGCAGAAGGTCCACTAACTACCATTTTTCATTCCTTTCTATTGCTCATATTTCTTGATTCATTGCTTCAACCCATTTCTCTTCTTTGACTACATATTCAAAATCTATTAGGTCATCTACATGAAAAAATTATGCAAATAAAGAATTCAAACCAGCACTATTATCAGCTTCTTCTTGCTCATACATTTCACTTAAATTTCTGAATTTTGGTTTTCTTATACTTGCTGAAGATGAGCTTGGTGTTGAGCTTGAAGTAGATGGAGTTGCAGAGCTTTTTGGTGTGCTTGGAGAATTACTTAATTGATTTCGCAATGTTGTCCTATTGCTTGCTTGTGGTGTGCTTTGTTGAGCTTATGTTGATGGAGGTGGAGCCACCGTTGAGGAATTACTTGTTTTTGTTAATTACACATTGTCTTCATGTGACATACATGTCTTCACATTGACTGTCTTCTCTAAACTTCCATCCCATGCTTCCTCTTCTATGAACCGAGCATCTATACTGATTATTATCTTCTTGGTTAATGGATTTTAGAGCTTGTATGCCTTGGATTCATCACTGTATCCAAGAAATATACATTTCTCCCCCTTTCTATCCAACTTCTTCTTCAATGCATCTAGGACATGTGCATATGCCACAGACCTGAATACTCTCATGTGAGTGAAAATTTTCTTTCTTCCGCTCCATGCTTCTTCAAGAACTCTATTCATGACACTTTTGGTTGGACATCTATTAATGATATATGGTGCACAAGATATAGCTTCAGCCCAATAATAATTTGGCAAATGGTTTTCTTTCAACATACTCCTTGCCATTTCCATGATGGTCCTATTCTTCCTTTCCACAACACCATTTTGCTGAGGTGTATACATTGCTGTAAACTTCTTGTGAATTCCATGCTTCCTGTAAAAACGTAGGAAGTCATTTGAGATATATTTTCCACCTCTATCAGTCCTCAAAACTTTTATGTAGTGTCCACTTTGCTTCTCAACAAGAGCTTTGTAGTGGCATAAGTGGTAAAACACTTCACTTTTCTGTTTTAGAAAATAGAGCCATGTCTTCCTTGTGTAGTCATCTATGAATGTCAAAATATAGTGGCTACCACCAAATGATTGTGTTTGAATTGGTCCACATAAATCTGAGTGGACAATCTCCAAAGGTGCTTTTTCCCTTATTGAATTTCCTGCTGGAAATGAATCTCTGTGTTTGCCCAAGATGCAACCTTCACATAGGCTGTCTGGTTTTTCTACGAGTGGTAGTCCTTTCACCATGCATTTTCTATGTAACAAATTCAAACCTCCGAATTTGAGATGACCAAATCTCAAATGCCATAACCAATTCTCATCTTTGAATTCTTCTTGAAATTTTTCTTATGTGGCAGCTGCTATAACACCTTCTTCCTTCAAGTCTGATCTCATCTTGAGAGGAAACATTCTATCATTTTTCATATGAAATTTTGCAATGAGATGTCTACTTGGAGGCTTATCCATGATTGTACACACATCATCTTTAAAAAATACATTGTAGCCCTTTTGTATGAGCTTTCCAATTCTTAGGAGGTTATGCTTCAAGCCATGGATAGAATAAAAATTTGCCATGAAATTCTTCTCTCCCTTCTTTGTTAGTATGTCTACTCTTCCTTTTCCCATGACAGAGACCTTGATATCAGTCCCCAATGTGACTTCATATTTCACACTTTCATCTAGATTGGAAAACATTTCTATGTTTCTAGTCATGTGGTTGCTACAACCTAAATCTAAGAACCATAAATCTCTTTGTTTTTCTTGTGCTACATTACAAGCTAAAAACAAGCTACCATGGTTCTAATTTTCCTTTGTGAAATTTACACTAACTTTTCTACCCATCTCATATTACTTCTTTCTACATTCATTTGCATAATGACCATACTTCTTACAATAATGACATTGAACTTGAGATTTATCATACCTCTGACCTTGTGCTTGATTCTGGCTTGAGCCTTAACTTGGATTTTGATTGTTGTGTCTTCCACTTGTGCTTGGAGGGATGTTTCTTCCACCTATGTGTGGGCTTCATCCTCTTCCTCGGTATTTTGATCTTCCTCGACCTCTACCTTGACAAAAAGACACCTGTGTCTTGAATGCATGCTCTAGTGAGGATTTTGTTACTCTTCTCAGTCTGTGCTCATGAGACATGACTGATGCATGAAGTTCATCCACTGAAAATTGTGAGAGATCCTTCGTCTCTTCTATGACCACAACTATGGCATCAAAATTTGATGGCAGACTTCTTAAAACTTTCTCAACTATTCTCCTTTCCTCAGGTGTCTCATCATGAGACCTGATTTGGATAACCATCCCAGTCACATTTGTAAATAATGAGTATATATTCTCACACTCTTTCATACATAATGTTTCAAAATCTATTCTCAGCATTTGTAGTTTTGTTTTCTTCACCTTAGCCATGCCTTGGTAGGTTGTCTTGAGTGTATCCCATGCTTTCTTGGACTTTGTTACTGTTGCAAATGATGGGAAAATAATTTCATTCACTGCCTGGAAAATATAGAAGAGGGCTTTGGAGTCTTTCTTCTTATTGTACCGCAAAAAATCTCTTTCTGCTTGTGTCAAAGCCTTGTATGTTGTTGCATCTGCTGGTTCTTGGAATCCATTTTCCACCAGCTCCCAAATATCTTGTGAGGAGAACAAGGCCTTCATTGTAATAGCCCAATAATCATAAAATTTCCCATTAAACTGTGTTATTTGTGGATTAGTTAAGCCTGTTCTTACTGCTTCTATTTCACCGTGTAAACAAAAACCTTCTCACTGTTGGAGAATCTACTTCTCAAAGAAACTTTCACCTCTTCATTAAAGAACACTTTCTTTCACTGAGAGATTAAACCCGCTATGATACTATGTTGAAAATTTTGGTGGAATGCTCTAATACCATGTTGAAAAAATTTAGAGAAGCTAAAAAAAACAGGGGAAATGCTTTTCCCACAACACACAGATTACACAGTTATGGGGAAATTCAAATTAAAACAATGACAACACAATTTGACACAAAATACACAGAACCATGCAAAGACAAAAACCAAAGAGAATTTCTATTTCTTTCTTCTTTTTTATCAACTTCTTCTCCTACATGCAAACATATGAAAAACAACCCGCTTAATACAAAATGGTAGAGCTTTAAAATTAAATGAAAATTCAATGCTGGAAGGGATAAATAACCACAAAATCGTCTTTCTGCCATAAAAGCTCAATTCTTCATAAAACAACGCACAGAGCCTTTGTACGCCAAAATTGAAATCCTTCAGGTTGAGGCTTTGAAACCATATCGCATCTGCGCCCTCATCACATATCATACTTCGGCAATGTCAAAACTTAATTTGGGAGCTATCCACTTGTGCTTGCGTAATGCAGTGCGCGATGGCGATACTTATCACAAATCACATGTCGCGGCTTTAACATTTCACAGGGTGGAAATTTTAACCGTGGTAATATTAACGGAAGAACATAAAGAATTGGGATTGCGATGTGCGATGATGATATTGCATCACACCATCGCAAGGTTTGGAACGGAGCACAAAAGTTAAGAACACAAGTTTGTGAAGGCCGATGAGTGACGTGCTAAATGCTGGGAAGTGCAAAAAGGAAAAGGTAAGGAAAGGTGGAAATACGAAGGTTTGTTTCTAGATTCAGTAATGTGTATAGGGGTCCCACCAATATCACATCCGTGGATATTTAAGATTCGGTAATGAGTTATGCGGAAAGGCTTAAACTTTGCGATATGCGCAGGGTGGGCAAGTGGTAGGTGAAACGACGGGAAGGGAATCTAATACATGGTAGATGGCTAGACATGATTTCTGAACATTATGGAAAATTGCATGAAGTAATTAGCTTGCAGATTTTCCATGCCTAGATCTCGTACTTCCCTCCAAAAACATTTAACTTAAGTATCGTTGCTACAAGTTTATTCAAGGCGGTCGTCGGGAGTAATTTCCAACAAATTTTTCTCCAATTTAACTGTACATCTTGCTACGAAATTTAACTCTATAAATATATCTAGACGTTTGTTCTATGTCAGTCATTATTTATTAGGTATTGTTCGCTATCATTTTTCCATGTGATTGTTCTTTGTAAATATGTAGTTTCAATTGGGTTGATTTCTTTGGCCTATTATGTTCTCACTGACTTTTATTTTCAAGGTTTGTCGATACGAAAATCTCGTAGCAACTTTCTTACCTATTATTTATGTAAATTTATTATTAGCTCATATTCAATTATATTTGATTGATTTCTTATGCTTCATTTCCAACATAGTTGCTTAATGTGTAAATTTCTTATTAGCTCAAATTCAATTATGTTTAATTAATTTCTTATGCTTCATTTCCAACCTAGTTGATTAATGTTGGTGTACAACTCAAACATAGTAAATTTTTAAAATCAATATAAGTAACATGAAAATGTTATACTCGATCATATTGGAAAATGTTTTACTTCATCTCATTAATTTGGAATAATGCTTACTTTAGAAAATAGATAAGATTAATGTCTTTCGAATTAATCACAGCATTAGGATTTGGTCAACGTTTGGAACCACCTAATTTGGTTCATCCTCAGAACAAGGTGAAGAAGGAAATCGATCTCATTGAATAAATAGTAGGGACGCACCATTGCCCAGTGATAATTGTTCAAACTAGCTGTTATAAAAACTAGCCGTTATTTAGTTAATTAGTTGAAAAATTGCAAGTTTTTAAAATTATTTTAAAACATTATTTAGAAGGGTCAACAAATAATATAATAATGTAGCAAAAATGATTAAATTATAAAATTAATAAGGAGAAAGGGTAAATACTAGTATAGGAAATAATATTAAAATCTTGAAATTAATAAAATGGGGGTTAATGAATAATAAAAATAAAATATAAAAAGGAATTATAAAATTAATAAGGTGAAGGGGTAAATACTAGTATAGGGAATAATATTAAAATATTGAAGTTATTAAGAGAAATAAAAAAGGGGGAGCTTATGAATAATATAGAATAATATAAAAAGAATAATTCTAATGAGCGGAGAGGGGGGAAAATAAATATCAACAAATATATATATATATATATATATATATATATATATATATATATATACAAGCTAATAATAAAAAATACCATAGATAATATCCTGCAAGATGAGGTTGAAAAAAACATAAACCAGAGAAAAAGAAAACAAGGATACAAAAGGTGGAAAAAAATCAAAACAAAGGGAAGAGAATAAAATCAAAGACAAAGGAAAATAACACATGGGGGATGAATCACCTTGAGAGGGCCAGAGTCCAGCTCTTGCTTAATTTCCACCCATCATTTCTGTTGAGATTTTTAGGATGTATCTCAATTTCAATAGCCTCCTTCAGCTTTCTATGATGGAAGTGATCCACACTAGCAATGAATTTGGAGTCTTCAAAGCAAACATGGTGACCTGATTTCTCAGCATGCTCTGCAAGAGCAAAAGTGCAGGAACGACTGTGCCTAATTTCTGCAACATGCTCATGGATTCTTTGTCTAATGGATCAACTATTTTCCCCAATATAGCGAGTATCATAGAAGCAAGGTACTAAATAAACAACTTTCATGTCCTTGGGGTCTATACGGTTCTTAACTAATCCGATAGAATTTCCTAAGGACATGAAAGGTGTTTATTCAGTACTTTTCTCTTGCAGTACTCCCTATATTGGAGAAACTGGTCGATCCATTAGACAAAGAATCCATTAGCATGTTGTAGACATTAGGCATAGTTGTTCCCGCACTTCTGCTCTTGCAGAGCATGCTGGGAAATTAGGTCACCATGTTTGCAATGAAGACTGCAAAGTCATTGCTAGGGTGGCTCACTTCCATTACAGAAAGCTAAGGGAGGTTATTGAAATTGAGAGACATCCTAAAATACAAAAGGAGATGATGGGTGGAAATTAAGTGAGAGCTGGACTCCGGCCCTCTCAAGGTGATTCATCCCCCATGTGTTGTTTTGATTTTTCTTTGATTTTATTCTCTCCCCTTTGTTTTGATTTTTTCCCTCCTCCTTTTGTATCCTTGTTTTCTTTTCCTATGGTTTATGTTTTTTTGCAACTTCATCTTTCTAGATATTAACCCTAGTACTGTTGATTCTTAGCTTTTATTAACACACACACGCATATATTTGTTGATATTTATTTCCCCCCCCTCTCCACTCATTAGAATTATTAGAATTATTCCTTTTATATTATTCTATATTATTCTATGTTATTCATAAGCCCCCTTTTTTTAATTTCTCTTAATAACTTCAATATTTATTACCTATACTAGTATTTACCCCTTCTCCTATTAATTTCATAATTCCTTTTTATATTATTCTATATTATTCTTTATTATTCATTAAAATCCTTTTTTTATCAATTTCTCATAATAACTTCAATATTTTAATATTATTCCCTATACTAGTATTTACCCCTTCACCTTATTAATTTTTTAATTCATTTTTATATATTATTTTTATTATTCATTAACCACCCTTTTTATTAATTTTGAGATTTTAATATTATTCCCTATACTAATATTTACCCCTTCTCCTTATTAATTTTATAATTTAATCAATTTTGCTAAATTATTATATTATTTGTTGACCCTTCTAAATAAAATTTTAAAATCATTTTAAATTTTCAACTCATTAACTAAATAACAATTTATTCAATCGGATATATTTCCTTCTTCACCTTGTCGTGAGGATGAAACCTCGACCAAATCCTAATGATCTGATTAATCCGAAAATACATTTATCTACATATGGATCAAAAAAGTCTAAGATCTAACATAGGTAAGATTGTTAATTTGGAATAATGCTTACTTTAGAAAATAGATAAGATTGTTTTGTTGATTAACTTGAAATAACTGTTACTTTAGAAAATAGGTAAAATTGGTTTTTTGAATGGATTAAATAATCGAAATATTTTCTCATCTACAATCCCTCATTAATGTAAATGAGTGATTTTATGTAATAGAAAAGATATCAATTTGTGGAGCGACACCTCTCTCTTTTATTTTTTGGTATCAGAGCTGGTAGTTGTGGGTTTACTTCTCACATGAGAGGCCACGGAAATGTGAGAGGTTTCATAAGGGATCAGTGGTGTGTGTCTTCAACGGATTGGTCTGAGAGTGAAGGTACAAACAATATCTGATTGTATTTGTTGGCGTTATTTTCTTTGGTAAGAGGATTGTTATATGCTACGACTTAACATATAGAATCCATCCCTACATGATAAAGTTTCCTATGTGACAATACTTATTCTACCCTGCACTTCGTGTTGATGGATTCTGGATGCATGTCCGATGATATTCGGGCAGTGGGCTTCATTTTTTTTTTGAGCTAACAACAGTAACTGTGAAATTCGAATTCCGATAGAGAAGACGTCGATTGTTTCATGTGTCTCCTGTGTGTTTTTCGATTGAAATGAGCAGGAGCATTATGTGTTCGTAAATTGACAGTAATCGGTACTCTCATGGTTAATGTTGTAGCTCGACGAGTTCGATTTTTTGCCATCTCTTAGTTCAATTAGCCATGATCTGCGTGAGAATTTCTTTTTTTTGAATTTTTTGAATTATTCCTATAGCGTTCATACCGTCATCCTGAAGAAATGTTCCAGATAAGATTCCCTTCAGTGTTCATACTGCAAGTGAAAAAATTTTGTAGCTGAGAGTGGATCCTACTATACAACAAGCAGATTAAGAATGAACCCAACACTACGAGCATTTTTTTCCATATAAATAGTTAAGAGGATGCCTTCGCAATCTTCTTTCATCAGGACCTCTTTAGTCTTAAATATGAGTTATTAGTTTGTTCGTAAGGAAAAAAGGTAGCTACGGTATCCACCACAAGATCAGTTGGCAATAGAGCCAGTATAAGCAATAGAGCGATTATAAGAGGTGATAATTTTTTGCAGTAGCTATTTATTTTAAACATGGAGCAAATATTTGTTGAAAAAATCAATGCGTCGAACTTCTTTACCTCAAAGGTGAAAGTAGAACCGGATTTGATGCACAAAAACTTATGGAGTTTAGTAACAAGACTAGAAAAAGAACTCTAACATAAAAAATAATTAGTTGAATAGTTGAAAAGGGAAGAGAGAGATAAGTCTATTATAATATTATATTTTTCAGATTCAAAACTTCACCTTATAAGATTATCTTTGTCAGATTCACAACTTCACCTTATAGACTTAGGAAAGTCCTTTTCACAAACATGGGAGCACTTAAAAAATATGTTTTTTTAAAAGGTTGTGAACTCAAAATTCTCTTTGAAATTGCAATTATTCAAATTCTTAATGTATAATGGGGTATCATTATCTACACACTTAAATGATCTAATATCACTCATAAGGAAACTAGAGGAAATTGAGATAAAAATAGAAGAAGAAGATGCTAAGGCTATTTTGTTAAATAGGTTACCTTCAAATTATAAAAATGCTATTTTCACTTTAAATCAATTTTCCTCTAAATCATTAGATGAAATGATTGCAACACTCTTACCATAAAAGAGGAGGATGAAATTAGGTAACTGTTGTGACCAGCAACAACCCCCCTTTTTATTTAATATTAGTAATAATGATAAATAAATGGGGACCCTTAGTTAAAAAATCCAAAAAATCAATTAGGATTTGTTTTCCTTTTCAAATAAAACTTTCTATCATAAACTTAGAGAAATCCCTTAGAAAGACATTAAGAAACACTTAATTTTATGATAGATTACAATAAAATTGTTCTTTAAACAAAATCGCGCATCCATCGCAAAATGGTATATATCTTTTGTAAAACTGAAAATGCGATTTTGCGCTTTTGCAATAATGCGATCGCAAAAAGCCTATACAATAAAAATATTGGTCGCAGATCGCATAGCGCAGAAAACAAAAATGTTAAATGAATACCTTTTGCGCTATTTACAATTTTGCGCTTTTGTGAGATTTGCGATATGCGCTTTTGCGCTATTTCGCAATTTGCGCTTTTGCGCTATTTTTAAAATTGCGATGGTTTCATTTTGCGATATTGCGATATTGTGACATTGCGATATTGCGCAACAAATCGCAGATCGCAATGTCGTAGATTCATAAAAGCGCGTTGTTCAAAGACAATCTTCCCATATATCAATATCTGTTATGCGCTTTAATGATTGGATTAAATGATTGGATTGAAAATTAATGGTAAATGAGATTTTGTTTTGATTGAAAGTCATTTCACGTTAAAATAATATATTTCATCCGCCTTTGCATTTAAAACAATCTCATCACCTTACTCATGCCATTACTGTCATTTAACTCGTAAAATGCAGGCACGAAGGAGCAAACGTCTATACAAAGCTTTCACAGAACACTATGGGTAAGAAGGAGAAGAGCTCGAATTCTGAAAATAGAGAAATGGCTTCACTGTATGCAGACACCGCTTGCAATAAGGATGCCGGTATATCCACTTGGGAAGGAATGTATAATTTGTTAGAAGAAGAAAATCTTGTGGTGATGAAAGTTGCGGCTACAGCAGGTTCCAGTAATACATCTGAGGCAACCCTCAAAGAACTAGCTTGTTCATTTCTGCATAGGATAGCGGCAAGGCCAAGGATTCTCTCATATACGGACATGGTGAAATGGGTGCTAGACAGCATCGATATTTCAGACAGACAATTCAGAACTCCAGCTCAAGAGCTAAGCGAGTCATTCACCACAGAAGATTTGAGACTAATGTATAAGTTGCCGGAACCTCAGGCGACTTACAATAAACAATTCATGGAAGATTTTGCCAGAGAACATGCAAATTTGTCAGAATGCACAAAGGAGTGGACCAAAAGAAGCGAATCATTGAAGAAAAACAAACATGGACGGACAGTACCAAAAAAGAATGTTTTAGACGCTGTTCACAAAGTTCAATATCCAAGTGGGCAATTTGACACAGTTTCTACCACAAGATAGGGTATGTGAGTTTGCCAAATTATCTCCTATAGAGCTTTTAGAAGTGACTGAAAAAGCTGTTGGAGATCAGGAGCTCTCAGGGAAACATAAAGCTCTTATTAAGAAAAGTCGGGAGTTGAAGAGACTGGAAATAACTGTAAAGAAAAATGAAGAAACATTGACCAAAATCAATGCACTTAATGCTGAGCAAGAAAAAGATGTGGAGCATGTTCGGCAAAGAGAAAAATTACTGCGAAAGAGCGAATCTATAAAGAAGAAACTACCTTGGCTGAAGTATTATAAAAAAGAAACAAAAGGAAAAAGGAGAAAATGGCAAAGTGAAGTTGAGATGAAATTGCGAAATAAATAACGGAGAAAAAAGCTCCAATAGAGGAGAATGCACAAATCAGAAGGGTAGAGAAGGCAGCAGAGGAGGCGGCTACAACGGCAAACACTCTTACGGATTGTGTAAATGATAATTTACACAAAGCTAATTTGATTTCAGAAACTGTTCCAGGATATCTCCCATAGGCACATCAACTGCAAACAGAATGGAGGCAAAAGGTAGAAGAAAGAGCAAAATAAATCCAAGGGCTGACAAGATTAAATTGGGACTCATACTGGACGTACTTGGTGAAGCCACATAGTCAGCACAGTGCGCTTAATTTTATCATCAATTCTACAGAGAATATTGCGCCTACACTTGCCGACTCTGTCTTTTCAGGACAGTTGAATTCTGAAGTTGGTCAACCACATCTTCTCAAAACTATGCTAGATGCCTGCGAATTTAAAGATCAAGTTCATAGATAGTTAGATTTAGTTTTAATTTTACTGTATTTTAGCCTAGGAAAAGGACGATCATTGAACCGAATCCTTAATTTTTGTAATAGACTATTTTTAGATTTAGCTAAGTAGTATTTAAACCCTTCTCATGCATTTAGAGAAGGGTCCTGGATCTTAATATTTTTTGACTTGGAGATTACATTTCTGTACTCCACTGTCTTATATACTTTTAAAAGGATCACATATGATGATTTTTATGCGGAATTATCTTTGAAGTGTTGCATTTCTGTACCTTGGAATTTGATTTTGCATCAGAGTTACTGGATTAGAGTATCAGATTTCATTTGAAAGTCTTCAAGATGAATAAGGTATTTCTATCTATTCACTGTTGATTTCTTTTGTCTTATGATATTCGCTTTAAAAATTTTCTATCATTTATATATATTTGGTTTTCACAACGTTTCTTTTTATATATCATTTCTGAGTATAATTGAAACGTTATCTTTCGTTAAATATATATAGATGGTATACAATGATGAATGCAATATGCTAATACAACTCTGTTTAATTTCTTAAAAAGAGTTATCTTTATTTGTTTCTGCACATTTCAATTTATATAATAATACATTTTTATGGTTATTGTTAAATTGGAACAATCTTAAGTTGTATTCACATATAATTACCCGGGTTAGTGTTAGAATTTCTTTAACAGTATTTAGTTTAAATTAAATAGTTTTATTCCAGTTAATTTAGTCCCATTTTCACCCATCCAAATCAACCCATCACCAACCCATTTAGTTATAAGTAAAATGGTCCTTTAAATCCAGTCGGAGCCACCATACCAAACAGAAAAGGAGTTGTCCTAAGGTCCCGACCCGGTGGTTTTCCCCAATGTTTGAAGCAGAGATTTTCTAGGCTTCAACAGTAACACAGAGGAAAAATCACATGATGAGATGAGACTGTTATCAAAAGGAAGAGTTAATAAAAACAAGAACTCACTAGAATGTTTTTACTTTCGAAAATATGGAGATACATACTTCAATTGTAAAACTGGAGTCATAAAAATTTTAAATGGAAAATTAAAGGAATCGGACAATATAGCTACTATTGAACAATTGGAAGAGGCCAACCTTTAGGAATTCTCATATTAATGAATTTAATAGGTAGCCTCTCATAGTTTTCTAAATTTATATCAGCTATATTATTTATTAATGTGTGTATGTGTGTGAAGAAAGGTCAGTTGCATGGTTCATTGTTGGATAATCTCTTTACTTAGGCAGGTTATCTATGTAACTAGATGAATATCTCAGCTATTCTTTGGGGTACTTAAGAAATGTCAATTCTACAAAGTTTCTCAATAATAGTTAGAGGCGTGTATGCTTCAAATGAAGATCAAGTGGTAGCTCGTGTGGTGGTGAACGTAATTTCTAATGAAGACCATATTAGACTTATTTGATTTATATATAATTTGTGACTTATGTAATAATGTAAGCATTAAGAAGGAACTTGGAATAACTCTTACATTAGAAAATAGGTAAGTTTGATTTGTTGAGTGAATTGGATAATTAAAATATTTTCAAAAGAAAAATCAGTCATTATAAAAACAGATGAACCTCTTTAATACAAAAAATACATGTATGATTTTCTATAATAAAAAAGATATTAGTTTGTGTGTGCCCATCTCACTTTTCTTTGTCAGTGTGTTACTTGAAGTATAAAAGTATCATAGTAAAATAAAAAATAGCATCCATGGATCTCATACACTGAAGATGATAGGACGTATCGAAAACAAATAACGGTCATAAAATTTTGACTTGTTGAGAGGCTGTTTTTTTTTTTAATTTCCTATAATTAATTTTTTTTCCATTTATAATTAAATGGGATTCATGCATGGAAAAACGATATAGATATGGTGAGTTTGAGTTGTTGGATGCATATTTTCTTTTGATTATTAGCTTTCCCATCATAGTTGATAATAACCATATCATAATTGATAACAACCATATTAACGCAAATAATAAATAAAAATGAACTTTTATATTTAATTTTTAATTTTTATTATATTGAGAAATATTTTTTTATTTTAATTTGATTATTTCACACTATGTATTGGTCAAGAAATACATGCAGTGTTCTCTAATAATCTTTTTCCACATCTACCCAAGTTCATCGGTTTATTGGGGTAAAGATGTGATGAAGAGTTACAATGATATGACTTGATCTCCAAGATCACATTAGGAAAATGTTGTTGACAAGATGAAACCTTCCTGAGCTCCCAGTGCCCAAAATCTAAGCTAACTTTCCTTTTTAGTGAAAATATAATTTGCAACAAGGAAAAGATAATTTGAAATTATTACCATGATTTTTTGGGTCACATCCATGGTCTTAGAATTTTAATATACATTAATAGTATGATTTGCAGATAGTAATTAAGGTGTTAAATAGTGACATTTAGTATTATTTATGCAAGTGAAAGAAAGTGTCACATGAAAATATGTATAAAACATAGAAGATTATTAGTAATTAAGACATAAAAACGTTCATGATGTTAAAGTTTAGTTGACGATGGAGATTTCAGTAATGAATCATGATTTATGTGAAGAATGGATTAATAGCTTCTAAACTAGTCCATTTTGTAACAATCGAAAGATAGATTATAGCTAACACTATGGCAAGAAAGGTTGTCATTATGCATGACTATTGTTAAATCATGGAGACTCAAGGATCATCAGACGCAGTTTACAAAGGATAAATTACTACAGGAAACAACTCTTCCATGTTAATGATGCATTTAAAGTAAAATATTAGAGGTGGATCTTATTTTCATTTAAGAATTCACAAGAAAGTGTTACATGAAGAAATGTATACAACATAAAATATTATTAGTAATTATTATACAAAAATGGTAATAGGTAGGTAATCATGATGGTAGAGTTTTGCTAACGATAGAAATTACAAGAAATAATCATGGCTTACATGGAGAATCGATTCATATCTTCTAAACTAAACCCTTCTTCCACAATGGAAAGATGGGTTATAACTAATAATATGGTAGGAAAGGAGGTCATTGTACATAACTATTATTACATGCAAATTGAAGGATCGTTAGACACAGTTTACAAGGGGTAACTTATTACGGGAAACAACCATGCCACAAATTATTATGAGAAACAACCATGCCACGAAGACATTGTTCTCAAAGAACCGTTGGGTAATGTGTTTGAGAAACATGACATCATGTTTAATTTAATGGGCAGAAGTTAACTATACCTAAATAAATATTATGTTTCTTTTGAGAAAATTAAACAATGGACAAGGGATGGAATCCCTTATACCATTGAGAGGGGTGAAATCTCTCACGAAAAATTTAATAAAATAATTTTTTGTTTCTTTTTCCCTTTGGGGTTTCCAGGGTATTATTGGTGTTCATTTATGTTCCTTATTTTTGGTTATCTTGATAATATTGTTATGTTACATGACGTTGGAAATTGAATCATTCAGTGTGTTATTAATTAGCTCTCATTAATATAACGACGTTAAGAAAAGTTGCAATAGAAATAATTATGCTAATAAGTTACAACCATGATTATTACTTTACAAAAATAACTATTCCATTTTTATGATTACTTCCTGTTATGATGATGATTTTATCTAAGAGTGAGTTAAGTATGTGATAATCGATTTGTAGGATACTAGATGTTGTTAAAATTGATAAAAAAAATTTAACCCTGTGTATTTTATAGGATGTATACCAAGGGATGTTACAGATGAGATCCAATTATTAAGTCTATTAAAACTTGGTGAAGGGAGGAATGGTACTCAAAAGATCTCCAAAAAAAATTTCAATATGGGATTAGAGAAACTTAGGAAAGTAGCATAATATTGATATTTCAATCAACAAGAGTGTTAACTATTTGATCCAGATTTACGCAGGAACACAACAGAATAAACATATAACCATAAATACAAATATGCATTGGAAATAACACTTCATTTCATGAATATCAAAGAACCAAAATTTGTTTACAGACATAATGGAATTAAACTAGCTAGGGTGTTGGTAGCTTATCTCTGAGAAGAGATGTGATGGCTACAAGACTCTGAACAATGTTACAATGAGGCTCAAGGGCCTATTTATTATTGAGAAACAATGTAAAACCCTAAACATTCAAAAACATAACCCTAGGAGATGAAGCGTCAAAACTATGGGCTTTGTTTGGGTAAATTGATACATCAACTTCCCAGACACATAACTTTGGCATACGAGCTCCGTTTGACATGCAAAAACCTCATTAGAAAGATTTATCTGAGGCCTACAACTTTTGATGTGAGAAACATTAAAGGAACTTCCATGTTGCTCCAATATTTCCCAAAATACGTCGTTTAGGGCCTCAAAATGGCTCTAGAAGTTCAGGGCCCAAAAAAATTCTAAAAATAGTAAACTGTGCTACAATTAAGGAAAAAGAAAAACTGAAAGAAAAAATGGTGGCGCCCCAAGTGGAATAGGCGGGTGGCCACCAATATCCACTTGGACCATTCCTCCCCACTTAAGAAGCAATGGTCCCCATTGCATTGAGTTTCTCCATGAGATAAGGAAACTTCTGTTGAACTTGGTCCCTAGTGAACCACTTGCCTTGGTTTAGGAGTTGGCCAACTTTGACAACCCGATATAGTGGGAGCTTCTGCTAGCGAGTGTTCTTGATTTTCATGTCCATGATATAATCTGTGGTGGCATTTTCCATGTAGTTTGGGTTTAACTCTGTTGGTGTGAATTGTTCTGCAACATCAAAGGTGTCCAGTAGAGGTGGGAAGTAGGTTCGAAGGTGGTTCACATTTAATAGTAGGTGTAGACCAAGGAATGGTGGAATATTGGGCTCAAAGAAATTTTCCACTATAGCCTTGTTGATGGTGCACGACCCATATCAGAGCAGGGAAAGCTTGTGGTGGGGTCTAGTGAGGCGCTCCTTCTGCAAATGTATCCACACTTTGTCGCCCACTTGGAATTTTTGTGGCACTCGATGTTGATCATTTCGTTTCTTGTACTTAGCATTGGCTCTGTCCAATATGTCATGAACCTGTTGGTGGATGTGTTGAATGTGCTCAATGAAGTTGTTCTCTTTTTCTACCTCAGACTCGACATGAGCTGAATTTGTGTGAGCAGTCAGAAATGGCATGGCTTCGTCAGTGGGACATAGTGGCTGGAATCCAAAGCCCACTAGAAAGGGGTTGTGGCTAGTTGATCTGTGGAGACTCCAGTTATAACTGTGTTGTACATAGGGAAGGCTCTCATCCCATGTGCATGGATGCTTGGAATTTTACATGCGCAGAATGTGTACGATCATCATGTTGACGTCCTCTGTCTGACCATCAGTTTGGGGATGGACAACTGTGGACTTGGTGAGCTTGGTGACCAACATTGACTAGAGGTTGGACCAAAATGTGTCGAGCAACCTGTTATCTTGATCTAAGATGATAGACTCTGGAATCCCAAAGTGCACCCACACTAGTTCAAAGAAGAGTTTAGCAGTGGCTTTTGCTATGATATTCTTCTTGCAGGCCACCATAATGGCCACCTTCGAGAATCTATCAATGAACATGAAAACATAGTTGTTTTCATGATTAGTAGAAGGAAGGCCCGACATGTAATCCATGGAGATGGATTTACAAGGTCAACTAGGGATAGGTAGCAGAGTATAGAGGCCTTGCTTCTTGATGATCGGTTTTGCAATGGCACAAGTAGTGTAGGATCTGATGTACTTCCCTACATCTCGTCAAAGGTTCGACCAATAGAAATAATTCTGCAGTACTGCCACTATTTTCTCGACCCTGAAATGCCCAGCGACTCGACTGTAGTGTGCTTCCCAAATAATATTGGCACACTTGCATGAAAGAACACAAAGGTGTCCTAGGTGACATAATAGTGCATCTGAGAGGTGAAAATTTGGAACTTGCGTACCCGCTAAGAGTGCCTTATATATGTGACCGAAATTTGGATCACTCTTATAGAGAAGTGGCCAATCAGAAGTATCATGCCCACAAGAGTTGAGAACGATGGTGAGCACCATGATCAGTGGTCAGCTGAGGCAGTTCACAACATTATTGGTTCTCCCTTCTTGTACTCGATGTTCAAATTAAACTATTGCAGACATTTTCACCACTTCTGATCACAATCATTCAACAACTTCCCTTGTGTCTGTATGAACTGCAGGAGTCGGTGTTCTGTGTGGATGACTATTTCTTTCCCCAAAATGTAATGTGTCCATTGTCGACAAGCCTACACAATGGAATACATTTCTTTGTCATAAGTGGGATACTTGCAAACTGTGTCGGAGATTGTCTTGTGATATTCCATTGGATGCCCCTGTTGAGTAAGAACTGCCCCAATAGCATAGTCAGAGGCATCTATCTTGATCTCAAATGATTTTTTCAAGTCTGGGAATGTGAGCACTAGGGCAGAGCAGAGGTAATGTTATAATTATACGAATGCCTTTTCTTGAGATTCCGACCAAAAAAAATATTATTTCTCTCCTCCATTGGTGACTTGACTCAATGGCCAAGTGATATGAGAGAATCCCAACATGATCCCGCAGTAGAAATTAGAAAGACCCAGAAAGCTGCAAAGCTCTGTTATAGTGGTTGGTGTTGGCCAATCCTGAATGACTTGGATCTTGGTTGGATCCACATGCACCCCCCATTCATCAATAATGTATCCCGGATACTGAGGTTGCATCATGCCAAAAGTGCACTTCTCCAAATTGGCACACAACTTGTGTTGTCGCAGTGTTTGGAGGCCTTGTCGGATGCGGTGGAGGTGCTCTTCTCAAGTCTGGCTGGAGATCAAGATGTCATCCAAGTACACTACTACAAATGACTTTTTTAATTGCCTTAAGATGTCATACATCAGCCTCATGAAGGCTGCAGGAGCATTCATGAACCCAAGAGGCATGACCAGCCATTCAAAAAGGCCATCCTTGGCTTTTAAGGTAGTCTTCCACACATCAAAGGGTTTGATTGGTACCTGGTGATACCCATACTTCAAGTCAATCTTGCTGAAATATATTTCCCCTTTGAGTTGGTCCAAAAGGTTATCAATCTCTGGGATCGGGTGCCTATTCTGGGAAGTGATCTTGTTCAGTGCCCGATAGTCAATAGAGAGTCTCCAAGTCCCATCCTTCTTCTGCACCAACATGATCAGGCTCCCACAAGGCGATGAACTCAGCCGGATGTGAATTTCTACAATAGATCCTCAATCTACCTCTTGATTTCATGATTCTCTAGAACAGAGTGTCGATAGATTGATCCATTGGGTAGTTGTGCACCTAGGGTTAGATCGATGGGGTGCTTGAATTGAAAGTGCAGAGGCACCCCTGTGAGTTAGGTGAAGATGTCCCCATACTCCTTTATGACCTTATCCATTTGTTTCTATGGTGCAAAGGAGACCTGTCTATAGGTCGTGGCCACAGTCTTCTCCTTTCCCTGAGGGTGGATCATCAGGAAAAAAAATTTCTCAGTTTTGGAAATGAACTTACTGCATTGTTTTGCGTGAACCAAAGAGTTAGAGGAAAGCGATGGTACTTATGGTATCCTGTACAACTTATTGCCCAAAGTAACAATAACAACGCGAGGCTGAGACTCATAAACAACATGTCTCTTCCATAAGCATGGTTGGCCTAATAATACATCACAAACATCAAGAGGAGAAATTTCACATAATATGTCATCCCTGAAGGGATTGATGCTGTAAGGAAGGTGACACTATTGGCTGATGCAAAGATCTCATCCTTGGTGAAGCCACCGGATGGTGTACAGTTATGGATGTGTTGTGGTCGGAAAACCCAATCGCTTCACGACATCTCCGGAAATGAGGTTCTTTTGGCTCCCATTGTCGACAATTAACTCTTGCGGGGAACCCTTTACCCACATATGGGAGTGGAAGAGACGCTCCTCCTCCTCTAGATCTTCCAATTCCTCCTTCTAGATATTTGCGGTGGCAACGATGGCATTGGGCTCTGCATGAATAATATTCTTCCCTTTTTCATTCCGATTTTTGGGTTCTGATTCAGAGTCAGAGCATGAATCTGATTCAGAAGCCCTCATCTTGGCCACTAGTGACTGTTCAGCCCGACACTCAATTGTGTTGTGAGTGGATCTCTTATGCAACTCACACAACATTCATGTGTCCTTATTCAGCTTTGCCATGTTGTTATTTGGTTTCATCTTTGGAAATTTTTCTTGGGCTACCATGCCTTAGAGTTGTCCTTTGTTCTGCAGTTTGGTCGCACCATTGCCTTGTTTTTGATTCGTAGATCCAAAGTCTCGCTTCTTCTATTTGGATTTTTTCTCAATCTTAGCAGCATACCAGTATGTCATACCAAGCGAGGAGATGTCGAAAAACTCCATTTCCTCCTGAGTGTATCTGTGCAAACAACTGCGGTACTTCAACACCAAATGTTTCTCCAAATATTTGATACCCAACTTTGTGCGCAGGGTATGACACATATTTGTTAGCTCATGCAGACATCTTGATCCCTTTATGGCTGCAACATAGTCCATTGTATGTAATTGTCCTCATATCTCCCCACAGGATAATATTGTTCCTTGATGGTGTCTTGGAAAGAATTCCAAGTGGGTACAAATGAGAACAAAGAGGGTTCCCCCTCGTCTTTTTTCTCGTAGTAGTTTTCCCATTAGTCCATGACATGGGGGGTAGCTTGGAGGAGTGAAAAAATAATATTATCCCTATCAGAAAAGTCATGAACCAAGAAATATCCTTCTAATAGTTTCAACCATCTATCTATGACATATGCATCTATCTGGACTTCAAATATTGGAATTTCAAAGTTTACTGGTACCTTAAAAGGAGTTGCACCTCCAGAGTGGTTGTTGGATGTAGATGCACCGCTGGAGGGCAGTCATTGAAGGATCTGGGAAAAGTTATCCGTCAACACGTTCCTTCGTTTTTCAAGGGCCTCCACGAGCAATATTTTTATAGGATCTCCTGCTCCCTCATCTTTCTTTTCGTCCCCCATGCAGGACCGTCAGGGTTTGCAAGGATAATCTTGCAAAGGTTCAACCAGATCAGGCCCTAACTCCTTATACCCCTACCTCGTTGGGGACATGCAAATAAGGATGGAGAAAGAGAAGACCGCTCTGATACCACTGATCTAGATTTAGGTAGGAATGTAACAGAATACACATATAAGCATAAATAAAAATATGTAGTGGAAATAACACTTCATCTCATTAATATCAAAGAATTGAAATTTTTTTATAGACAAAATGGAAATAAACTAGCTAGGGCGCTGGTAGCTTATATCTGAGAAGAGATGTGCTAGCTACATGCTTATGAATTACGTTACAATGTGGCACGAGGGCCTATTTATTATTGAGAAACAATGGAAAACCATAAACATCAAAAAACATAACCCTAGGAGATGAAGCACCAAACTATATGCCTCATTTGGCTAAATTGGTACATCAACTTCCAAGGTGTGTAACTTTGGCATATGATCTTCGTTTGACATGCACAATACCTTGTTAGAAATATTTATCCGAGGACTACAACTTTTGATGTCAACAACATGAAACAAACTTTCATGTTGTTCCCGGTTTTTTCCAAAAAACGTCGTTTAGGGCCTCAAAACAGCTTCGGAAGTTCATGACTCGAAAAAATACTGAAAATAGTAAATTGTGCTACAATTAAGGAAACTAAAAAAATGAAAGAAAAAATGGTGGAGCCCCAAGTGGAATAGGTGGGTGGCCACCAATATCCACCTGGATCACTATTTTTCACCATGATTCAATAGTATTGAAATTTCCTGAAACACCCTATAATTTCATAAAGTAGAATTTCCCTTTAAAGAGTTACCAAATAATTATGTAGCGAACCAAAATAATATATATATATATATATATATATATATATATATATATATATATTCATTCATTCATTCATTTTCATACAAGAATACCATGGGCTCTAAAAAAACTGAACCCAAAAAACAACAATGTCCTTAAATCTAATATTTGATCTTAATTTATTTTAATTATTATTTTTTTTATTTTTCATTGAGATGTCACTATAGGTTGTATGTGTTGGCTGAATATGTTTAATTTATATAAATATTTATTAATATTTTGTAAATATTTACATGTTAAATCAATTAAATAATAATAAAAACATTAAACTAAGATAGAGCACAAGGGAGATGTTGTAGTGTCTTTAATTTGTTATATTGTAGTTTTTTTATTAAAAAATTAACAATATAATCATAATATACATATTAAGTTAAAATATATAAGGTATAAGTAACAACTATAAGTTAAGATCTATTTTACCTTATAAATTAAAATAATGATTATGCAACCATATTCAAATTTCATTAATAAGCACATGAAAACTTAATAATTACAACAGATATACAATATAACAATATTTTTAATCGACATGGATTTTGAATTTGAATAGTTTTGGAAGATGGCGCGAAGCGATGTTTGGTCTGGTCTAGGGTTTAATAGCTCTACGGTCGTCGTCAGGCTTAGGTCTGAATGGCGTTGTCATTTCCACCATGGATCGTGGGGCATAGATATATTATGTTTGATGCGGCAGGAGGATGTCACTCCAAAGGCTTTCAGTGGATGGGAAAAGGTCATGAAGATCCTCGCTCACTAGCCGCCTTGCGCTTCCGTGGGATGCCATGGAGGGGGAGGACGGAGAGGCTGTTGAGGAAGAGTGTTTTTCTTGAGGGATGGTTTTATGCTTCAACAAGGAGCTAACTAGGCGGCTAACATCCCCATCAGCATGGTTGTTCGGGTGGATATTGGGCACAGGGGATTGATGGATGCTAGTGGTTTTCTCCTGGTTTTCGACTCCTCTCAACTATTGGGTCATGATGTGGCATTTTTTCTTAGAATGCAAAAAAGATGCAGTTCATTCTGCCTGAAATGGGTAATCCTTTCCCAATACTCTGTCTTTTTCAGTCTTCACCCTATTTGCATTTCTTATTATTAGTTGTACGAGGCCTAGGATTCTCTGTCACGGTCTGGGGTGTTGTTGGGGATTGAACCACAAAATTTACTTACACAGAAGCGGGGGAGTGGGGTTATGCCCCCTCTCATGCTTACTCTGTATTTGGCCCCTCCTTCCCCTATTCTCAATGTCTGCTCTGATAGTGTATCTTGCCCCCAGAGAATATGCTCGAAAATCGAAAACACAAAGAGAGGTGGAGGGGACGAAGCTCTAGTGGCCCAGTACCATATTTTTATTAAAACTATAGAAGGGAAGACAATAATTTTATGGGTATAGGATTCAAAGCCTGTATCAGCTTTGAAGCAGAAGATACAACACTCTACAGACATCCTGATTTTAAATCAAAGTCTGATTTCTTCTAAGAAAGTGCTTCATAATGACTTCAATTAAAAGCCTATCAAATCCATAGGAACTCCTCCATTGTCCTAAATTTAAGACTCAAAGGCGTAGCTCCAGGAGGAAATACATCTGTCAGACCTACATCGACAGGGAAGGGCCACCCTTCTTTCAAGGACATCCTAAGAGGGAAAGCTTCCACTTATA
This sequence comes from Pinus albicaulis, assembly GCA_034641835.2. Taxonomy (NCBI): domain Eukaryota; kingdom Viridiplantae; phylum Streptophyta; class Pinopsida; order Pinales; family Pinaceae; genus Pinus; species Pinus albicaulis. The sequence goes on along the minus strand of CM076570.1, from coordinate 1,104,196,846 downwards.
AGAAACAAATCCCATATTGGTCACTGTCAGGCCCATATATTTAGAGCAGATGGAAAATAATCCAGATTTAGCCATATAAATACCAGAGTAATAGGGTTATTCAACTCCCTGCATTCAAATTATTTATATCTTGGTTCAACAGATACTGGCCAAAACATGAAGAGTTAATTTCTTGGATTCACCAAAACTGGACAAGAAACTGTGATATTTACCTCCGCGCAAATTTTTTTTCGTGGTCCAATTTGATATTCTAGAGGATTAAAAGCATGCCACAAATGAAGGACCATGGTTTTGGGGAAGAGCAAGCCTCCTCGTAACCCCATCGTTCCTAGGTTTCGATGCAAACTCAATGGTGGTTTCTAAAATGCCTGTTTGGGCCAGGGTACATAATATGCCACTCCCTTTTTGGCATCATCAGGTTGTAGAAAATATTGGGAAATCTCCAGGAAGGTTCATAAAGATAGGACCATGAGAGAATAGACATTGGGATATTTACCTTTGCACACATTTGCATGGAGATGGACTTAAGCAAAGGACTACCAGATTGCATTCATTTAATACACAAAGATCTCAAGTGGACAAAAACTTTAGATTTCGAAAACACTTCTTTTAGATGTAGGGTGTGCCACCAAACAGGGCACCTACAAAACACCTGCACTCTATCAAAGAAAAAAACAAACAAGAGACCACAAAAGAAAAAAGGCTCGTAATTCCCGGATTTGCCACTTTCAGATGGGGAGGAGGAAGAAGAAATAAAAGAAAACCACATACAATCAGAAGCAAGAAATTTGCAAAAAACACAAGGGGAGAGAGAAGGAAAGGAGGAAGAACATAAGGAACCAGTGGAGGAGCCAATTTATCCAACAAAAGAGGATAAACCATGGGAGGAGGACAATGGTATCCGAGTCTCGGTGGGCACAAAGAGTGCTAATGTTTTAGAGAGTTCTGACTCAGATAAAGAAACAAAACTCCCTCCCAGCAACAATGAGTTGGCAATTATTACTTCTGAAACTTTCTCTAGCTGGATGGAAAAAAGTCAAAAAGAGAAAAGGCAAAAAAAGGATAAGCCCAGTCACATTAGCACAATGTAATTTTAGTACAATTTTCTTCTTTCTTCTCAGCCACTATTTTTCATAGGGCTGATCTCATAGAGAATGCCGGGGCATCTATGTTGTAACTTTTTGTGATATTTCTCTGGAAAAAAAAAAAGAAGTATTTTTAATCATGGATATTTACACACACTTGATATTATTAACTTGTAAATAGGTTTTGTCACGATATCATGGGCCAATACCACCTCATCAATACCACATGCCTAAAAACCATCTCTCATTTCACAATCAAAACATTCTATAGATTTTTGTAGATATTTAAATTTCATTTCATTTCATTACATTTTTTAAAATTTAATATAAAAGTAAAAATATTATAATTACTTTGATATATCTAAACCTTCTATCACATTAATATATATAAGATATAAATAGCAGTTATAAACTAAGATCCATTTTGGCATATATATTAAAATAATAATTTTGTAACCATATTTAAATTTCATTAACAAACACATGAAAACTTAATAACTATATTATGACAAAATTTTTAACCATGCATATTTATGCCCACTTTAGTATGGATATTATTAACTTGTAAATAGGTTTTGTTACAATACCATTACTCATCAATAAACAATATATCATTTCAAAATCAAAATATTTTATAAATATGGTTTTTTTAATTTAATGTTATTATATATCATTTCAGAATCAAAATATTTTATAAATATGGTTTTTTAATTTAATGTTATTACATTTTTGTGTTGAGAAAATAATTTATAAATATAGTTTTTTTTTTTTTTAAAATTAAATTTTACCAAATTTTTGTGTTGAGAGACACTGCAACCCATTGTGGAAGAGATGATGTAGTGACTTATTATGTTATTTTACCAAACATTTCGACTAAGTAAAATTACCAAAAATAAAATAAAATATTAATTATAATTATTAATTAAAACATTTTGATGAGTGAAATTACATAAAATTATAAATGAAATAAAATATTCAAATGATTAATTATTAATAATTAAAGTTGTTAGATCCATCTTAACTTCTGATTTATCAAGCTTTTAGACATCATATCAGTCGAGGTGAAAACAATTCCTCAAGTTTTGCACTCAAAGAAGAGACTTGCACCTCTAGAGATTTGATCTCTATCAACACTTCAAAGATGAGGAGTTAAAATGGATCTAGGTTGGTAAAACGATATAGACTAGTTTTACACAACAAAGAGATGGTAAACGGATCTAGACTAGTTTTACATGACAACATGTTTACAATTCAAGACATGACAAAACAAACATTACAATATTTCTTAGTTACTAAACTAGAGAGAGAATGTGGACAAGACACAACATTACAACATCTCTTCCATACAAAACTCTTACAACATTTCTTCTTTACAAAACTAGAAAGCTTAGACAAAACAAAACATTACAACTAGACAAAACATTACAACAATTTTTTCATAAAAAACTTGAGTGTGGACTATTAATTTAATTTAATTTAATACCATTAAATTGAAATAGAAAATTCATAATTATTTAATAATTAAAATTTAGCATATTTTATTATACTTATGTTATGAGAGTTTTTTAATACATACGCTTTATGTATATTAAAATCCATCGATTATTACAATTCAAATCGAAATTTTAAACAAATTCCAAATGGAAATTTTGGAAAAGACAATCGATTTGAAGCAAGCTTATCGGAAATAAAGCAAAACATATTGCATCATCGCAACTAGTGTCGCTAGGTAAAGTTACACGATTCAATCACAAATTACACTGACAAGTTTCACATTTTTGGGTTAAAAATGTGGTACACTTTATATGTTAAACGTCTCTAAAAGAGAAAATTTCAGTACATTTGCATGTGATCTAATATTTTTTTTCTTAAAACTGTCTTGAAGATATATTCTGGGGTGAAGTTTTCATGATAAATTCTTCTCCACGACGCTAACTCATCCAGATTCGCAACGTGATACAAACACCAGACAGCACCAGAAATAGTCATTTCCTTGGTTTGGTTCGAAAAGATACATTGAACGGGAAAAAAAATTCTTCCAAAGGAAAGCGAATAATTCGCAGTCCTGTTTTTTCAGTAAAAATCTGGACAAGAAGAGTACAAGTTTGGGGTCGTCCTCAACATTTTCCTATTTTTTTCTCGAATTTAACTGTTCATCTTGCTGCGAAATTTAACTCTGTAAATATATCTACACGTTTGTTTTATGCCAGTCGATCTTTTTTAGGTATTCTCTATCATTTTTCCACGTGATTTGAGCGGGCTGTGTGCTGCTCTTTTTTTTTTTTTTTTTTTACAGACAGTGGGTTATAGTGGGCTGCGTGCTGCTCTTACTCATATAGTGGGTTATAGCCTCCGCAGCAACGGGAAGGTTACTCGTTCAATGATTTTGTAATTCGACTCTATATACAATAATACCATTGCTCGTTCCATGGGCGGGTCAGTAAACTTCGGTTAAGTATTTGTATTGGATCCATGGCTTCCTGCAAGGGAGCTAAACGATTGTTCGACTTGGAATCAAGTGCATCTTGTCAACAGGAGCCCTCAAATACAGAGCGAGATAGAATAGAGAACAAACCCCAGCATACTGTAATCGAGAATGCTGGAGAGGATTTCAAGGAAATTTTTGGTTTGTTGGATAGAATTCAATATATGAAAACTAAACACGGGGACTTGGGTATTTGGGAGGGTATATCCATGCCTGCTGAAGACTTGGATGTTAAAGTTATCCAAACTAATGTTGGAAATTAATCCAAACCATCGTGTTAAATGAACTAGCAGCAATCATACTTTAGTAAATGTTTTTGAAGATTGCGGATTGTGTGTGCAGAGAAGGACAAGTATTGAGGAGAGTACATAACCCATTCAGCAAACCATGGAGCCAATTTTTCATCAATGTAAATCCAAGTAGTCTTGTTTTACATCCAAGTAAGAAGTCTTGTTTTATTTGTGAAGGAGCAGCAGCATCCATATTTAATGTATTTCATGTTTTGAAGTTTTAATATAAAATTTGGTTAGTTGGGATATAGTTGTGTAAATTTAACGTATCGTTCTTACCGCAACACTCTGTTTTCACTGTGCTTCACTATGAGTATAATTAGTTGATTATATTTTCTCCTCTCTGTATTCAAACGAAGATTGATTTGAATTTATTTCCACAACTATATGGAATGGATTAAAGTAATTTCCGGAACTCTGTGTGAACTCTGTGTGTTGAGAGAAAAGCATTTTTTCCCTGTATCTTTAAAATTTCTAACATGGTATCAGAGCGGGTTTAAAATCTCAGTAAAAAATAGTGTTTTTATTGAGAAATTAAAAGGAGCTCTGAAAATTTTTGTGGAACGTATTCTGCAACAGCAGTGGGAAAATTTTCACGCAGTGACAAAAAACTTTACACAGTAAGAAAGTTGTTTACATAGTGAAAATGACAGCAACAAGCACAAGCTTGACTAATCCACAAATACCATAGTGTAATGGCAAAAATTACGACTATTGGACATTTACAATGAAGGCTCGGTTTTCTTCACAATACATTTGAAAATTTCTGGAGAATGGATTCCTAGAATCAACAGATGCAGTATTATACAATGCTTTGACACAAGCAGAAAGAGATGTGCTGAGAAATAACAAGAAGAAGGATATCAAAGCCCTCTTTTATATTTTCCAAAAAGTATATGAGAGTATTTTTCCAAGGGTTGTAGCAGCAACGAAGTCCAAGGAGGCATTGGATATCCTCCAAACAACGTATCAAGACATGGCAAAGGTGAAGACAACAAAATTTCAAATGCTGAGAAGAGATTTTGAAACTCTTTGTATGAAAGATTCTGATAATATAGACTCATTCTTTACTCATGTGATTGAGTTGGTTACCCAAATCAGGTCTCATGGAGAGACACTTGAGGAAAGGAGAATAGTTGAGAAAGTCTTAAGAAGTCTACCATTAAGGTTTGATGCCATAGTAGTGGCCATATAAGAAACAAAGGATCTCTCACAGTTTTCAGTGGATGAGCTTCACACATCATTTACGTCTCATGAGAAAAGACTGAACAAAGCAACAAACTCCACATTGGAGCATGCATTCAAGACACAAATGTTTTTTGCTCAAGGTAGAGGTCGAGGAAGATCAAATTACTGAGGAAGAGGAAGAAGCCCATACAAAGGTGGAAGAAGCAGCCATGAAAGCCCAAGTGAAAGGGGCATCAATCAAAATCCAAGTTAAGGCTCAAGACAGAATGAAGCACAAGGACATAGGTATGATAAATCTCAAGTCCAATGTCATTATTGCAAAAAGTATGGTCATTATGCAAATGAATGTAGAAAGAAGCAAAATGACATGTGTAGTAAACCAAGTGTAAATTTTACAAAATAAAATCATAACCATGAAAGTGTGTTCTTTGCTTGTAATGTAACACAAGAAAAACAAGAGGATATATAGTTCTTAGATTCAAGGTCTAGTAACTATATGACTGGGAACATAGCAATGTTTTCCAATCTAGATGAAAGTGTAAAAACTGAAGTGACATTGGGGACTTATAGCAAGGTCTCTGTCATGGGAAAAGGGAGAGTAGATGTTTTGACAAAGAAGGGAGAGAAGAAGTTCATGCCAGATGTCTATTATGTCCTTGGTTTGAAATGTAACCTTTTAAGCATTAGACAACTCATGCAAAAGGGTTACAATGTATTTTTTAAAGATGATGTTTGCACAATCATGGATAAACTTCCAAGTAGATAGCTCATTGAAAAAGTGCATATGCCAAGCAATAGAATGTTTTCTCTCAATATGAGATCAGACTTGAAGGAAGGAGGTGTTGTAGCAACTATCACATAATAAATCTTTCAAGAAGAAGTGAAAGATGAGAACTGGTTATGGCATCTGAGATTTGGTCATCTCAATTTCGGAGGTTTGAATTTGTTGCATAGAAAAGGCATGGTAAACATATTACTACTCATAAAGAAACCATACAACCTATGTGAAGGTTGCATCTTGGGAAAACAACACAGAGAATCATTTCCAATAGGAAAGAGTATAAGGGCAAAGTCACATTTGGAGATTGTCCACTCATATTTATGTGGACCATTGCAAACACAATCATTAGATGATAACCATTACATTTTGACATTTATAGAGGACTACACAAGGAAGACATGGGTCTATTTTCTAAAACAGAAAAGTGAAGTGTTTGAACAATTTTGTCACTACAAAGCTCTTGTTGAGAAGCAAAGTGGACACTATATAAAAGTATTGAGGACTGATAGAGGTGGAGAATATATCTCAAAAGACTTCCTACATTTTTGTAGGGAGCATGGAATACATAAGCAATTTACCACAAGGTATACACCTCAGCAAAATGGTGTAGCAGAAAGAAAGAATAGGACCATCGTGGACATGGCAAGAAGTATGTTGAAGGAAAAACATTTGCCAAATGATTATTGGGCTAAAGTTGTTGCTTGTGCAGTGTATATCATTAATAGATGTCCAACCAAAAGTGTAATGAACATTGTTCCTGAAGAAGCATGGAGTGGTAGAAAACAATATATCACTCACATGAGTGTTTGGATGTGTGGTGTATGCACATGTTCCAGATGAGTTGAGGAAGAAGTTGGACAACAAGGGAGAGAAATATATATTTCTTGGATATAGTGATGAATCCAAGGCTTACAAGCTCTAAAATCCATCAACCAAGAAAGTAATAATCAGTAGAGATGTTCAGTTCATAGAAGAAGAAGCATGGGTTGGAAGTTTAGAGAAGACAGTGAATGTAAAGACATGTATGTCTCATGAAGAGAAAGAGGAATGGACTACGAAAAGTAATTCCTGAATTGTAAATCCTCTTAAACCTACACAAGCTCAACAAAGTAGTCAATATGTGACACCACAAACAAATAATAGGACAATGTTGCGCAACTAAGCAAGTGCTTCTCCAAGCACACCACAAGGATCTGCAACTCCATCTACTTCAAGCGCAACACCAAGCACATCTTCTACAAGCATAACAGGACACAAATTCAAAAATATAAGTGAAATATATCAGCAAGATGAAGTTGATAGTAGTGTTGGTCTAAATTCATTATTTGCATTATTTTTTCATGTAGATGACCCAATCCATTTTGAAGATGCAATCAAGGAAGAGAAATGGATTGTGATAATGAATGAAAAGATAGGAGCAATAGAAAATAATGAAACATGGGAGTTAATGGACCTTCCGCAAGGTAAATAAGTCATTGATCCGGATTTATGCAGGAACGCAACAGAATAAACACATAACCATAAATATAGAGATGCAGCGGAAATAACACTTCATTTCATTAATATCAAAGAACTGAAATTTGCTTACAGACAATGGAAATAAAACTAGCTAGGGTACTGGTAGCTATCTCTCAGAAGAGATGTGGTGGCTACAGACCTCTGAACTGCTTTACAATGAGGCGCGAGGGCCTATTTATTATTGAGAAACAATGGAGAACCCTAAACATCCCAAAACCTAACCCTAGGAGATGAAGCGCCAAAACTATGGGCCCCGTTTGGGTAAATTGGTGTTTCAACTTCCCAGGGACGTAACTTTGGCATACTATCTCCGTTTGATGCACATGATACATCATTAGAAATCTCTATCCGAGGACTACAACTTTTGTGACGATTTTGATGATCAAAATTGGCTGGCGCTTTCGTACCCAAAAACGTCGTTTAGGGCCTCAAAACGGCTCCGGAAGTTCAGGACCCGAAAAACTGCTAAAAATAGTAAGTTATGCCAAAACGGAAAAACTGAAAGAGACAATGGTGGGGGCCCAAGTGGAATAGGCGGGTGGCCACCAATATCCACCTGGATCATTCCTCCCCCCTTATGAAGCAATGGTCCCCATTGCGTTAAGTTCCTCCATGAGATGAGGAAATTTCTGCTGAACTTGGTCCCTGGTGAACCACTTTCCTTGGTGCAGGAGTTGGCCAGCTTTGACAACCCGATACAGTTGGATCTGCTGTTGACGAGTGTTCCTGATTTGCATGTCCATGATACAATCTGTGGTGGCCTGTTCCATGCAGTCTGGGTTTAACTCTGTTGGTGTGAGTTGTTCTGCAATGTCCGAGGTGTCCAGCAGAGGTGGAAAGTAAGGACGAAGGCGATCCACATTGAAGACTGGGTGCAGACCAAGGAATGGTGGAATACAAAGCTCGAAGGCATTGTTACCTACAGCCTTGGTGATGGTGTACGGCCCGTATCGGAGTGGGCGAAGCTTGCGGTGAGGTCCAGTGAGGCGCTCCTTCTGCCAATGTAGCCATACTTTGTCGCCCACCTGGAAGTGGTGTGGCACCCGGTGTTGATCATGGCGCTGCTTGTACTTCGCATTGGCTCTGTCCAATATATCATGAACCTGTTGGCGGATGTGTTGAATGCGCTCGATGAAGCTACTTGCTTTGTCAACTTCAGACTGAACATGAGCTGAATCGGCCTGAGCAGCTGCAAATGGCATGGCTACGTCAATGGGACATAGTGGCTGGAATCCCAAGCCCACCTGAAAGGGGCTATGGCCAATTGAACTGTGGAGAGCCCGGTTATAACTATGTTGTACATAAGGGAGGCTCTCGTCCCATGTGCGTGGATGCTTTGAATTGTACATGCGCAGAATGTGTACAATCATTCGGTTGACGACCTCTGTCTGGCCATCTGTTTGGGGATGGAAAGCTGTGGACTTGGTGAGCTTGGTATCCAACATCGACCAGAGGCTGGACCAAAATGTGCTGAGGAACCTGCTATCCCGATCTGATATGATAGACTGTGGGATCCTAAAGTGCACCCACACTCGTTCAAAGAAGAGTTTAGCAGTGGCTTCTGCTGTGATATTCTTCTTGCAGGCCGCCATAATGGCCATCTTCGAGAATCTGTCGACGACCACAAAAACACAGTCATTTCCCTGCTTAGTAGAAGGCAGGCCCGACATGTAATCCATGGAGATGGATTCACAAGGTCGACTAGGGGTAGGTAGAGGAGTATATAGGCCTTGCTTCTTGATGGTCGGTTTGGCAATGGCACAAGCAGTGCAGGATCTGATGTGCTTCTCGACATCCTTTCGAAGGTTCGGCTAATAGAAATACTTCTGCAGGATTGCTACTGTTTTCTCGACCCCGAAATGCCCAGCGACTCGACTGTAGTGTGCTTCCCATATCATCTTGGCACGCTCGCTTGAAGGAACACAAAGGTGTCCCAGGTGACATAAAAGTGCATCTTGGAGGTGAAAATTTGGAACTTGCGTGCCCCCAAGAGTGCCTTGTAAGTGTGGCCGAATTCTGGGTCACTCTCATAGAGAAGCGGCCAATCAGAAGTCTCGTGCCCACAAGAGTTGAGCACAGTGGTGAGCGCCACGATCGGTGGTCGGCTGAGGCAGTCTGCAACATTGTTGGTGCTACCCTTCTTGTACTTGATGTTCAAATGAAACTGTTGCAGATAAGTGGACCACTTCTGATGGCGATCATTCTGCAACTTCCCTTGTGTCTGTATGAACTGCAGGGGCCGGTGGTCTGTGTGGATGATTGTTTCCTTCCCCAAAATGTAATGCTTCCATTGTCGACAGGCTTGCACAATGGAATACATTTTTTTGTCATAGGTGGGATACTTGCGAACTGTCTCAGACAATGTCTCACTGTGATATGCCACTGGATGTCCCTGTTGAGTAAGAACTGCCCCAATAGCATAGTCAGAGGCATCTGTCTCGATCTCAAATGGCTGCCGCAAGTCTGGTAAGGTGAGCACTGGGGCAGAACAGAGGCGATTTTTCAATTCTTTGAATGCCTTCTGTTGAGGTTCCGACCAAAAGAATTTTGCTCTCGCTCCTCCTTTGGTGACTTGACTCAAGGGCCAAGTGATATGAGAGAATCCTAACACGAATCTACGGTAGAAATTAGCAAGACCCAGAAAGCTGCGAAGCTCTGTTATAGTAGTCGGGGCTGGCCAATCCCGAATGACTTGGATCTTGGCTGGATCCACATGCACCCCCCTTTCATCAATAATGTATCCCAGATATTGAACCTGGGTTATGCCAAACGTGCACTTCTCCAAATTGGCACACAACTTGTGTTGCCGCAGTGTTTGGAGGACTTGTCGGATGTGATGAAGGTGCTCTTCCCAAGTCTTGCTGAAGATCAGAATGTCATCCAAGTACACCACTACGAATGAGTTGGTGAATGGCCGCAAGATGTCGTGCATCATCCTCATGAAGGTTGCGGGAGCATTCGTCAACCCGAAAGGCATGACCAGCCATTCAAAAAGGCCTTCCTTAGCTTTGAAGGCAGTCTTCCACACATCAGAGGGTTCAATTGGTACCTGGTGATACCCAGACTTCAGGTCGATCTTACTGAAATATTTTTCACCTTGGAGTTGGTCCAAAAGGTCATCAATCCATGGGATTGGGTACCTATTCCGGACAGTGATCTTGTTTAGCGCCCGATAGTCAATACAGAGTCTCCACGTCCCATCCTTCTTCTGTACCAACACGATCGGGCTCCCACAGGGCGATGAACTTGGTCCGATGTGACCTTTCTGCAACAGCTCCTGAATCTGCCTCTTGATTTCATCATTTTCCAGAACAGAGCGTCGATAGATCGGTCCATTGGGTAGTGGCGCACCTGGGGTCAGATCAATCGGGTGCTTGACCTGGCAGTGCAGAGGACCCCCTGTGGGTGAGGTGAAGATGTCCCCGTACTCCTCCACGACCTTATCCATTTGTTGTTGTCGTGCAGAGGGGCCCTGTCTGGAGGTCGTGGCCACAGTCTTCTTCTTGCCCTGGGGGCGGATCATCAGGAAAACGAATTTCCGGGTTTGGGAAATGAGCTTACTACATTGTTTTGCAGTAACCAAAGAGATAGTCGTAGGAGGTGGTACCTCTGGTATCCTGTACAACTTATTTCCCAAAGTAATAATAACAGCACGAGGTCGAGACTCATACACAGCATGACGCTTCCACAAGTATGGCTGTCCTAATAATACATCAGAAACATCAATAGGAGCAACATCACATAATACCTCATCCGTGAAGGGCTTGATGCTATAGGGAAGGCGACACTGCTGGCTGACGCGGAGATCTCGCCCTTGGTGAAGCCACCCGATGGTGTATGGATGTGGGTGAGCTGTGGTCGGCAAGCCCAACCGCTTCACGGCGTCTGCTGAAATGAGGTTCTTTTGGCTCCCATTGTCGACAATGAACCGTACAGGGGAGCCCTTTACCCACATCTGGGAGTGGAAGAGACGTTCCTCCTCCTCTGGATCTTCCGGTTCCTCCTTCTGGACCTTTGTAGTGGCAACAGTGGCGTTGGGCTCCGCATCAATAATCTATTTCCCTTTTTCATTCCCCTTTTTAGGTTCTGATTCGGAGTCGGAGCATGCATCCGACTCAGAAGCCCTCATCTCGGCCACTAGCGACTGCTTGGCCCGACACTCACTTGTGTTGTGAGTGGAGCTCTTATGGAACTCACACCACTTTCCCGTGTCCTTCTTTTGCTTTACGGTGTTGTTCTTTTCTTGTGGCTTTGACGGGTTGTCTTTAGCCGCCATGCTCTGTCCTTTGTTCTGCGGTTTGGAAGCACCTTTTCCTTGCTTTTGATTCACGGATCCAAAGTCTCGCTTCTTCTGTTTGAATTTCTGCTCAATCTTGGCAGCATACCGGTATGCCGTACCAAGCGAGGAGATGTCGAGGAACTCCATTTCCTCCTGAATGTATCTGTGCAGACAGCTGCGATAATTTAGCACCAAATGTTTCTTTGAATCTTTGATACCCAACTTTGTGCGCAGGGTATGGAACAGATTCGTCAGCTCATGCACATCTTGATCCCTTTGTTGTCGCAGCGTGGTCCATTGTATGTACTTGTCCTCATAGCTCCCCACGGGATAGTACTGTTCCTTGACGACATCTCGGAAAGAATTCCAAGTTGGTACGGCTGAGAACAGAGAGGGTTCTGTCTGGTCCTTGTTCTCACAGTAGGTTTCCCACCAGTCCTTAACATGGGGGGTAGCTTTGAGGAGTGCAAAATAATCTTCTCCTGGTCTGAAAAGTCATGAACAGAGAAATATCCTTCTAATAGATTCAACCATCTATCTACGACATCTGCGTCTATTTGACCCTCAAATATGGGAATGTCAAAATTTACTTGTACCTTAAAGGGAGTCGCAACCCCAGAGTGGCTACTGGATGCAGATGCGCCGCCGGTGGGCAGCCGTTGAAGGATCTGAGCAAAGCTATCCATCATCGCGTTCCTTTGTTTTTCGAGGGCCTCCTCGAGCAATATTTTGATAGGATCTCCTGCTCCCTCATCTTTCTTTTCGTCTCCCATGGGCGTCCGTCGAGGTTTGCGAGGCTGATCTTGCAAAGGTTCCACCAGATCGAGCCCTAGCTCCTTATACCCCGACCTCGTTGGGGACATGCAAAGAAGGATCAAGAAAAAGCCGACCACCTCTGATACCACTGATCCGGATTTATGCAGGAACGCAACAAAATAAACATATAAACATAAATACAGAGATGCAAAGGAAATAACACTTCATTTCATTAATATCAAAGAACTAAAATTTGCTTACAGACAGAATGGAAATAAAACTAGCTAGGGCGCTGGTAGCTATCTCTGAGAAGATGTAAATCTACTGCACTCTGAACTGCTCCACAATGAGGCGCGAGGGCCTATTTATTATTGGAGAAACAAATGAGAACCCCATCATCCCAAAACCTAACCCTAGAGATGAAGGCTACCAAAACTATGGGGCCCCGCTTGGGTAAATTGGTGTTTCAACTTCCCAGGGACGTAACTTTGGCATACTATCTCCGCTTTGGGCCATATGATACATCATTAGAAAGCTCTATCCGAGACTACAAATTTTAGAATTATTTGGGACGAATTTTTATCGTGAATTCCCGGCGCTCTCTTGCATCAAAACGTAGGGCCTCAAAACGGCTCCGGAAGTTCAGGACCCGAAAAACTGCTAAAAATAGTAAGTTATGCCAAAACGGAAAAACTGAAAGAGACAATGGTGGGGGCCCAAGTGGAATAGGCGGGTGGCCACCAATATCCACCTGGATCAGTCATTGGAGTGAAGTGGGTCTATAAGACCAAAACAAACATTGAAGGCAAGATTGAAAGGCATAAAGCAAGGCTTGTTGTCAAAGGTTACAAGCAGCAGCATGGAGGATACTATGTGGAAACATTTGCACCATTCTCAAGGATGGAGGTAGTGCGTACAATGTTGTCAATTGCAGCACAACAGAAATGGAAATTCTATGAGATGGACGTAAAGTCAGAATTCTTGAATGAAGTGTTGAAAGAGGAGGTGTATGTTGCACAACCTCCTGCCTATGAAATAGAAGGCCAAGAACACAACATGTGTAGGTTGCAGAAAGCTCTCTATTAGTTGAAACAAACACCGCGTGCATTGTATAGCAGGATATATGCTTACTTGATGGACAATGGGTTCGAAAAATGTGACGGTGATCCTACTCTCTACATAAAAGAAAACGACAGAAAGATTCTTATTGTTATTTTGTATGTAGATAATTTGATTTTTACAGGCATTGATGAGTTTCTCATCGCTGATATCAAAGCAGTCATGAAAAGTGAGTTTGAAATCACTGAATTGGGGTTGTTAAGATATTTTTTGGGCATAGAAGTGAAACAAACAGTAAATGGAATTTTTATTTCTCAAGCAAGATATATAGCAGAAATTTTGGAGAGGTTTAATATGCAGAACAATAAGCTATCACCAACTCCAACCGTTATGGGGTTGAATCTGAGCAAGGAATATTGCAACAGCAATGTAAATCCGAAATTCTAAAAGAGCATGGTGGTCAACCTAATGTATTTGACCGCAACTAGGCTTGATATAATGTATGCAGTGAGTTTGGTGTCGAGGTTCATGGAGACACCCAAGGAGACACATTGGCAAGCGTCGAAAATAATTTTTAAGTATGTCAATGGGACAAAGAAGTATGGCATTTTGTACTCCACAACTGATGATTTTAGGCTGGTTGGTTACACTAACAGTGATTGGGCAAGAAGTGTTGATGACAGAGAGAGCACGTCAAGATATGTTTTTCATTTGGGTTCGATAGCCATTTCACGAGCTTCCAAGAAGCAACTGATAATACCATTGTCAACATCAAAAGCTGAGTATTCTGCCTTTCACAAAAATACAAAGCATATTGATGCCAAATATCATTTCATAAGAAAATTGGTTAACAACAGTGATATTGTGTTGCAGTATTGTAGGTCAGAGGAACAATTTGCAGATAAATTCACAAATCCATTGACACGTGAAAATTTTGTTTATCTCAGAGATTGTCTTGGAATGGTCAATGGCAGTAGTTGCAATTAAGGGAGAGTGTTGGAAATTAATCTCAACCACCGTGTTAAATGAACTGGCAGCAGCCATACCTCAGTATATATTTTTGCAGGTTGCAGATTGCGTGTGCAGAGAATGACAAGTACTAAGTAGTGTACATAACCCATTCTGCAAAAGATTAAATAACTAAAGTCAAATAGGAATTTAATACATGTGGTTAGTAAATGTACATGGGCAAATATTTAATCCGCAAGTTTTGTTTAGTTCACACAAGTTCTTTAATGTTCAGAAAATGATGTCCGCCCATACTATGTATTAAATTGTGTCTATCAGGAATTAAATGTGTTAGATATATATGTATAGATTTTACATATAATTTTTAAGTGAGGAAGTGAGATAGAGGTAGTGTAATTTGTGTAATGTGGGGATGTAATTCTCGAAAGACAAGTGGAGAAAATAGTGGAGCAAATGGTGGAGCAAATTTTGATGGGTGAGTGAAAATAGTTTTACTGTGTCTTATTCCGCAACCCCGGTGAATGTAAATTCAAGTAATAATTCTTGTTTTACTTATGAAAGAGTGACAACCTCCATATGTTAATGTATTTCATGTTTTGAAATTTTTAATATAAAGTTTGGTTAATTGTGATATAGTTGTGTAAATTTCACGTATGGTTATTATGGCAACACTCTGTTTTACTCTGCCTCACCGTGAGTAAACATAGTTGATTATATTTACTCCTCTCCACTGTATTCAAATGAAAATTCATTTGAATTTATTTCGTAACTCTATGGTATGTACTAAAGTAAGGAAAATCATTTTTCCCATGTATCTTTAAAATTTCTAACAACTAAATCCCCACGGATACGCTCTTTCGAGTGGGAAAAATTCGGTGTATCTACAGCTCAAGATACCATGCCTGCAAAAACGTATACATGTAGTTACAATCCAAAATTTCTAACAACTAAATCCCCACGGATACGCTCTTTCGAGGGGAAAAATTCGGTGTATCTACAGCTCAAGATACCATGCCTGCAAAAACGTATACATGTAGTTACAATCCAAACGATTACGAGGAAAAAGAAAAACAAAGCATTCAACCTGCCAACCATCTTTTTTTTAGGGATGCATATGATAGTTTTCCGGCTGAAATTTTTGACCTCACCAAGACATCTACAGTGCAGGCTTCGACAATTAAAAAGGGTTTCAGGTATGGCGTTTGATATAAGTACGACCTCGAAAACTGTTGGCCCATGCCTCTAATTTGACTTTCCATAGAACGTGTTTTTGTTTTCATGTATGGTAAACCGTCATAGCTGATTGTAAGTATGTAGTTTCAATTAGGTCGATTTCGTTGGCCTATTTTGTTCTGTGTGATTTTTATTTTGAAGGTTTGTCGATCAATTATCAACGAAAAGCTCTAGCAAATTTCTTATATATTTTCTTATTAGATCATATTCAACTCTATTTAATTAATTTCTTACGCTTCATTTCCAACAGAGTTTCCTAAAGTTGGTGTAGAGCTCAAACATAGTAAATTTTTTAAATCAATATCATTTTGAGTCGTCTAGTAACATGAAAATGTTTTACTTGATGACATTATGTTACTGGAAAATGTTTTAATTTTTCACATTAACTTGGAATAACAGACATTTCTCTGTTGGTATGAGAGATGGTAGTTGTGGCTGCTCTTTGTTGGTAAGAGAGATAATAGTTGTGGGTTTGCTAAGGGCCCAGGGAAATGTTTTGGTAGTGTGTCTTCAACAGATTGGTCTGAGAGTGAAGGTACAAACAAAATCTGGTTGTCTTTGTTCGTGTTATTTTCTTTGGTAAGAGGATTTTTATACGCTAATACTTACCATATAGAATCCATCCCTACGTGATGAAGTTGCCTCCTGACAGTACTTCTTCCCCCCTGAGCTTCACGTTTATGGATTCTAGAAGCACAAGCGGCTCGGCTTCAATATTTTTTTTTTTTTTGAGATAACAATAATAACTCTGCAATTCCAATTCCAATAGAGAAGATGTCGATTGTTTTTTTCGATTCACGTGAGAGGAGCATCATGTGTTAGTAAGTTTTGAATAATGGGTACTCTCATGGTTAATGTTGTAGCCTGACGACTTCGATTTGTCGCGATCTCACGAGTTCGATTAGCCGTGATCTGAAGGATTTGCGTGATCTAAAACAAGCAAATTCAGAATGAACCTAACACTACGAGCATTTTTTTCCATGTAAATGGCTAAGAGTACGCCTTTACAATCTTCTTCATCGTGACCTCTTCCGTCTTAAATATGCGTTTTTAGTCTGTTCATAAGGGATAAAGGCAGCTGCAGGATCTACCACAAGATCGATAAGCTATAGAGAAAGTATGAGAGCTAATAATTTTTTTGTAGTAACTGTTTATTTTAAAAATGGAGCAAATAGTTGTTGAAAAATTTAATGGGTCAAGGAGGTGAAAGTTCAAATGAATTTGATGTATAAAAACTTATAGAGCTTAGTAAAAAGACTAGAACTAAGAGTCGAAGATAAAAAACAATTAGGTGAATCACAGAAAAGCAAAGAGAGCTAAGTTTATTATAGGATTATTTTTGTGAGATTCATAACTTCAGCTTATAGATTTAAGGAAGTCCTCTTTACAAATATGGGAACACTCAAGCAAAATATTTTGGGAAAAGGTTGTGAATCCAAAATTCTTTTTGAAATTGCAGTTATTCAAATTCAAAATGTATAATGAGTTATCATTATCTGCACACATAAATGATCTAAGATCCCTCATAAGGAAACTAGAGGAAATTGTGGTAAAAATAGAAGAAGATAATAGAGTTCTTTTTTTAAATAATTTACTTTCAAACTATGATAATATTATTTTCACCTTAAGTCAATTTTCCTCACAATTATTACATGAAATGATTGCAAGACTCTTACCAGAAGAGAAGACGGTGAAATCAGAGAACACAGGACAACTCACATGATGAGATCACATTATTCACAAACGAAAGAATTAATAAAAACAAAAACTCAGTAGAATTTTTTAGTGTCGAAAATATGGACGTACATACTTCAATTGTAAACCTAAAGTCAGAAATCTTTTAAATGGAAAATTAAAGGAATCAGCCATCATAGCTAGTATTGAAGACTTGCAAGAAGCCAACCTTCACGAATTCTCATATTATGACAACCATAACGAATTTAATACAAAAGATCTCATTCTTTTCTAAATATATATTAGTTCTAGTATTTATTATTCTGTGTATACGTGTTTGAAGAAAGATCAGTTGCATAGTGTTGGATAAACTCTTTACCTAGACATGTTACCTATATAATTAAAAATGTGTATGTTGGTGCATACAACTATGATGGAAATTTGTCCATAAAGATATTCAATATCTCAATTATTCTTAGGTGTACTTTAGAAATGCCAATTCTGCAAAGCTTCTGTGCATGCATCAAATGAAAATCTAGTGTTAGCTCGTGTGGTTTTGAAAGAGCACGAGTGAACATAAGTACTATTGAAGACCATATTAAAGTGATATTAAAGTGATATGATTTATATGTAATTTTTTACTTATGTAATAATATCACTGTTAAGGAGAACTTAGAACAACACTTACTTAGAAAATAAATAAAAATAGTTTGTTAAGTAAATTGGATAGTTGAGATATTTAAAAAAAAAATTCCCTCATTATAAAAAAATAGATCTCATTAATATAATAAATACATAATAAATACATAATAATTGAATAATACTTTTGTAATAGAAAAATATTAGTTTGTGTGTGGACACATCTGTGTTCTTTGTCATTGTGTTACTTGAAGTATATAAATATGATATAAAAATAAAAAATAACATCCATGCATCTCATAAACTAATATGACAAAACCTATGGCAAACAAATAAAGGTCATCGAATTTTGACTTCGTGAAAGGCATTTTTTTTTTAATTTCTTATAATTAAAAATTTCTCTATTTATAATTAAATGGGATTTGTACATGGAAAAAGGATATGGATATTCAGAGTTTGGCTTGTTCGATGCATATTTTCTTTCTATTATTGGCTTTCACATCATAATTCACAATAACCATATCAATTCAAATAAAACATAAAAGTGTTTTTATATTTAATTTTTAATTTTTTTTATATGGAGAACGATTTGTTTATTTAAATTTAATTATTGCATGTTATTCATTGATCAAATAATGTTATATATAAATATATGTAGTGTTGTTTAACAATCTAAGTTCACCAATTTATCGAGGTAAATATATGACAAAGAGTTACAATGATACGATTTATCCACAAAATGAAATCTATCATCTTTCTGAGTAGCTACAGGACCAGCAAAAACTAAAAAACCACTCCAAATACCTTAAATATAAATTAACTTGCATTTTTAGTGAAAATATAGTTTAAAATTATTACCATGATTTTGTGGGTCACACCCGTGGTCTTACATTTTGTAAAATACATTAATAGTATGATTTTCATATAATAATTAAGATGCTAAATAGTTAAATTATTTTATACTTAATGATGCATGTTAAAGTAAAATATTAGAGATCAATTTCACTATTATTTACTGAAGTGCAAGAAAATGTTACATGAAAAGATATATACAACATAAAAGATTATATATACAACATAGCGATAAAACGGATTATAGCTAACACTATGGAAATCAAGGAGGTCATTATGCATTAGAGATTCAAGGATCATACTTGATTTAGAATGGATAAGTTACTACATGAAACAACCCTACCATGTTAATAATGCATTTAAAGTAAAATTTTACAGATGAATTTTATTTCCATTTATGCATTCGTAAGAAAGTGTTATATGAAGAAATGTATAAAACATAAAATATTATGAGTAACTATGATACAAAAATGTGGTAGATTTTTGTTGGGATAGTAATTGCAAGAAATAATTATAACTTACATGAAGAATGGATTGAAAGATTCTAAACTAAACCATTTTTCCACAATGGAAAGATGGATTATAACTAATAAAATGGCAAGAAAGGAGGTCGTTATGCATAAAAAATAAACCCTTTTTTCACAATGGAAAGATGGATTATAACTAATAATATGACAAGAAAGGAGGTAACTTATTGTGGGAAACAACCATGCCACGAAGACATTATTTTTGAAGAATTGTTGGGTAATGTGTTTGAGAAACATAGGATCATGTTTAAGATAATGGGCTTAAGTTAACTATACTTCAAATAAATATTACATGTTCATTTTGCAAAAAATCAACAATGGACAAGGAATGGAATCCGTTGGTGCCATTCAATGAGGGGTAAACTCTCTCTAGAAAAAATTAATAAAATAATTTTTTGTTGCTTTCTCCCTTTGAAATTTCGAGGGAAATATTGGCATTCATTTGTCTTATTTCTTTTTAGTTATCTTGATGATATTGTTACGTTACATGACATTGGAAATTACATCATTCAATTTGTTATTAATTAGTTCTTATTAATATAAAAAAATGTTAAGAAAATTTGAAACATAAATCATTAAGCTAATAAGTTACAGAAATGATTATTGTTATAAACCGTTAATCTATTAATTAAATGAAACGGTTCCCTAGGTGAGATAATTGGAGAGTGTATACACACTCATACATGCACACATTATTGAGGCAGATGAGCCTCAATTATATAGGCTTTCACACTAACGGGATGGTTTCAACCACTCCCTGGATATTAGGATATGAGATCTAAGATTAGAATCTCAATCCTATCTTCATCATAACAACAATCTAATTATGGCTTTCTCCATTACTTCCAACACCCCCCCTTAATGGAGAAAGGGTATTGAACAATAACATATGCCTGCTGGTCTAGTCTCAGCTAGGCTTACAATAAAAAAACATGAAAAACTTGGTAACAGAGGTTTTCATTTTGGTCTTTATGCTCGTGACTCCATACTTGTTCATACCGAGGTGAGGCTTCATCTTCACCTTCCTTGCCATGAGGCAGTGATGTATTTGCACCTCGTTTCGCCCCCAGTGATGGAAAGCTTGGACGCTTATCCTCGCCCTTCTGAAAGTTATGACAGGGTTAATAGGAGAATGTTTTCCATTTCCGGTGTCATGCATGTGAACTTCCACAAAGTTGTCTTCAACATTTATGGATGCAACTTCTATGTTGATTTCATAAAGACACAGTGTTTCAAGCCATGCTTCATGAAACTTTAATTCCTCTTCAATCTTCATTGTTTATTCCTTGTTGTTGTTAACATTTGCACACACAGAAATATTCATGATATCATCACATTTTAAATTCTCTCCATCTTTGTCTTCTTCTGCCACGTCTTCGCAATCAGCTTCATGTGGCTCGTCCAATTGATCTTCAACACTTTGTTCATCTTTACATCCTTCCTGAAGATCAAATCATGACTATTCATAATAGAGTTTGGCTTGTTCGATGCATATTTTCTTTCTATTATTGGCTTTCACATCATAATTTACTTTTATTACATTATTGTGTTGAGAGACAGTTGAACACATTGTGGAAGAAGATGATGTAATGACCTATTATGTTATTTTATCCAAACATTTTGACTCATCAAATTAGAAATTTAATAAAATAATTAAATTATTAATAATTAATAATTAAATTTGTTATATCCATCTTAACTTCCTATTTGTGAGAGATCACATCACTCGAGGCTCAAAATTTTTCTCAAGTATCTCTCTCTACACTTGATCAATCCGTAGTTAAAATGGATCTAGGTTGATAAAAAAATATAGACTAGTTTTACATGACAAAAAGATGGTAAAAAGATCTAGACTAGTTTTACAGTAGAAAAAAATAATAAAAAATCTAGACTAGTTTTACACTACAAAATGTTTACAATACAAGACATGAGAAGACCAACATTACAACATTTCTTGGTTACCAAAATAAAGAGTATGGACAAGACAAGACATTAAACATTTCTTCGTTAAGAAACTAGACAACATTTCTTCCATACTAAACTTTTCCAACATTTCTTCCTTAAAAAATTAGAAAACTTGAATGATACAAAACATTGCAACAATTCATCAATTAAAAAATACTTGAGAATGAGAATGTGACCTATTGATTTAATTTAATACCATTAAATTATAATAGAAAAATCACAATTATTTAATAATTAATATTTAGCATATTTTATTATACGTATGTATCAACAACGATATTAAAAGCCCTAGATTATTACAATTCAATTCGAATTTTTAAACAAAATCCACAATGCCATGGATTATTACAATTCAAATTGGAATTTTAAACAAATTCTAAATGGAAATTTTGGAAAGGACAATCGATTTCATGCACGCTTATCGGTAATAAAGCAAAACGTGTTGCATTATTGCAACCAGTGTCACTAGGTAGAGTTACACTATACGGTAACAAATTACACTCACAAGTTTCACATATTTGGGTTAAAAATGTCGTACACTTTATACGTTAAACGTCTATAAAAGTGAAAATTTCAGCACATTTGCATGTGATCTAATATTATTTTTCTTAAAATTTTCTTGAAGCGATATTCTGCGGCGAAGTTTTCATGATAAATTCTTCTTCACGATGGTAATTCATCCAGATTCACCATGTGATACATACGCCAGAAAGCACCAGAAACAGTCATTTCATTGGTTTGGTTCGAAAATATTCATTGCACACGAAAAAGATTTCCTGGCAAAGAAAGCGAATAATTCGCAGTCCTGTTTTCTCAGTAGTAATCTGGTCAAGACGAGTACAAGTTTGGGGTCGTCCTCAACTTTTTCCTATCTCTTTCTCGAATTTAACTGTACATCTTGCGGTTTAACTGTACATCTTTCGGCAAAGTTTAACTCTAATAAATATATATGTACGTTTGTTTTAGGAGTTGTTTAAGATGTTACATAATAGTTTGGACGATAATTTTTTTGTTAAAATTTGGTAAACAAAAATTTAAAAAATCAGATAGTTGGAGTGTTTAAATTGTATTTTTGATAATGAAAATAGATACAGCACTATCAAAAAAATTTAGAACATTCAAAACACTGAAATTTAACAACTGTAAACAAGATTTTAATAAATTTTTGTAAAATTTTACAAAATTTTACTAAAATTTCTGGATTATTCTATGACTTTTTTTAGACTACGACTTTGTTTTATGTAAGTGGTTTTTTTAGGTATAGTTCTCTATCATTGTTTTATGTAAGTGGTTTTTATTAGGTATAGTTCTCTATCATTTTTCCACGTGATTTGAATAGGCTGTGTGCGGCTCTGCCTCGTATAGTGGGTTATAGCCTCAACAGCAACGGGAAAGTTAATCATCCAATGATTTTGTTATTGGACTCTATATACAGTAAAACCATTAAACTTCGGTTAAGTATCTGTATTGGATCCATGGCCTCCTGCAAGGGACCTAAACGATTGTTTGACTTGGAATCAAGTGCATCTGGTCAATAGGATCAAGCCTCAAATACTAAGCGAGAAGGAATAGAGAACAAACGCTGGTGGACTGAAATCGGGAATGCTGGAGAAGATTTCGAGGAATTTTTGGGTTTGTTGGATAGAATTCAATATATGAAAACTAAACACGCCAACTTGGGTATTTGGGAGGCTATATTCATGTCAGCTGAAGACTTGGATGTTAAAGTTATCCAAACTAAATCGCCATGGATAGCCTCTTTCGAGTGGGAAGACTTCGGTGTGTCTGCAGCTAAGGATACCATGCCTGCAAAAACGAATACATGTCGTTTTTCTGCCAAGGACAATCCAAACGATTCTGAGGAAAAGGAAAACAACTTCCGTTCAGCAACTCCGTTCTATTGCGGTGTGTACCTTGTAGTAAACTGCTTGTGTATGCCGTTCTCTCTGCAAAAACACATAAATACCTTTGATATATATTCTCCTCCTCTATCAGCTCTGAGAACTTTAATGTGCAACCCGCTCTGTTTTTCTACAAGATCTTTAAAATAGCAAAATTTCTGAAAAACTTCACTCTTATATTTCAGAAAATAAACCCACAATTTTCTTGTAAAGTCATCTATGAAGGTCAACATGTAATTGCTGCCTGAAACTGATGTTGTTTGCATCGGCCCACATAAATCTGAGTGAATGATTTCTAAGGGTGCTTTCGCCCTTATGTTTTTCCTTGATGGAAAATTTTCTCTGTGTTGCTTTCCCAAGATGCAGCCTTCACATAGACTATCAGGCTTCTCAATCAATGGCAAACCTCTTACCATTCCTTTTCTGTGCTGCAAATTTAATGCTCCGAAACTGAGATGTCCAAATCTCAGGTGCCATAACCAATTTTCATCTTTTACTTCCTTCTGAAGGGCTTCTTGTGTTACAGCTGTTG
This sequence comes from Pinus albicaulis, assembly GCA_034641835.2. NCBI lineage: Eukaryota > Viridiplantae > Streptophyta > Pinopsida > Pinales > Pinaceae > Pinus > Pinus albicaulis. Next base: position 1,104,173,113 of record CM076570.1, on the reverse strand, counting down.
TGCTCTTTCCTTTTCCCTTCAAGTCAATGCTGAGCTTGAGCGGAAACATTCTATTGCTGGTCATATGTATTTCAGCAATGATTTTCTTGCTTGGAGGTATATCTTTTATTGTGCACACATCATCCTTGAAAATTACATTGTAACCTTTGTTTATGAGCTGCCCAACGCTCAAAATATTACACTTCAAACCTGGAACATAATACACATCTGGAACAAATTTTTGCTCACCATTTCTTGCTCGAATACTAACTCTACCTTTTCCTTTTACATAGATCTTAGTATCAGTCCTTGTGGTTACTTCTGATTTAACTTCTTCATCTAGATTGACAAACATTGCTCTATTTCCAGTCATGTGATTACTACATCCTGAATCTAAGAACCAAACATCATCTTCTCTATCCTGTGCTACATTACATGCTAACAACACATTACTTGGGTTCTTTTCTTCTTTTGCTACATTAGCATTCTGCTTATTTTTCATGTCATTTTGCTTCTTTCTACATTCATTGGCATATTGCCCATATTTTTTACAATAATGACATTGGACATTGGATTTATCATACCTTTGTCCATGAACATGTTGGTGTTGGTGTCCACCTTGCTGGCTGTTGCATTGGTCGTGGCTCTGATTCTGACTGTTGCTCCTTCCATGTGAATGTGAAGGGCTGTTCCTTCCACCTCTATTTTGACTTTTGCCTCTTCTTCTTCCTTTGCCTTGACATCTTCTTCTTCCTGAAGGCATCTGGGTCTTGAAGGCGTGCTCTAGAGATGAGTTTTCATCTCTGCTCAATCTCTATTCATGAGTTATCAGTGAAGCATGAAGTTCATCTACCGTGAACTTTGAGAGATCCTTGGTCTCTTCTATGGTGGTAACAATAACATCAAACTTTGAGGGTAAGCACCTCAAAAGTTTATCCACAATCCTTCTTTCTTCAAGAATTTCTCCATGGGACCTTTTTTGATTTATAATCCCTATCACATGTGTAAAAAATGTGTCTACATTATCTGACTCTTTCATGCAGAGAGTTTCAAAATCTCTTCTCAGCAACTGGATTTTTGTTGTCTTCACTTTTTCCATACCTTGATAGACTACTTTTAGAGTTTTCCATGCTTCCTTGGATCTCTAGGCTGCTGCTATCCTTGGAAACACACTTTCATTTACTGCTTGATACAATAATAAGAGAGCTTTAGCATATTTCTTCCTATTGCTCTTCAATAGGTCCTTCTCTGCTTGAGTTAAGGCATTAAAAGCCTGCTCATCAGCTGGTTCAAAAAAACCATCTTCTACAAATTCCCATAAGTCTTGTGATACAAACAGGGCTCTCATGGTAATGGCCCAATAATCATAATTATTTCCATTAAATTGTAGAAGTTGAACATTTCCAATACTCATACCAGTACTTGGTCCAGCCATTGCTGAACTTAAACAAATTGTCTTTCCTTCTCTGAAAGAACAAACTCTTTTAACCCAAAATATCAACTCTGTTTTCTTTGAGAAATACCTGAACTTTGACTTCTGTTGAGCTTTCACACCGCTGGAGAAAACACTGCGACAAGTCTTCTTCTTCTTCAGCTTCTTTGAAACCTTCAAAGAGCCCCAACTAGCTCTGATACCATGTTGGAATATTGAAAATTCCAGAACAATAGAAATGGAGAGAGTAAACTTCTCTCCTCTGAACACAGAGAAATTAAAATTCTTGACAGGAGACAGAGTTTCCAGACTGAAGAACAAGCTTCTATTTCTTTTTAAAAAAACTGTTACAAAATCTTTCTCTAATGGAGGGATTCAAAATGGTGACTGCTGCAGACGCAGTGCACAAAACTACTCACTATTCTTTCAAACAACACACTCTGTCTCATAAAACCAACACTTCTATGTTCTTCTTTTTCACGCTGCTGTGCAGAACAGAACCAAACTAATATAACAATACAATGCACTTCAGGCTCTCAGGCCCTTTTGTTTTTATATGCCGTGCATATTAAAATATTACAAAACAATATTACAACTTAAACAAAGTATAAACTATTAAAAGACTGTCAGCCCCACTATAATGCGCTTTGAACACGCGATCAAACATTTAAATACATTGTATAATATCCATCGGGTCCGCGCTTTAAGCAAAACAAGCGCACCAAACAAAAAATTCCGATTGCGATTATAAAATGGACGCGATGAGCCAATATTTAAATCTGCTGTATAAACCCCATCGAGTCCGTAACATCACATAACAAGGCGGCCAACTCAAAATTGCGATTGCGATTGAAGAGCAGTTCCGATGGTGCATAGAACTCTGCCCTTTATAACATATCGGGTCCGCCTTTTGATAGAGCAATCAGGCCCAACACATGGGAGCTTCTGATTGCGATTAAGAACTGGACGCGACGGAACAAATGAACTGTGGCATATAATCTGGATCGGGTCTGGCCTATGGTTAAGTGATCGGGGCATACAACAAAAACCCGCCGATTGAACCTTTGTGATTGAAACCTGCGAACATATTATATAATGCCGCATGGTCTTGTGGACCCATGAGCCTCAGCTGTGGTGGAGGGCGATTGCAAATAATACATGCGATGTTGCGATTGCGATTGGATCGTGTCGCAATCTTCCATTTCAACAAGACACTTATTAATACTGCTGCTGCGATTTACGATTGCGATTGTGATTGCATCGCATCGCAAATCTTCACATCAACAAGACACTGCAAATTTAACTTGCGATTCCGATTGCCGCTTAAATAGCGGGACCACTTGTCCCGCCTTTTCAAAAATTGAAGGACTTTGGCTGATTTAATCAATTTTTCTCCATTTTGGTTGTTGAGGGCTTTAAACACCCGAAATGACTGTTTTAATTAACTCTGTTTCTCTGTAGACAAGAACTACGAAAAAAATCTTAGTCCTCCTGCAGAAATGGCTACGCCCATCACCAATTTACTTCTCCTCTGCAATTCATGGTTGCGGCCCATCAACTATTAATTTCTTATTTACAATTCTCCCATTCTTCTTTGACTACGTGTCGTTGTACACTCAAACTCTGTTGCGCTGCCTCTGTACTTTTTTTCTTCCTGCTCAAAGGCTAGCAGGGACTTTAATATTTCAACAGTGTCTTCAACGAATCGGTCTGAGAGTGAAGGTACATACAATATCTGACTGTCTGTCTTTGTTGGAGTTATTTTCTTTGGTAAGAGGATTTTTATAGGCTACGACTTGCCATATATAATCCATCCCTACGTGACAATACTTCTTCCGCTCTGCGATTTAGATGCATGAACGACGGTCTCCACAGAGTGGGCTTCATTTTTTTTTGAGCTTACAAAAGTAGCTGTGCAGTCCAATTCCAATAGAGAAGACATCGATTGTTTCATGTGTCTCTTGTGTGTTTTTTTATTCACGTGAGCAAGAGCATTATGTGTTAGTAAGTTGATAGTAATCGATACTGTCATGGTCAATGTTGTAGCCTGACAGTTTGATTCGCTCCGATCTCACGAGTTCGATTAGCTGTGATCTCACGGATTCCATATTTTTTTTTACTTCTTCCTGTAGCGTTCATAGCGTCCTCTTGGAGCAACGTACCATATAATCTTCCCTTCAAAGTGCGTACTTCCAGCCAAGAAATCTTGTATCCGAGAGTGTATCCTGATCTACAACAAACAGATTCAGAATGAACCTAATACTACGAGAATTTTTTTTCATATAAATAGTTAAGAGGACACCTTCACAATCTTCTTCATCGCTGTTGGAATTTTGGGAAATTCCAAGAAAATAGTGGAGAGAATAGACTCTCCTCCTCAACACAGAGAAGTTAAAAAAAATTGACAGGAGACAGAGTTTTCAGGGCTTTAAAACAACTTCTATTTCAAAAAAAATGATACAAATTTCTTCCTCCTCACGGTGAGGGATTCACAAAATACATATATGGACTGCTACAGACGCAGTGCTCTTTAAATACAAACTCTCTGTCTCTCTTTTAAAATGCACACACAGTGCTGTTACGATCTTACTGTGTTATCTCTGGCCTGCGGGCTCACACACAGTCAACGGCAATCCAACACAATGGAATTCAATAATAATATGCGCGGGCCTTTTTTACATTATATATGTGGCACAAAAAAAAACATTAAAACACAACTATTAAACACATACAAAGTGCGCCATAGAAGGTGGGGACCACATCGCAATCGCAAACAACTAACAAGAGCAATCGAGGCACGCAACTCAGAAGTTCCGATTGCGACTGGATTGCGGGCGCGATCCAACTATCAACTCCGACATATAATGCCGTCGGGTCCAGAACTTCAATCGCAACATAAACTCCTGATCTTCCGATTGCGATCAAACTCCGGATGCAATTGGCACTTATTAACTCCGGCATATAACTGGATCGGGTCCGCGCTTTAAACAATCGCGCGACCAAACAACAAAACTCCGATTGCGATTGAACAATCGGATGCGATGGCGCAATAAACTGTGGCATATAATATGATCGGGTCCGAGACTTCAATCGGGAGACATAACATATTCCCTCCGATTGAGTCTTGCGATTGAAACCAAGCGATTCCATTTAGGTGTCGCCACGTGGTCAAGTGGACCCACGGGCCTCTGCTATACGGGAGGGCGATTTATATATGTTTCAGTTGTATGTTTTATATACAGCCGTTCCGTTGCGGAACTCTGCCATATCAACAAGACACTTAGTTTATAATATATGCATTGCGATTTGCAATTGTGATCGCATCGCAGATCTCTTCATCAACAAGACACTGTTTCAAAAATAACTTTGGTTGTTGAGGGCTTTAAAGCCTGAAACGACTGTTTTTAATTTAGTCTGCTCCCCCGTAGAAAAGATCTTCAAGAAATCTTCGTCCTTCCACTGTGAAGAACGGCTCTGTCCATCACCTGTTAATTTCATCTGCAATTGTGGCTGCGGCCCATCAAGAGTTAAATTCTTCCTTACAGATTCACCAACATTCTTCAATACAGAGTGCTGCGCACTCAATTTCTACTGCCTTTGTACTTTGTTCTTCTTGTCACTGCCCAAGGCTGGCAGGTGACTTTAATATTTCAACACTCCCCCTTAAATTCAGCTGCTGGGTTATCCATCATACCCAAGCATTTCCTTAAAAATTCAAAGTTCTTCTGTCCCAATGGTTTAGTTAAAATATCTGCATATTGCTCCTCTGTTTTACAATGTTGTAAAACAACTTCACCATTATTCACCAATTCTCTGATATAATGATACTTTGTGTCTATGTTCTTTGTTCTTTTATGAAACACAGAATTCTTTGACAATGCAATAGCTGAGCTATTGTCACAATAAATCACAGTGCCCTTTACCTGTTCTTGGCACAAACTTCTCAACATCCTTCTCATCCAAATTGCTTGACATGCTGCTACTGTAGCTGCCACATATTCTGCCTCTGCTGTAGACAATGCTACAATAGGCTGTTTCTTAGAAGCCCATGAAATGACTCCTGAACCCATATGAAAAATATAACCGGAAGTGATTTTCCGATCATCTACACTTCCAGCCCAATCACTGTCAGTGTATCCAACTAATTCTGAATTTTCTGAAGTAGTATATAAAATACCAAATCTTTTTGTTCCTTTCACATACCTCAGAATTCTCTTTGCTGCTTGCCAATGTGCTTCTTTTGGCTTTTCCATAAATATGGAAATTAAACTAACAGCATGCATAATATCCGGCCTAGTTGCAGTCAAATACATGAGGCTGCCAACTATGCTTTTATACAAACTTGGATCGAAATCCTTGCTGCTGTCATTCTTACTCAACTTCAATCCCATTACCGTGGGAGTAATTGCAGCTTTGCACTCCTGCATGTTGAATCTTTCCAAAACTTGATTCACATACTTTGTTTGAGAAATAAAAATTCCTTTCTCACCTTGCTCCACTTCTATTCCCAAGAAGTATCTTAACAAACCCATGTCAGTCATTTCAAATTCATCTTTCATGACTGTTTTAAAATTTTCAACAAGGTAATCATCATTACCTGTAAAAATTAAATCATCTACATATAAGACAACAATCAATAACTTACCATCCTTTTCTTTGATGTAGAGGGTGGGTTCTCCCTCACACTTCTCAAATCCATTCTCCAATAGATAAGAATCTATTCTGCTGTACCATGCTCTTGGTGCTTGTTTCAGCCCATAAAGAGCTTTCTTCAATTTACAGACCTTATGCTCTTGGCCTTTCTTCTCATATCCAAGAGGTTGTTCCACATATACCTCTTCCATTAAAACTCCATTTAAAAATGCGGATTTTACATCCATTTGATATACTTTCCACTTATTTTGTGCTGCCATGGACAGCACTTCTCTTACCGTCTCCATTCTTGCAACTGGTGCAAAAGTTTCTTCATAATCAATCCCTTGCTTCTGCTTATATCCTTTGACAACAAGTCTGGCCTTGTGTCTTTCTATTTTTCCTTCAGCATTGCTTTTGGTCTTATATATCCATTTAACTCCAATGACTTCTTTACCTTCTAGTAGATCAACCATCTCCCATGTTCTATTCTTCTCTATGGCTTTAATTTCTTCATCCATAGCTTCTATCCATTTTCTATCTTTAATAGCATCTTCAAAATGAATAGGATCATCAACTTGACAATACAAAGAAAATAAGGAATTCATACCTTCATCTGCTTCTCCTTGCTCATAAATTTCTCTAAGGCTTCTGAATCTTGTTCCTCTTTCACTTGGTGTAACCGTGCTTGATGAAGCACTCGATTCTGCTCCTTGTGGTGTACTCGGTGAACCACTGTCGCTTATTCTCAAGGGTGTTCTCACTGCCGCTTGAGGCGTCCCTTGCTGGCCTTGCGCTACTGGAGGTTGTGCAATGGATGGGTTATTAATCTCAACCACATCTACATCATCTTCATCATGAGATAAACAGTTTTTGACATTGACTGTTTTCTCAATGCTTCCATCCCACGCTTCTTCTTCGATGAATTGCACATCTCTGCTAATTACAAACTTCTTTGTGGATGGGTTATACAGTCTGTATCCTTTGGAATCTTCACAATATCCAAGGAAAGTGCACTTCTCCCCCTTACTATCCAACTTCTTTCTCAATTTGTCTGGAATGTGTGCATATGCTACACACCCAAAAACTCTCATGTGGGTGACTCCCTGTTTTCTGCCACTCCACGCTTCTTCTGGAACTTTGTTCATCACCGCTTTTGTAGGGCATCTATTCAAAATATATACAGCACAGTTTGCTGCTTCTGCCCAATACTCATTCGGCAAGTGCTTTGCCTTTAGCATACTTCTCACCATCTCCATTATGGTTCGATTCTTCCTTTCAGCCACTCCATTCTGTTGCGGCGTGTACCTGGTGGTAAATTGCTTGTGTATGCCACTCTCTCTGCAAAAACGCAGAAATTCCTTTGATATATATTCACCTCCTCTGTCGGTTCTGAGGACTTTTATATACAGTCCGCTCTGTTTTTCTACAAGAGCTTTAAATTGACGAAATTTCTGAAAGACTTCGCTTTTATATTTCAGAAAATAGACCCACACTTTTCGAGTGAAATCATCAATGAAGGTCAGCATGTAATTGCTGCCCGAAAAAAATGTTGTTTGCATCGGCCCACATAAATCTGAGTGGATTATCTCCAAAGGTGCTTTCGCCCTTATGCTTTTCCCTGAAGGAAAATTTTCTCTGTGTTGCTTTCCCAAGATGCAGCCTTCACATAGGCTGTCAGGCTTCTCTATCAGTGGTAAACCTCTTACCATTCCTTTTATGTGTAGCAAATTCAATCCTCCGAAATTTAGATGTCCAAATCTCAGATGCCATAACCAATTTTCATCTTTCTCTTCCTTCTGGAAGGCTTCTTGAGTTACAACTGCTACATTCTTTCCCTTTCCTTTCAAGTCAATGTTGAGCTTGAGCGGAAACATTCTATTGCTGGTCATTTGTATTTCAGCAATAATTTTCTTACTTGGAGGAATATCTTTTATGGTGCACACATCATCTTTGAATATAACATTGTAACCTTTGTTTATGAGCTGCCCAATGCTCAAAAGATTACATTTCAGACCTGGAACATAATACACATCAGGGACAAATTTTTGGTCCCCATTCCTTGCTCGAATACTTACTCTGCCTTTCCCTTTGACAGAGATTTTAGTATCAGTCCCTGTGGTCACTTCAGATTTAACTTCTTCATCAAGATTGGCAAACATTGCTCTGTTGCCAGTCATGTGATTACTACATCCAGAATCTAAAAACCAAACATCATCTTCTTTATCTTGTGCTACATTACAAGCTAACATCACATTACTTGGGTTCTTTTCCTCCGTTGCTACATTATCATTCTGCCTATTCTTCATGTCATTTTGCTTCTTTCTATATTCATTGGCATAGTGCCCATATTTCTTGCAATAATGACACTGGACATTGGATTTGTCATACCTTTGTCCTTGAGCATGTTGGTGTTGATGTCCACCTTGCTGGATGTTGCATTGGCCATGGCTCTGGCTTTGACTGTTGCTCCTTCCATGTGAATGTGAAGAGTTGTTTCTTCCACCTCTATTCTGACTTCTGCCTCTTCCTCTTCCTTTTCCTTGACCTCTTCCTCTTCCTGAAGGCATCTGGGTCTTGAAGGCGTGGTCAAGAGATGAGTGTTCATCTCTGCTCAATCTTTGTTCATGAGTTATCAGCGAGGCATGAAGTTCATCCACTGTGAACTGTGAGAGATCTTTGGTCTCTTCTATGGTGGTAACAATAACATCAAACTTTGAGGGTAAGCATCTCAAAAAATTTTCCACAATCCTTCTATCTTCAAGAGTTTCTCCATGGGATCTTATCTGATTGACAATCCCAATCACATGTGTAAAGAATGTATCAAGACTATCTAACTCTTTCATGCAAAGAGTTTCAAAATCTCTTCTCAGCAATTGAAGTTTTGCTGTTTTAACTTTCTCCATACCTTGATAGGCTACTTTCAGAGTTTCCCATGCCTCCTTGGATTTCTTAGCTGCTTCTATCCTTGGAAACACACTCTCATTTACAGCTTGATACAAACAGAAGAGAGCTTTGGCATCCTTCTTTCTATTATTCTTCAATACATCTTTCTCTGCTTGAGTTAAGGCATTAAAAGCCTGCTCATCAGCTGGTTCTGTGAAACCATCTTCTACTAGTTCCCACAAGTCCTGTGAGACAAACAGGGCTCTCATGGTAATGGCCCAATACTCATAGTTCTTTCCATTAAACTGTGGAAGCTGAACACTTCCAAGATTCATTCCAGTGCTTGGTCCAGCCATTGTTTCTTAAACTGAACTTAGACTTTAAACAAACTGTCTTTCCTTCTTGAAATAACAAATTCTTTAAACAATAAACAACTGCACTTTTATCTTTGAGAAATACCTGACCTTGACCACTGTTGAGCTTTTCACGCTGCTGGAGAGAAACGCTGCAACAGGTCTTCTTCTTCAGCTTCTTTGAAATCTTCAAAGAGCCTAGATGCGCTCCGATACCATGTTGGAATTTTGGGAAATTCCAAGAAAACAGTGGAGAGAATAGACTCTCCTCCTCAACACAGAGAAGTTAAAAAAAGTTGACAGGAGACAGAGTTTTCAGGGCTTTAAAACAACTTCTATTTCAAAAAAAATGATACAAATTTCTTCCTCCTCACAGTGAGGGATTCACAAAATACATATATGGACTGCTACAGACGCAATGCTCTTTAAATACAAACTCTCTGTCTCTCTTTTAAAACGCACACACAGTGCTGTTACGATCTTACTGTGTTATCTCTGGCCTGCGGGCTCACACACAGTCAACGGCAATCCAACACAATGGAATTCAATAATAATACGCGCGGGCCTTTTTTACATTATATATGTGGCACAAAAAAAACATTAAAACAAAACTATTAAACACATACAAAGTGCGCCATAGAAGGTGGGGACCACATCGCAATCGCAAACAACTAACAAGAGCAATCGGGGCACACAACTCAGAAGTTCCGATTGCGACTGGATTGCGGGCGCGATCCAACTATCAACTCTGACATATAATGCCGTCGGATCCAGAACTTCAATCGCAACATAAACTCCCGATCTTCCGATTGCGATCAAACGCCGGATGCAATTGGCACTTATTAACTCCAGCATATAACTGGATCGGGTCCGCGCTTTAAACAATCGCGCGACCAAACAACAAAACTCCGATTGCGATTGAACAATCGGATGCGATGGCGCAATAAACTGTGGCATATAATATGATCGGGTCCGGGACTTCAATCGGGAGTCATAACATATTCCCTCCGATTGAGTCTTGCGATTGAAACCAAGCGATTCCATTTAGGTGTCGCCATGTGGTCAAGTGGACCCACGGGCCTCTGCTATACACGGGGGCGATTTATATATGTTTCAGTTGTATGTTTTATATACAGCCGTTCCGTTGCGGAACTCTGCCATATCAACAAGACACTTAGTTTATAATATATGCATTGCGATTTGCGATTGTGATCGCATCGCAGATCTCTTCATCAACAAGACACTATTTCAAAAATAACTTTGGTTGTTGAGGGCTTTAAAGCCCGAAATGACTGTTTTTAATTTAGTTTGCTCCCCCGTAGAAAAGATCTTCAAGAAATCTTCGTCCTTCCACTGTGAAGAACGGCTCTGTCCATCACCTCTTAATTTCATCTGCAATTGTGGCTGCGGCCCATCAAGAGTTAAATTCTTCCTTACGGATTCACCAACATTCTTCAATACATTGTGCTGCGCACTCAATTTCTGCTGCCTTTGTACTTTGTTCTTCTTGTCACTGCCCAAGGCTGGCAGGTGACTTTAATATTTCAACAATCGCGACCTCTTTGGTCTTAAAGATGTGTTCTTATTCTGTTCGTAAGGGAGAAAGGTAGCCGCACGATCCACCACAAATCAATAGAGTGAGTAGAAGAGGTAATAAATTTTTGCAGTAGTTGTTTATTTTAAACATGGAACAAATAGTTGTTGAAAGATTTAATGGGTCAAACTTCTGTAGCTACAAGGTGAAAGTGTAAAAATTTAATGGGTCAAACTTCATTATCTAGTGAAAAGTCTAAATGAGAGCTTAGTAAAAAGACTAGGGTCATCACTCTAGATCGAAAACAATTAGTTGAATGGTAGAAAAGGGAAGATAGAGTTAAGTCTATTATAGGACTATTTATGTAATATTCAGAACTTCACTTTATAGATTTAGGAAAGTCCCCTTCATAAATATGGGAACACTTACTCAAGATATTTTGGGAAAAAGCTTTGTTGAAATTGAAATTATTCAAAGAAGTTATTCAAATTCAAAATTAATAATGGGATATCATTATTTACACACATAAATGATCTAAGATCACTCATAAAAACACTAGAGAAAATTGAGATAAAAATAGAATTAGAAAAAGATGATAAGGGTTTTTTTTTGTTAAATAGCTTACTTTCAAATTATGGTAATGATACTTTCACTATACATAGATTTTCTTCTAAAATATCATTGCAGCACTAAAAGAGAATGAAATCAACACAGAGGAAAACTCACATGATGATGAGATGGTGACTATTCTCAAAAAGCCGCATTAATAAAAATAAAAACATGAACTCAGTGAAATGTTTTCACTGTTAAAAAATATGGACATAAATACTTAAATGGTAAAACACTACTAAAAAATCTTTTAAACAAAAAAATAAAGGAATCGACCAACCTATCTACTATTAAATACTTGCAAGAGACCAACCTTAGCGAATTCTCAGAAATATGGGCATAAATACTTAAATGGTAAAACACTACTCGGAGATCTTTTAAATAGAAAAATAAAGGAATCAGCCAACATATATCTACTATTGAAGACTTGCACACACATTTAATGTCCATTAACGGACTAGTTATTTCTAGCACTGGAAAACTGCTGGCCCAGGCGTGTAATTTGACTTTCCATAGAACATGTGTTTTATTTTTGAAGTATCGTATACCGTCATAACTGATTGCAAATGGTTGTAAATATGTAGTTTCAATTGGGTTGATTTCGTTAGCCTGTATTATTTATTTTATGTGTTTGTCGATCAATTATCAACGAAAAGATCCAGCAAATTTCTTACATATAAATAATCTAAATTTCTTATTAGCTCATATTCAACTATATTTAATTAATTTCTTATGCTCATTTCCAACAGTGTTTCTCAATTTCCAACAGAGCTTCTTAATGTTGGTTTTGAGCTCAAACATAGTAAATGTTTTAAATCAATATCGCGGTGAATCATCAAGCAACATAAGAATGTTTTTACTTGATCACACTATGTTACTGGAAAATGTGTTACTTCATCACATTATGTTACTGCTGAATCCTCAAACAACATAAAAACGTTTTCCTTCATCACATTATGTTACTGGAAAATGTGTTACTTCATCACATTATGTTACTGGTGAATCCTCAACCAACATAAAAACGTTTTGTTTCATCACATTATGTTACTGGAAAATGTTTTACATTAAAACTTAAGATGGCAGGCATGGAAAACAAATAATGTTCATCAAATTTTGACTCGAGAGGCCAAACAAATTTGAAATTTACGATAATTAAAAATATTTCAATTTATAATGAAATGGGCTTTGTAGTATGTACATGGAAATTGTGATATGGATATTCGGTGAGGTTGAATTGTTGGATGCATATTTGATTGTGAGGTTGATTTGTTGGATGCATATTTTATTTTGATAATTGGTTTTCTTTTAATGCTTTATAAGGACATTATAACTGATAATAACCCTATCATCTGAAATAAATATAAAAGTGTTTTTATATTTAATATTTATTTTTTATTTTTATGTTTATAGACGCTTTCTTTTGTTGGAATTGGCAACTTTGATCTTTTTCCTAATTAATTTTTTTGATGAGATGGTCTAAATTGAAAGATGCTAGTATATTTTAGTGGTTGCATCAATAAATGGAATTAAAAATGATAACTTCCTTGCATGTTTAAATTACATGTTTAAATCATATTTCAAATTATTTTTTTACAAAGCATGATTAAAAATTTACTATGCATTTTGTTGTTAACCACGTATGATAATTAATGAGAAATGAATTGAAAAATTAAAATCTTCATTTAAACCTTTTAGCATTGTGAAAATTATGCCTATTAAACTATTTTCCAAGTGTTTTAATGTAATAGTTATCTCATTGCGAAGCATATGCCTAATCAACTATTTGCCAAGTCTTTTAAGGTAAATTTATCAACTATTTGCGAACTGTATTGTATGTGAATTTATTAGTTGTTGTTGTTTTTTTTTTTTTTTTTAAATATGTTTGTTATGGTTGAGTTTTTAAAGTTATTATGTTTTCATTTGAATTTAATTTAATATTTGTGATTTTATTAGATATGCTCATGAAAATGACAACATGATGGTGGATTTACACTTTATTACATAATTTAAGTTTAATAAAATATTTTATTTTATCTTGAATGGTTACCAGTTCACATTTAACAAATGGATTTCAACTTAAAATCTCTAACTTGAATAAAATATTCTAATTAAAATGAAATTAGCACAAATTAAAATAAATTCACTAAGTTTGCATATGTACAAGTTAGTGCACTTTTATACAAAGGATTTCCTCACAAGGTTCATTGTAACATATAGGTTAGCTCATTTTTTTAATTTTAATTTTATGTGTATTGATTGAATTTTTTTAATAAATTCATAGTAGACATATTTTTAACATAGAGTTTAATTTTATCCCCGATGCGGGTGTCTAGCTAGTGTAATATGATGATGGGACTTGGGTTCGGCAAGTGGCGGGGACACTTGGCCACCCATGCCATTGCCATATGTGATAGTCTTCTACGAAGTGCAGTCATTAAGGCAACATTTAAATTGAGCAAAGGCCGAGATCCAACCATTATAATCACTCGCGCCTCCGTATGGACTTCTCTACACCCACCCTCTGATCACATTTATTAGATAATAACGTCGGGTGAGCATCGAGGCAACTCCGCCCTGGGTTTTAAGATGGAGGATGCCAGAGGGAACTCAGTCGCTCCTCCTCCGTTGCAAAGCCTCTGCTCCCCTTCTGTTGTGTGACCCTGCTCCCGCACTACTACGGGTAGACGGTGCCATCTTGGTTGCTGCATTGAGTTAGGAGATGGGCTGCACCTTTCTCGAATTGGCCTCTGCAATTTAAACACTGTCACTTTGGACCTCCTTTTCACTCCCCTCACTCCCAGCTCTGTTCCCCTGACTCCTCTTTTGCCATCCTCTGAGCCTATCATCATGCCGCGGCTGCGACACCGCATGAGATGTCGAAGGGGTAGCACTAGGAGCCGTCCCCAGTGCACTCCCTCCACCTCCAACTCTTAGTTCTCTTCTCCTTCCTTTGACTACTTTATTGGTAGATACCCGAACACTCGTAGTGGGAGGGGTAGATTCTAGGCTGCCAACCTCAGAATGGGTTTTCCTGCACCTGCCAACCCTGTTACTCCCCAGACAGATCGGTTCTTCTTCAACTGCTTCCTGAATGGCCCTCGCATAATTGCTTCCATTTTAGTTGTCTTCAAGGAGGAACCCCTGTTGGTTGACACCAGCATGCATCAGGGAGGGGCTACCTCAGCGATGACTCAAGACATGGACGAGAAGAAGCGGCAGGTGGACAAGGACAAAGGAAAAGCTCCAAGTGATGAGGAGAAGGTTCGCTGCGGGCGTGAGCAATCGAAGCAAAGCGCTGCCTCAAGTCCAGACAAGCCAAGGGAGGATGACGGCATGGAGGCCTACAAGTGCCTCATAATTGAAGAACCACCTCCTTATCATGATGTTTAATCATTCCATTTGTGTTTGGTTTTTTCTTTACAATTCCCAACTTGATGTGGTTGAACTTGAACTTTTAGCTATGTTATCCAGTAGTTTTTGTCTAACAGTCTATCATATATGCAAAGTACAGTGGAATCCAAGGCTGATATCCCTGCGTGGGCAGCACAGTAGCACAATGTATGGACTGGACTGGTTTCCCCTAGTGGACAATCAATTTTCTATTTCTTTTGCTAAACATGCCACACTTCTGGGCAAAGCTAACGCTTCGGCCATGATGTAAATTATTCTTCCTCTTTAATAGATTTAAACTAATTTAGGAAAAAAAAACATAGAGTTTAATTTTTAATGTAACTTATATTGGTAACTTACATAGAGTTTAATTTTTAATTGTAATTTACATAATGTAACTTACAATTTATTATGTAGGTTACAATTAAAATGATTGTTTGCAATGGAGCGCCATGGAGCACTGCCATTCGAGGTGTGAGTGCATCATCTTCCATATTCTTTATTTAATACACTTCTGTTAAATTGAAACGACTCTCATTCAAATTCCACAAAAAATATTACTACAAAAAGATTTGAAGATTATTTAAAAATAAATTGAAAAAATTGTGACATGTTGCAAGTTTATGAAATGAAACTTGACCTATTATGAAGGTTTATTGTTTCTTCACAAGTTTCAATTTGATATCCACGTTAGTCCAATTTTTAAGTTCATTGTTTTTTTCCAAAATTGTAGCGAAATTTCTTAAGTTTCATAGATTGAATGGTATATAATATATTGAATGGCTTCTGTTGATACCTAGGTTCAGTCCAATATATTCGCCCTTCAAGCTTTATTAAATTTTTTGAGTGTTAATAAAAGTGAGAGGTATGTAAAAATCAAGCCCTCTTTGTTTTGATAATCATGCTCAATGAGGGATGCAACTAGAGAATAGAATGATGAAAAGTTTTTTAGATATAAATTATAGTGAAAATTTTGGATTGGTATTACACACTCCCTCCCCAAAGTTGGTTTGGGTGTTTCTTATAGTAGACTCCCTCCCCATTGCTTGGTTTTGGTATTTTTAAGATTAATATGGTATTTTGATATTTATTTGAAGAAAATATAGATATATGAAACAAAAAACATTATTGATGTTTGACGAGGATATAAAAACATGCTGCTGCTCAGGGTAGTGCTTACAAGGTGGATTCAATTGCTGGGCTGGGTGAGAGAGATTATTTGTGAGTGTAGGTGATGATATCCATGAACCACCTTATCCGAGGGCCATAAAATATGAATGAATGATGTCCGCAAGATCCAAAACCCATATAAAAACAACTGCGTCAAATATTTGGGCGATGGTGCCAAAAAAATTCGTTGTCGCTGAGTACTATTGATGTGTAGTTGAAGTACGACTGTGGAGAAGAATCACAGGAGAGTTAGGATGCAATCATGCAATGGTGGAATAGATGAGAAAGGTGGCTTATAAAAATCCCTAATTGTATAAAAGGCCAAGTATATATGTAGAGTTAGTGCTAACTGTTTGTGACAGGATGAAGTATAGATTAGGTAAATTTAGTACAGTTCACTAGAGTGGCAACCTAATTAACTTTGGGCATAGACATTAAGCGACATGTTTAACTATGAGCCTGCACCATGGTAGAGAGAACAGGCTACATAAATGTTGTACAAAAGAAACAAGCATTATTTGTGCCGAGCTTCATAATAATTAAAAGAATTTTGAGTAGAAAAATTAACTAATAGATTTTACTGTGACCGGGCAATCAAATATTGAGTAGTGTTGGAATTTGAAAAACCTATGACTTCGTCAGCAGGTCTGACGATGTTCTGGCTCCTTGCACCACCTTCTGAGAACCCCGTTTTTCCAAGTCTATAGCTTCATGCGATGGCGTGAGCTTCTGGAAGCAAAATCTCTGCATCAAGGTTTGAGTATAGTGACGGCCACATCCAATGACCACTAGCCATATATGGCCACAAAGCGTGTCACCCTACCCTGATCACCACAGGACCATGGCGTTTGAAATAACATTCCAAGTTTAAGCCATCAACTTCGTTTAGGTCCTTTAGATTTCTTCAAGGGCCATCAATACGCCCAACCCAATTTCAATTAAAAAAAAATTACATGCAACATATTTTTCCAGTAGTTTCAAGTTCCTTCCCGTGAGAACAGTAGATTCTCAAACTAATGATATCAGTGACATATTACCTTCAAACTAAGGATATTAGGTACATATTCGCTCCAAATTTAATCTCGTTCTTGAAAATTAGATAAAAATAACAATCCTAAAACTATGAGTAAGAAAAAAGAGTTCGAGGTTGAACTTCGACGAGTATTAGATCACACAAAAATTGAGAATGCTTTTAATTTTGTTAATTAGTTTTCAATTTAAATATAATTACAAACTTATTCCTTAAAATATATAATAAAAGTAATTCTAAATAACTCAATAATTTATATATCTAATTTTAACTAGAAACTTATAATCATATTCATGTTACTGGCCATTGAAACATATTAGAAAATATTATTCTACATGTCACAAAAATCACATTCAAGATACAAACAAGCTAAACCAGCTAAGACAGTGCTATTTACAAGTTATTGACTTAAAAATATACAAACACAAATAATCCATAAAAAATAACAAATTTTTAATTGGGGATTATCCGACTCCAAATTCTAGTGCGTAAGAATACAATTCCTTATCCAAATGTCTTTAGTTTTGTTGGTTTTGGTTTAGCTTTTAAAACATTTTGTTGTCTGTTTCTTAGTTTTTAAGTTATATTATGTTTATAAAATTTTAAGAGAGTTTAATAATTAATTAATATTATATAATGTTTATAAAAAATTATAATTTTTATTTTAATTAAATAGATTAAATTTTTTTAATAAATTAAATATATATATATATATATATATATATATATATATATATATATATATATATATATATATAATTTTAATAATTAGAAAAAAAACAAGATATTAAAGAATATTGCAATAAGAATAATTTACTTAAAAAGTGTTTTTCCATAAATTTACTACATTAAAAAGAAAACTACAATCTACAATATATGTGTTATTTAAAAATATTTACTTTATTTATTAAAAAAAAATACAATCCATAATATAAGTAAAAATATCTTTGCATATTCTAAAATCTAGTTTGAAAAATTGTCACTCACTTTTCACATTGCCTACCATTCTCTCTCTAAAAATAATAAACAAAATATACTAGAAAACAAAGGAAAGAGGACATTATGCATACATTTCTTCCTCAATATCTACCTACTAGCAGGAGACCTAGTAGCTTCAATTATTTAGTTTTAGCTATACTTTAGTGAAAATATTAACAATTTTTTCATCACCTACAACAATATTGTAATTCAAAAATTTAAGCTTGAAAAATATCTCACATAAGCATCAATCTCAACATGTTTCAATTTTTATTTTTACAAGATTGCTTTGATTATGACAAAATATAATTGTTCTAAAATTTTAGGCAAATCCTAACTTGAATAAAAAGTTTTGAATCCATATTGTCTCCTTTGTTTCTCTTCACATTGTATCACCAATAAGTAATATTATTATCCATAATTTTAAATTGATCCATATAAAATAGTTTTTTCCAAGATGAAAAACAAACCTAACTATGGATTTCCTCTCATTAACATCACTTCCCCAATCGATATTAGCAGGTCCTACCAAAGAAATTTGGGTTGGAAGCATAATAGATGCTAGAGTGCATTGTACAAAGAATGGACAACAAAATTCTTTTAGCAATTGCATCATATGTTTTGGTTCTTCAACAGTACATCATATTCTACATTTATGGCTTGTCTCCAATCAAGTTATTTCTTCTATATTCTGCAAATGATACTACTTCATTGATTTGTAATACCTTTATCATAAGTGGAATTCCACGTTTCCTATTTTCTTTTTCATAAATTTTGATAACACTCTTCATTTTTTATTTATAAAAATAATGATCAATATTATCGCCTTAATATTAAAAAAATGTGAAGAGGTGAATCTATGAAGTGAAAAAATTGATGAAAATTTTTATATATTCTTGCAAAGGGTTCTTTAGTTACCAAATCATATGAAACATTTCTCTTCAATTCTTCACTAGAACCCACAAATAAGAACATTGGAATTTTGGGTTCTAATTTTTTTCTTTTTCCATGTAGAATAACATCCAAGTAACCAAAAAATTTCAAATAACTAATATGTGGTTTCAAGGAGATATTTTTTGGAATTTAGTAGCACATTTTTCACAAAATAATAATTCAAATGCAAAATTGTAGAATTTAATAACTCTATTAGTGTTTAAGGCACTTATATTTTTTCTACTTTGAAATTTTTGAAAGATTGTGAAGTGATTTACCAAAATATAATGAATGATGCATTGGTCCACATATATCATTATGAATAATCATTTCATCATTTTTCCTAAAAAAAAAAAAAGATAAAACGTATTTTTTACAAAAAAAATTGGTTGAATTTGTTAAGAGGCCTATAACCATGTTATTGACTATCCTCTCTTGGAATTTCCTATAATTTAAATATTTAAATTTATAAAACCATATTTTTTTATATCATATATATGAACCAAAGAATTAATTAATATACTATTATATATGGCCTATACTATTATCAACATAGAAAATTAATTTAAAGCGGCCAACATTGTGATCAATGTTGTTTATCACAATAATTCTATTCAGGGCTTACTTTATACTTGTTAGAGTAACAAATTCATAATTAAATTGAACAAGCTTATACTTTCATTTCATATATTGACAAGATATATTTTTTTTCACTAACAATTATTTTTCAAATATCTATTTTTTTAATCAAAATATCAATTTACAAAACAACTAATTTAACTTTATTTTCAAGAAGTATTTTGAACTACTCTATTTCCTAGTAAAATCACGCTTGCTTGATCATACGAAAATATGTTACTATAGCACACATTATTTATTTCAGTAATTGATAGTTGATTTTATATAACATTTTTGTGATTTTATACAACATTTTTGTTAATAATATTTTTTCTTGAAAAATATTCTTTAATGCAAACTTTTAATCTAAAAAATAAGTTTCATCAAATATGAATAAAATTTCAACATTACTAAAACTCATAAAAATATAAATAAAACAATAAATCCACAAAATAATATTTAAAGTATATATCTAATTAGTCTAGTTTTACATAACAAAAAGATGGTAAAAAGATCTAGACTAGTTTTACGGTAAAAAAAATAGTAAAAAGATCTAGAGTAGTTTTACACGACAAACTACAATACAAGACATGACCAGACCAACATTACGACATTTCTTCGTTACCAAAGTAAAGTGTGAACGAGACAAAACATTACAGCATTTCTTTGTTAGGAAACTCGATAACATTTCTTCCATACTAAACTTTTCCAACATTTCTTCCTCAGAAAACTAAAGAGCTTGAACGATACCAAAACATTACAACAATTATTCCATTAAAAAAAACTTCAGAATGAGAGTGTGACCTATTAATTTAATTTAATACCATTGAATTATAATAGAAAAATCACAATTATTTAATAATTAATATTTAGCATATTTTATTATACGTATGTATCAACAACGATATTAAAAGCCTTAGATTATTACAATTCAATTCGAATTTTTAAACAAAATCCACAATGCCATGGATTATTACAATTCAAATTGGAATTTTAAACAAATTCTAAATGGAAATTTTGGAAAAGACAATCGATTTGATGCACGCTTATCGGTAATAAAGCAAAACCTGTTGCATTATCGCAACCAGTGTCACTCGGTAAAGTTAAACTATACGGTAACAAATTACACTTACAAGTTTCACATATTTGGGTTTAAAATGTCGTACACTTTATACTTTAAACGTCTATAAAAGTGAAAATTTCAGCACATTTGCATGTGATCTAATATTATTTTTCTTAAAACTGTCTTGAAGCTATATTCTGCGGCGAAGTTTTTATGATAAATTCTTCTTCACGACGGTAATTCATCCAGATTCACCATGTCATACATACACCAGAAAGCACCAGAAACAGTCATTTCATTGGTTTGGTTCGAAAAGATTCAATGCACAGGAAAAAATTTCCTGGCAAAGAAAGCGAATAATTCGCAGTCCTGTTTTTTCAGTAGTAATCTGGTCAAGACGAGTACAAGTTTGGGGTCGTCCTCAACCTTTTCCTATTTCTTTCACGAATTTAACTGTAGATCTTGCGGTTTATCTGTACATCTTGCGGCAAAGTTTAACTCTTTAATAAATATATCTGTACGTTTGTTATAGGAGTTGTTTAAAACGTTACAGAATAGTTTGGACAGTTTGGACGACAATTTTTTGTTCAAATTTGGTAAACAAAAATTTAAAAAATCAGATAGTTGGAGTGTTTAAATTGCATTTTTGATAATGAAAATAGATACAGCACTATCAAAAAAAATTTAGAACATTCAAAATATTGAAGTTTAACAACTGTAAACAAGATTCTAATAAATTTTTGTCGAAATTTTTCACTTTCTAGATTATTCTATGAATTTTTTTACACTACGACTTTGTATGTAAGTGGTTTTTTTCGGTATATTTCTCTATCATTGTTTTATGTAAGTGGTTTTTATTAGGTATAGTTCTCTATCATTTTTCCACGTGATTTGAATGGGCTGCGTGCTGCTCTGCCTCATAAAGTGGGTTATAGCCGCAGCAGCAACGGGAAGGTTAATCATCCAATGATTTTGTTATTGGACTCTATATACAGTAATAGCATTTAACTTCGGTTAATTATCTGTATTGGATCCATGGCCTCCTGCAAGGGACCTAAACGATTGTTCGACTTGGAATCAAGTGCATCTGGTCAACAGGATCAGGCCTTAAATACTGAGCGAGAAGGATTAGAGAACAAACGCCGGCGGACTAAAATCGGGAATGCTGGAGAGGATTTCGAGGAATTTTTGGGTTTGTTGGATAGAATTCAATATATGAAAACTAAACACGCCGACTTGGGTATTTGGGAGGCTATATTCATGCCAGCTGAAGACTTGGATGTTAAAGTTATCCAAACTAAATCGCCACGGATACCCTCTTTCGAGTGGGAAGACTTCGGTGTGTCTGCAGGTAAGGATACCATGCTTGCAAAAACGGATATATGTCGTTTTTCTGCCAAGGACAATCCAAACGATTCTGAGGAAGAGGAAAAACAAAGCATTCAACCTGCCAACCACCTGAAAATGCCCTCTCTTTTGAGCGATGCATATGGGAGTCTCCCGGCTGAAATTTTTGACCTCAACATAGACGTCTACAGTGCAGGCTTGGGCAATTAAAAAGGGTTTCAGGTATTACGTTTGATATAAGTAGGGCCTCGAAAGCTGTTGGCCCAGGCCTGTACTTTGACATTCCATAGAACTTGGTTTTTTTATTATCGTAAACCGTCATAGCTGATTGTAAATATGTAGTTTCAATTGGGTTGATTTCGTTAGCCTATTGTGTTCTCAGTGATTTTTATTTTCAGGGTTTGTCGATAAGAAAGGCTCGTAGCAACTTTCTTACCTTTTATTGATGTAAATTTCTTATTAGCTCATATTCAATTATATTTAATTAATTTCTTATGCTTCATTTCTAACAGAGTTGCTTAATGTGTAAATTTCTTATTAGCTCATATTTAAGTATATTTAATTAATTTCTTATGCTTCATTTCCAGCAGAGTTGCTTAATGTTGGCGTACAACTCAAACATAGTAATTTTTAAAATTAATATTGTGGTGAAACCTCAAGCAACATGAAAATGTTTTACTTGATCACATTATGTGAAAGGAAAATGTTTTACTTCAACGCACTAACTTGGAATAATGTTTACTTTATAAAATAAGTAATTGGAATAATTTTTACTTTACAAAATAAGTAAGATTGGTTTGTTGATTAACCTGGAGTAACTGTTACTTAGAAAATAATAGGTAAATTGGTTTGCTGAGTAAATTACATAATTGAGATATTTTGTAATGGAATAATTTTCAATGATAGAAAATATATTATTAATCCCTCTGTTCTTTTTTGTGGTATGAGAGCTGGTAGTTGTGAGTTTACTCCTCCTCTGAGGGCCCATGGAAATGTTAGAGGTTTCATCAGGGATCGGTGGTGTGTGCCTCCAACGGATCGGTCTGGGACTGAAGATACATACAACATCTGACTGTCTGTCTTTGTTGGAGTTATTTTCTTTGGTAAAAGGATTTTTATAGGCTACGACTTACCATATAGAATCCATCACTACGTGATGAAGTTACCTATGTGACAATACTTCTTCAGCCCTGCCCTTCGCGTTGATGGATTTAGATGCATGAACGACGGTCTCCACGGAGTGGGCTTCATTTCTTTTTTTTTGAGGCAACAAAAATAACTGTGCAATCCAATTCCGATAGAGAAGACATCGATTGTCTCATGTGTCTCTTGTGTGTTTTTTTATTCACGTGAGCAGGAGCATTATGTGTTAGTAAGTTGATAGTAATCGGTACTCTCGTGGTTAGTGTTGTAGCCTGACGAGTTTGATTCGCAGCGATCTCACGAGTTCGATTAGCCGTGATCTCACGGATTCCATATTTTTTTTTTACTTCTTCCTGGATCTCACGGATTCCATATTTTTTTTTACTTCTTCCTGTAGCGTTCGTAGCGTCCTCTTGGAGCAACGTACCATATAATCTTCCCTTCAAAGTGCGTATATCTTGTATCCGAGAGTGTATCCTGCTCTACAACAATCAGATTCAGAATGAACCTAATAATACGAGCATTTTTTTTCATATAAATAGTTAAGAGGACACCTTCACAATCTTCTTCATCGCGACCTCTTCGGTCTTAAAGATGTGTTCTTATTCTGTTCGTAAGGGAGAAAGGCAGCCGCACGATCCACCACAAATCAATAGAGTGATTAGAAGAGGTAATAAATTTTTGCAGTAGTTGTTTAGTTTAAACATGGAACAAATAGTTGTTGAAAGATTTAATGGGTCAAACTTCTGTACCTACAGGTGAAAGTGTAAAAATTTAATGGGTCAAACTTCATTATCTACATTATCTAGTGAAAAGTCTAAATGAATTTGATGCACAAAAATTTATGGAGCTTAGTAAAAGGACTAGAGTCATCACTCTAGATCAAAAAATAAACAATTAGCTGAATGGTAGAACAATTAGCTCAATGGTAGAAAAGGAAAGATCCAGCTAAGTCTATTATAAGATTATCTCTGTAAGATTCAGAACTTCACTTTATAGATTTAGGAAAGTCCGAGAACACTTAATCAACATATTTTGGGAAAAAGCCTTGTTGAAATTGAAATTATTCAAAGAAGTTATTCAAATTCAAAATGTATAATGAGATATCATTATTTACACACTTAAATGATCTAAGATTACTTATAAAAACATTAGAGAAAATTGAGATAAAAATAGAATTAGAAAAAAATGATAAAGTTTTTTTTTTTTTTTTTTGTTAAATAGCTTACCTTCAAATTATGGTAATGATGCTTTCACTTTACATAAATTTTCCTCCAAAAAATCATTGCAGCACTCTTAATAGAAAAGAAAAAAAGAGAATGAAATCAACACATAGAAAAACTCACATGATGATGAGATGGTGACTATTCTCAAAAAGCCGCATTAATAAAAATAAAAACATGAACTCAGTGGAATGTTTTTACTGTTAAAAAATATGGACATAAATACTTAAATGGTAAAACACTACTAAAAAAATCTTTTAAACAGAAAAATAAAGGAATCGACCAACATATCTACTATTGAATACTTGCAAGAGACCAACCTTAGCGAATTCTCAGAAATATGGGCATAAATACTTAAATTGTAAAACACTACTCGGAGATCTTTTAAATAGCAAAACATATATCTACTATTGAAGACTTGCACACACATTTAATGTCCATTGACGGACTACTTATTTTTAGCACTGGAAAACTGCTGGCCCACGCGTGGCCCACGCGTGTAATTTGACTTTCCATAGAACATGTTTTTATTTTTTGAAGTATCGTATACCCTCATAACTGATTGCAAATGGTTGTAAATATGTAGTTTCAATTGGGTTGATTTCGTTAGCCTGTATTATTTATTTTCAGTGTTTGTCGATCAATTATCAACGAAAAGATCCAGCAAATTTCTTACATATAAATGATCTAAATTTCTTATTAGCTCATATTCAACTATATTTTATTAATTTCTTATGCTCATTTCCAACAGTGTTTCTCAATTTCCAACAAAGCTTCTTATTGTTGGTTTTGAGCTCAAACATAGTAGATGTTTTAAATCAATATAGCGGTGAATCCTGAAGCAACATAAAAATGTTTTTATTTGATCACATTTATTAGAAATTGGAGAGAGCAGACATTGCACAGAAATAACACACATTAATTAATTTCTATATTCTCATCAAATGAATATATTACAATTTTTATAGTGCTGCTGAGATCCAACTAATTCCATTCTTGGAGGGAGAAGTTGAGAGAATCTCTCAACATCCTCCAACACACCAAACCAATCCCTAATCTGTAGTATGCATATTAAATGAGGCATTATCTCAAACACCCCCCTTAATGCCTACATTACAGAAATGAAGAACACACTAATTTAATACAAACATTTGTCTACCCTGGTCTTCATTAACATTTGTACCCACTCTGAGATCTCATAGACAACGCTCTTTTCTCCACCATTTTCGAGCTACCATTCAACCCATTTAAAATACATTTGTTTCTGACCAGCAATGCTGAATTTGTATGATAAAAAATTCTTGACACCCCCGAAGAAGAGTCTCGACACTGAACTATCATATGGAAATATTTCCATCTGTGAAATAACCCCGAAGAATAAATTTCAACAGTTTATAGGAAAATATTCTAGGTACAGAGTATGATCAGTGATCAATCCTACAAAGTGACCTTTACACACAAGGATCTCATTGTATAACCTGTAATCGATGCTCTTGAAGCCCCGAGGAACAACAAGACCCATCAGCATATAACAAATTCACACAATCAAATTAGCCAATTGTTCTCTGGGCACAGAAGAACGTCGAGAACGACTAATTTAAATTGTGTAAATCTATTCAATAATTGGTTTTGCAATATAAAAATTCTTTTCAGACAACAAATTTCACATAATAATATATATATCTAATAAGTGCACATAACAACAGCTTAACAGTGGCGTCTTCTCTGGATCAACTAACACTGTGTTGGTAACCTTTTCGATGGCATTTAACCCACCCAGTGTGATATCAGCGAAGCGTTTCCAGAGTAGCTGCTCGCTCGCAAAGCGTCCTCTAACGACAAAAAGTTAGCCAACAATTCTTCCACCGCTTTTTGCTGCTTCTCACCTTGCTCCACCAAAACACTTAGAATGAGTGTATCGTTTACAAAAGCAGCCAGAAGTGAGAAATGGCTCGTTGTATGGATATTTGGGCATTTCATATGGTAAAAATGAATTGTCCTCGACCTCGAATGCTGTCAACGGTGGCAGTGGCAGCGACAAACAAGAAGCATGTCCCAGCAAAATAACGAGGGTTTTCACTGTGGGTAGCCCTGCAATGTTAACGTAGTTCCTCAACACACAGCAGATTGATGAACAGGTTCAGCTATTATTTCTTACAAGGAATCGATCTTCTCATATGGAATCCGCAATACTCATTTGCTGAAGTTTTCAAGCTTAGCCAGCGGCAGATTCATGTCGATTGCACTTTGTGTATAAAGGAATAGAGTGCTAGTTCAACGGCGAAGATTTGCAGTGGTAGATAGATCCAACTTGCAACTATATGTGCTTAATTTCTATCAGGGTCGGCCATTGCAACTGTTTTGGCGTACAAAGGTTGGGAAGCAATTTTTTTCAAGTCAAGTAATGCAGCCATCTCACAAGCTCCAATATCCATAAGGTCTCCTGAATCAAAATCGAGGGGAAATAAAGTGGGAAATAGATCGATCGATTACCTGATTACTAGAGAAGCACAAACAAAAGCCTGTGTAAGAAATACGTTGTCCAGATCGCCTGTGTTTCTTAGTCTTTGTCCAAATCGCCGCTTAATAACAACAACAGTGAATTCTCGTGTTCTTCCTTTAATAGTAGCAAATCAATCTACAACAATTTACATCAATCTCTAACAAAAAATAGTCTTCAAAATTTCTACACATTAATTCTATCTATTTACATAGGATTACGATTTATGCTCTCACATTTTCCTGGCCTTCCCATGAGGGAATCAAGCTAGAACAGGCTCTGATACAATATTAGAAATTGGAGAGAGCAGACATTGCACAGAAATAACACACACACTAATTAATTTCTATATTCTCATCAAATGAATATATTACAATTTTTATAGTGCTGCTGAGATCCAACTAATTCCATTCTTGGAGGGAGAAGTTGAGAGAATCTCTCAACATCCTCCAACACACCAAACCAATCCCTAATCTGTAGTATGCATATTAAATGAGGCATTATCTCAAACAACATTATGTTACTGGAAAATGTTTGTCTTCATTACATTATGTTCCTGGTGAATCCTCAAACAACATAAAAACGTTTTCCTTCATCACATTATGTTACTGGAAAATGTTTGTCTTCATTACATTATGTTCCTGGTGAATCCTCAAACAACATAAAAACGTTTTCCTTCATCACATTATGTTACTGGAAAATGTTTTACATTAAAACTTAAGATGCCAGGCATGGAAAACAAATAATGTTCATCAAATTTTGACTTGAGAGGCCAAGCAAATTTGAAATTTGCGATAATTAAAAATATTTCAATTTATAATGAAATAGGCTTTGTAGTATGTACATGGAAATTGTGATATGGATATTCGGTGAGGTTGAATTGTTCGATGCATATTTGATTGTGAGGTTGATTTGTTGGATGCCTATTTTCTTTTGATGATTGGTTTTCTTCTGCTGCTTTATAATGACATTATAACTGATAATAACCCTATCGTCTCAAATAAAATATAAAAGTGTTTTTATATTTAATATTTAATTATTATCTTTATGTTGATAGGCCTCTTTTTTATTGAAATTGAAAACTTTAATTCTTTTCCTAATTATTTTTTTAATCAGATGGTCTAAATTAAAATATATTAGTATATTCTAGTGGTTGCATCAATGAATGGAATTAAAAGTGATAACTTGCTTACATATTTAAATCACATGTTTAAACCATACTTAAATTAATTTTTTACAAAGCATGATTAAAAATTTATAGTGCATGTTGTTGTTAACCATTTATGATAATTAATGAGAAATGAATTGAAAAATTAAAATGTGCATTTACACCTTTTATCATTGTGAAACTTATGCCTAATCAAGCATTTGCCAAGTGTTTAAATGTAACAATTATCTCATTGTGAAGAATATGCCTAATCAACTATTTTCCAAGTGTTTTAACGTAAATTTACAAGGCTGGATTACTAATTCCCTCGTATTCCTTTTGGCATTATCAAACGTATACGTGGTCAGTCATCATGAGCCATTTTCCAAGTGTATAATGATTACTTTTGCCAAGTGTATAATGATTACCTGTATGGATCTTGTGCTAGCAATTCAGTCCCCACTTGAAGGAGGTTGCATTACCACACGAGTGTATTGTATGTGAATAGTTTCTTTTTTTATGTTTGTTATGATTTTGTTTTTATTAGATTTATTATGTTTTTAGTTGATTTTAATTTAATATTTGTGAGTTTACTATGTATGCTCATGAAAATGGCAATATGATAGTGAATTTACACTTTATTACATAATTTGAGTTAAAAAAAATATTTTATATTATCTTGAATGGTTACTAGTTCACATTTGACAAATAGAGCTCAACTTAAAATCTCTAGCTTGAATAAAATATTCTAATTAAAATGAAATTAGCACAAGTTAAAATAAATTCACTAAGTTTGCATATGTACAAGTTAGTGCACTTTTATATAGAGGATTTCATCACAATGTTCAATGTAACATATAGGTTAGCTCATTTTTTTAATTTAGTTTTATGTGTATTGATTGAAAAAGTTTAATAAATTCATAGTAGACATATTTTTAACATAGAGTTTAATTTTTAATGTAACTTACATTGCTAACTTACATAGATTTTAATTTTTAAATGTAATTTACATAATGTAACTTAAAATTTATTATCTAGGTTACAATTAAAATGATTGCATGCAACATAGGGCCATGAAGCACTGCCATTCGAGGTGTGCATGCATCATCTTCCATATTATTTATTTAATACACTTATGTTAAATTGAAATGGCTCTCATTCAAATTCCATAACACAAATTTAATACAAAAAGAGTTGAAGATTATTTAAAAAGAAATTGAACAAAATGTGGCATGTTGCGAGTTTCATTTTATAAACATGATTTGTTGTGAAGGTTTATTGTTTCTTCACAAGTTTCAATTTGATATCCAAGTTAGTCCAATTTTTTGGTTTATTGGTTTCTTTTCCAAAATTGCAGTGAAATTTGTTAAGTTTCATAGATTGAATAGTATATAGTATATTGAATGTGGTAAGCAGGTACGCGGAGCTTCTTTTGATACCTAGGTACAGTGCAATATATTCGGCCTTTAAGATTTATTAAAATTTTGGAGTGTCATTAAAATTGGGAGGTATGTAAAAATCAGACCCTCTTTGTTTTGATAATCATACTCAATGAGAAATGCAACTAGATAATACAAAGATGAAAAAAAATTTCAGAAGTAAATTTTAGTAAAAATTTTGGATTAGTATTACACGCTACCTTCGAGGCTTGGTTTGGGTCTTTCTCCCCATTGCTTAGTTTTGGTATTTTTAAGATTAATATGGTATTTTGATATTGATTTGAAGTATATATATATATATATATATATATATATATATATATATATATATATATAAACATTATTGATGTTTGAAGAGGTTATAACAACGTGCTGCTGCTTAGGGTAGTGCCTACAAGGTGGATTCAATTGTTGCGCCTGGTGAGAGAGATTATGTGTGATTGTAGGTTATGATATCCATGAACCTCCTTATCTGAGGACCATAAAAGATGAATGTATGATGTCCGCAAGATCCAAAACCCATATAAAAACAAGTGCGTCGAATATTTGGGCGATGGTGCCAAAACAATTCCTTGTCGCTGCGTGTTATTGATGTGTAGTTGAGGTACGACCGTGGAGAAGAATCACAGGAGAGTAAGGATGCAATCATGCAATGGTAGAGTAGATGAGAAAGGTGGCTTATAAAAATCCCTAATTGTATAAATGGGGATGCAATTATGCAATGGTGGAATAGATGAGAAAGGTGGCTTATAAAAGTCCCTAATTGTATAAATGGCCACGTATATATGCAGAGTTAGTGCTAACTGTTTGTGACAGGATGAAGTACATATTAGGTAAATTTAGTACAGTTCACTAGAGTGGAAACCCAATGAAATTTGGGCATAAACATTACCCAAGATATTTAACTGTGAGCCTGCACCATGGTAGAGAGAACAAGCTGCACAAATGTTTACAAAATAAACAAGCATTATTTGTGCCGAGCTTCATAATAATTAAAATAATTTTGAGTAGAAAAATTAACTGATACATTTTACTGTGACCGGGAAATCCAATATTGAGTAGTGTTGGAATTTGAAAAACCTATGACTTCGTCAGCAGGTCGGACGATGTTCCAGCCACTTGCGCCACCTTCTCAGAACCCTGTTCTTCCAAGTCTGTAGCTTCGTGTGATGGCATGAGCTTCCGGAAGCAAATTCTCTGCAGCAAGGTTTGACTATAGTGACGGCCACATCCATTGACCGCTAGGCATATATTGTCACAGAGTGTCTCACCCTACCCAATCACCACACGACCACGGTGTTTCAAATAACATTCCAAGTTTTCGCCATCAACTGCATTTAGGTCCTTTAGATTTCTTCAATGGCCAGCAATACGCCCAACCCAATTTCAATTTTAAAAAAAATAACATGCAACACATTTTTCCAGTAGTTTCAAGTTCCCTCCCGTGAGAACAATAGATACTGAAACTAATGATATCAGGGACATATTACCTTCAAATTAAGGATATTAGGTACATATTCGCTCCAAATTTAATCTCGTTCCTCAAAATCAGATAAAAATAACAATCCTAAAATTATGAGTAAGAAAAAAGAGTTCGAGGTTGAACTTCTACACGTATTAGATCACACAAAAACTATGGAGAATGCCTTTAATTTTGTTAATTGGTTTTCAAATTAAATATAATTACAAACTTATTCCTTAAAATATATGATCAAAGTAATCCTAAATAACTCAATAATTTATATATCTCATTTTAGCTAGAAACTTATAATCATATTCATATTATTGACCATTGAAACATATCAGAAAATATTATTCTGCATGACACAAAAATCACATTCAATATACAAACAAGCTAAGACTGTGCTATATACAAACACAAATAAGCCATAAAAAATAACAAATTTTTAACTGAGGATCAACCGACCTCAAATTCTTAGTCGTTAAGTTATATCATGTTTATAAAATTTTAAGAGAGTTTAATAACTAATTAATATGTATTTTGTTTTTGTTTTTTCGGTTTGAAGTTATATAATATTTATAAAATTTCAAAAGAGTGTAATAATTAATTAATATTATATAATGTTTATAAAAAATTATAATTTTCATTTTAATAAATTAAACTACAAAATTACAAAATGTTATTTTAATAATTAGAAAAAAAAAATACAAGATATTGAAGAGTATTGCAATAAGAATAATTTACTTTAAAAAATGTGTTTGAGATAAATTTACTGCATTAAAAAAAAACTACAATCTACAATATATGTGTTATTTAAAAATATTTACTTTTCATTAAAAAAAATACAATCCACAATATAGGTAAAATTATTTTTGCATATTCTAAAGTCTAGTTTGAAACATTGTTACTAGGTTTACACATTGCCTACCATTCCCTCTCCAAAAATAATAGAGAGAACATACTAGAAAACAAAGGAAAGAGGACATTATGCATATATTTCTTCCTCAATATCTATCTACTAGCAGGAGACCTAGTAGCTTCAATTATTTAGTTTTAGCTATACTTTTAGTGAAAATATTAACCATTTTTTCATCACCTACAACAATATTGTCATTCAAAAAGTTAAGCTTGAAAAATATCTCACATAAGCATCAATCTCAACATGTTTCATTTTTTATTTTAGCAAGATTGCTTTGATTATCACAAAATATAATTGTTCTAAAATTTTAGGTAAATCCTAACTTCAATAAAAGGTTTTGAATCCATATTGTCTCCTTTTCTTCTCTTCACGTTGTATCACCAATAAGTAATATTTTATCCGTAATTTTAATTTGATCCATATAAAATAATTTTTTCCAAGATGAGAAACAAACCTAACTCTGGATTTCCTCTCATTAACATCACTTCCCCGATCCATATTAGGAAGTCATACCAAAGAAATTTGGGTTGGAAGCATAATATATGCTAGAGTGCATCATACAAAGAATGGACAATAAAATTCTTTTAGCGACTACATCATATGGACTTCCATGTTTCCTGTTTTTTTTTGTTCATAAATTTTGATAACACTCTCCATTTTTTATTTATAAAAATAATGATCAATATTATCACCTTAATCTTCAAAAATGTGAAGATGTGAATATATGAATTGAAAAAATGGATGAAAAGTTTTGTATATTCTTACAAAGGGTGATTTAGTTACGAAATCATATTAACCATTTCTCTTCAATTCTTCACTAAAACCCACAAATAAGAACTTTGGACTTTTGGGTTCTAATTGTTTTTTGTTTCCATGTAGAATATAAATCCAAGTAACCAAAGAATTTCAAATAACTAATATGTGGTTTCATAGAGATATTTTTTGGAATTTATTAGCACATTTTGCACAAAATAATAATTCAAATGCAAAATTGTAGAATTTTATAACTCTAATAGTGTTTAAGATACCTATTATTTTTCCACTTTGAAATTTTTGAATTATAAAATAATAGGTATCTTAAACACTAATAGAGTTATAAAATTCTACAATTTTGCATTTGAATTATTATTTTGTGAAAAATGTGCTAATAAATTCCAAAAATATCTCTATGAAACCGCATATTAGTTATTTGAAATTCTTTGGTTACTTGGATTTATATTCTACATGGAAACAAAAAACAATTAGAACCCAAAAGTCCAAAGTTCTTATTTGTGGGTTTTAGTGAAGAATTGAAGAGAAATGGTTAATATGATTTCGTAACTAAATCACCCTTTGTAAGAATATACAAAACTTTTCATCCATTTTTTCAATTCATAGATTCACATCTTCACATTTTTGAAGATTAAGGTGATAATATTGATCATTATTTTTATAAATAAAAAATGGAGAGTGTTATCAAAATTTATGAACAAAAAAAAACAGGAAACATGGAAGTCCATATGATGTAGTCGCTAAAAGAATTTTATTGTCCATTCTTTGTATGATGCACTCTAGCATATATTATGCTTCCAACCCACATTTCTTTGGTAGGACTTCCTAATATGGATCGGGGAAGTGATGTTAATGAGAGGAAATCCAGAGTTAGGTTTGTTTTTCATCTTGGAAAAAATTATTTTATATGGATCAAATTAAAATTATGGATAAAATATTACTTATTGGTGATACAAAGTGAAGAGAAGCAAAGGAGACAATATGGATTCAAAACCTTTTATTCAAGTTAGGATTTACCTAAAATTTTAGAACAATTATATTTTGTGATAATCAAAGAAATCTTGCTAAAATAAAAAATAAAACATGTTGAGATTGATGCTTATGTGAGATATTTTTCAAGCTTAACTTTTTGAATGACAATATTGTTGTAGGTGATGAAAAAATTGTTAATATTTTCACTAAAAGTATAGCTAAAACTAAATAATTGAAGCTACTAGGTCTCCTGCTAGTAGATAGATATTGAGGAAGAAATATATGCATAATGTCCTCTTTCCTTTGTTTTCTAGTATGTTTTCTTTGTTATTTTTGGAGAGGGAATGGTAGGCAATGTGTAAACCTAGTAACAATGTTTCAAACTAGACTTTAGAATATGCAAAAATAATTTTACCTATATTGTGGATTGTATTTTTTTTAATGAAATGTAAATATTTTTAAATAACACATATATTGTAGATTGTAGTTTTCTTTTTAATGCAGTAAATTTATCTCAAAAACATTTTTTAAAGTAAATTATTCTTATTGCAATACTCTTCAATATTTTGTATTTTTTTTTTCTAATTATTAAAATAACATTTTGTAATTTTGTAGTTTAATTTATTAAAATGAAAATTATAATTTTTTATAAACATTATATAATATTAATTAATTATTACACTCTTTTGAAATTTTATAAATATTATATAACTTCAAACCGAAAAAACAAAAACAAAATACATATTAATTAGTTATTAAACTCTCTTAAAATTTTATAAACATGATATAACTTAACGACTAAGAATTTGGGGTCGGTTGATCCTCAGTTAAAAATTTGTTATTTTTTATGGCTTATTTGTGTTTGTATATAGCACAGTCTTAGCTTGTTTGTATATTGAATGTGATTTTTGTGTCATGCAGAATAATATTTTCTGATATGTTTTAATGGTCAGTAATATGAATATGATTATAAGTTTCTAGTTAAAATGAGATATATAAATTATTGAGTTATTTAGGATTACTTTGATCATATATTTTAAGGAATAAGTTTGTAATTATATTTAATTTGAAAACCAATTAACAAAATTAAAGGCATTCTCCATAGTTTTTGTGTGATCTAATACTTGTAGAAGTTCAACCTCAAACTCTTTTTTCTTACTCATAATTTTAGGATTGTTATTTTTATCTGATTTTGAGGAACGAGATTAAATTTGGAGCGAATATGTACCTAATATCCTTAATTTGAAGGTAATATGTCCCTGATATCATTAGTTTCAGTATCTATTGTTCTCACGGGAGGGAACTTGAAACTACTGGAAAAATGTGTTGCATGTTATTTTTTTTTAAATTGAAATTGGGTTGGGCGTATTGCTGGCCCTTGAAGAAATCTAAAGGACCTAAACGCAGTTGATGGCGAAAACTTGGAATGTTATTTGAAACACCGTGGTCGTGTGGTGATTGGGTAGGGTGAGACGCTCTGTGACAATATATGCCTAGCGGTCAATGGATGTGGCCGTCACTATAGTCAAACCTTGCTGCAGAGATTTTGCTTCCGGAAGCTCATGCCATCGCACGAAGCTACAGACTTGGAAGAACGGGGTTCTGAGAAGGTGGCGCAAGTGGCTGGAACATCGTCCGACCTGCTGACGAAGTCATAGGTTTTTCAAATTCCAACACTACTCAATATTGGATTTCCCGGTCACAGTAAAATGTATCAGTTAATTTTTCTACTCAAAGTTCTTTTAATTATTATGAAGCTCGACACAAATAATTCTTGTTTATTTTGTAAACATTTGTGCAGCTAGTTCTCTCTACCATGGTGCAAGCTCACAGTTAAATATCTTGGGTAATGTTTATGCCCAAATTTCATTGGGTTTCCACTCTAGTGAACTGTACTAAATTTACCTAATATGTACTTCATCCTGTCACAAACAGTTAGCACTAACTCTGCATATATACGTGGCCATTTATACAATTAGGGACTTTTATAAGCCACCTTTCTCATCTATTCCACCATTGCATAATTGCATCCCCATTTATAAAATTAGGGATTTTTGTAAGCCACCTTTCTCATCTACTCTACCATTGCATGATTGCATCCTTACTCTCCTGTGATTCTTCTCCACGGTCATACCTCAACTACACATCAATAACACGCAGCGACAAGAAATTGTTTTGGCACCATCGCCCAAATATTCGACGCACTTGTTTTTATATGGGTTTTGGATCTTGCGGACATCATACATTCATCTTTTATGGTCCTCAGATAAGGAGGTTCATGGATATCATAACCTACAATCACACATAATCTCTCTCACCAGGCGCAACAATTGAATCCACCTTGTAGGCACTACCCTAAGCAGCAGCACGTTGTTATAACCTTGTCAAACATCAATAATGTTTTTTGTTTGTTATATATATATATATATATATATATATATATATATATATATATATATATATATACTTCAAATCAATATCAAAATACCATATTAATCTTAAAAATACCAAAACTAAGCAATGGGGAGAAAGACCCAAACCAAGCTTGGAAGGTAGCTGTAATACTAATCCAAAATTTTTACTAAAATTTACTTCTGAATTTTTTTTTCATCTTTGTATTATCTAGTTGCATTTCTTATTGAGTATGATTATAAAAAAAAAGCGGGTCTGATTTTTACATACTTCTCAATTTTAATGACACTCCAAAATTTTAATAAATTTCAAAGGCCGAATATATTGCACTGAACCTAGGTATCAAAAGAAGCTCCGCGTACATGCTTACCACATTCAATATACTATATACTATTCAATTTATGAAACTTAACAAATTTCGCTGCAATTTTAGAAAAGAAACCAATAAACCAAAAAATTGGACTAACTTGGATATGAAATTGAAACTTGTGAAGAAACAATAAACCTTCACAACAGATCATGTTTATAAAATGAAACTGGCAACATGCCACATTTTGTTCAATTTCTTTTTAAATAATCTTCAACTCTTTTTGTATTAAATTTGTTTTATGGAATTTGAATGAGAGCCATTTCAATTTAACATAAGTGTATTAAATAAAGAATATGGAAGATGATGCATTCACACCTCGAATGGCAGTGCTTCATGGCCCTCTGTTGCATGCAATCATTTTAATTGTAACCTAGATAATAAATTTTAAGTTACATTATGTAAATTACATTTAAAAATTAAAATCTATGTAAGTTAGCAATTTAAGTTACATTAAAAATTAAACTCTATGTTAAAAATATGTCTACTATGAATTTATTAAACTTTTTCAATCAATACACATAAAACTAAATTAAAAAAATGAGCTAACCTATATGTTACATTGAACATTGTGATGAAATCTTCTATATAAAAGTGCACTAACTTGTACATATGCAAACTTAGTGAATTTAATTTAACTTGTGCTAATTTCATTTTAATTAGAATATTTTATTCAAGCTAGAGATTTTAAGTTGAGCTCTATTTGTCAAATGTGAACTAGTAACCATTCAAGATAAGATAAAATAATTTTTTAAACTCAAATTATGTAATAAAGTGTAAATTCACTATCATATTGCCATTTTCATGAGAATACATAGTAAACTCACAAATATTAAATTAAAATCAACTAAAAACATAATAAACCTAATAAAAACACAATCATAACAAACATAAAAAAGAAACTATTCACATACAATACAATCGTGTGGTAATGCAACCTCCTTCAAGTGGGGACTGAATTGCTAGCACAAGATCCATACAGGTAATCATTATACACTTGGCAAAAGTAATCATTATACACTTGGAAAATGGCTGATGATGACTGACCATGTATACGTTTGATAATGCCAAAAGGAATATGAGGGAATTAGTAATCCAGCCTTGTAAATTTACGTTAAAACACTTGGAAAATAGTTGATTAGGCATATTCTTCACAATGAGATAATTGTTACATTAAAACACTTGGCAAATGCTTGATTAGGCATAAGTTTCACAATGATAAAAGGTGTAAATGCACATTTTAATTTTTCAATTCATTTCTCATTAATTATCATAAATGGTTAACAAGAACATGCACTATAAATTTTTAATCATGCTTTGTAAAAAATTAATTTAAGTATGGTTTAAACATGTGATTTAAATATGTAAGCAAGTTATCACTTTTAATTCCATTCATTGATGCAACCACTAGAATATACTAATATATTTTAATTTAGACCATCCGATCAAAAAAATAATTAGGAAAAGAATTAAAGTTTTCAATTTCAATAAAAAAGAGGCCTATCAACATAAAGATAATAATTAAATATTAAATATAAAAACACTTTTATATTTTATTTGAGACGATAGGGTTATTATCAGTTATAATGTCATTATAAAGCAGTAGAAGAAAACCAATCATCAAAAGAAAATAGGCATCCAACAAATCAACCTCACAATCAAATATGCATCCAACAATTCAACCTCACCGAATATCGATATCACAATTTCCATGTACATACTACAAAGCCTATTTCATTATAAATTGAAATATTTTTAATTATCGCAAATTTCAAATTTGCTTGGCCTCTCAAGTCAAAATTTGATGAACATTATTTGTTTTCCATGCCTGGCATCTTAAGTTTTAATGTAAAACATTTTCCAGTAACATAATGTGATGAAGGAAAACGTTTTTATGTTGTTTGAGGATTCACCAGGAACATAATGTAATGAAGACAAACATTTTCCAGTAACATAATGTTGTTTGAGATAATGCCCCATTTAATATGCATACTACAGATTAGGGATTGGTTTGGCATGTTGGAGGATGTTGAGAGATTCTCTCAACTTCTCCCTCCAAGAATGGAATTAGTTGGATCTCAGCAGCACTATAAAAATTGTAATATATTCATTTGATGAGAATATAGAAATTAATTAGTGTGTGTGTTATTTCTGTGCAATGTTTGCTCTCTCCAATTTCTAATATGGTATCAGAGCATGTTCTGGCTTGATTCCCTCATGGGAAGGCCAGGAAAATGTGAGAGCATAAATCGTAATCCTATGTAAATAGATAGAATTAATGCGTAGAAATGTTGAAGATTATTTTTTGTTAGAGATTGATGTAAATTGCTGTAGATTGATTTGCTACTGTTAAAGGAAGAACGCGAGAATTCACTGTTGTTGTTATTAAGCGGCGATTTGGACAAAGGCTAAGAAACATAGGCGATCTGGACAACGTATTTCTTACACAGGCTTTTGTTTGTGCTTCTCTAGTAATCATGTAATCGATCGATCTATTTCCCACTTTATTTCCCCTCGATTTTGATTGGGGAGACCTTATGGATATTGGAGCTTGTGAGATGGCTGCATTACTTGACTTGAAAAAGATTGCTTCCCAACCTTTGTACGCCAAAACAGTTGCAATGGCCGACCCTGATAGAAATTAAGCACATATAGTTGCAAGTTGGATCTATCTACCACTGCAGATCTTCGCCGTTGAACTAGCACTCTATTCCTTTATACACAAAGTGAAATCGACATGAATCTGCTGCTGGCTAAGCTTGAAAACTTCAGCAAATGAGTATTGCAGATTCCATATGAGAAGATCGATTCCTTGTAAGAAATAATAGCTGAACCTGTTCATGAATCTGCTGTGTGTTGAGGAACTACGTTAACATTGCAGGGCTGCCTACAGTGAGAACCCTTGTTATTTTGCTGGGACATGCTTCTTGTTTGCCGCTGCCACTGCCACCATTGACAGCATTCGAGGCCGAGGAAAATTCATTTTTACCATATGAAATGCCCAAATATCCATACGATGAGCCATTGCTCGCTTCTGGCTGCTTTTGTAAATGATACGCTCAGTCTAAGTGTTCTGGTGGAGCAAGGTGAGAAGCAGCAAAAAGCGGTGGAAGAATTGTTGGCTAACTTTTTGTCGTTAGAGGACGCTTTGCGAGCGAGCAACTACTCTAGAAACGCTTCGCTGATATCACACTGGGTGGGTTAAATGCCATCGAAAAGGTTACCAACACAGTGTTAGTTGATCCAGAGAAGACGCCACTGTTAAGCTGTTGTTATGTGCACTTATTAGATATATATATTATTATGTGAAATTTGTTGTCTGAAAAGAATTTTTATATTGCAAAACCAATTATTGAATAGATTTACACAATTTAAATTAGTCGTTCTCGACGTTCTTCTGTGCCCAGAGAACAATTGGCTAATTTGATTGTGTGAATTTGTTATATGCTGATGGGTCTTGTTGTTCCTCGGGGCTTCAAGAGCATCGATTACAGGTTATACAATGAGATCCTTGTGTGTAAAGGTCACTTTGCAGGATTGATCACTGATCATACTCTGTACCTAGAATATTTTCCTATAAACTGTTGAAATTTATTCTTCGGGGTTATTTCACAGATGGAAATATTTCCATATGATAGTTCAGTGTCGAGACTCTTCTTCGGGGGTGTCAAGAATTTTTTATCATACAAATTCAACATTGCTGGTCAGAAACAAATGTATTTTAAATGGGTTGAATGGTAGCTCGAAAATGGTGGAGAAAAGAGCGTTGTCTATGAGATCTCAGAGTGGGTACAAATGTTAATGAAGACCAGGGCAGACAAATGTTTGTATTAAATTAGTGTGTTCTTCATTTCTGTAATGTAGGCATTAAGGGGGGGTGTTTGAGATAATGCCTCATTTAATATGCATACTACAGATTAGGGATTGGTTTGGTGTGTTGGAGGATGTTGAGAGATTCTCTCAACTTCTCCCTCCAAGAATGGAATTAGTTGGATCTCAGCAGCACTATAAAAATTGTAATATATTCATTTGATGAGAATATAGAAATTAATTAATGTGTGTTATTTCTGTGCAATGTCTGCTCTCTCCAATTTCTAATAAATGTGATCAAATAAAAACATTTTTATGTTGCTTCAGGATTCACCGCTATATTGATTTAAAACATCTACTATGTTTGAGCTC
Organism: Pinus albicaulis; assembly: GCA_034641835.2. Taxonomy (NCBI): domain Eukaryota; kingdom Viridiplantae; phylum Streptophyta; class Pinopsida; order Pinales; family Pinaceae; genus Pinus; species Pinus albicaulis. The sequence goes on along the minus strand of CM076570.1, from coordinate 1,104,132,622 downwards.
AAAACCAACAATAAGAAGCTTTGTTGGAAATTGAGAAACACTGTTGGAAATGAGCATAAGAAATTAATAAAATATAGTTGAATATGAGCTAATAAGAAATTTAGATCATTTATATGTAAGAAATTTGCTGGATCTTTTCGTTGATAATTGATCGACAAACACTGAAAATAAATAATACAGGCTAACGAAATCAACCCAATTGAAACTACATATTTACAACCATTTGCAATCAGTTATGAGGGTATACGATACTTCAAAAAATAAAAACATGTTCTATGGAAAGTCAAATTACACGCGTGGGCCACGCGTGGGCCAGCAGTTTTCCAGTGCTAAAAATAAGTAGTCCGTCAATGGACATTAAATGTGTGTGCAAGTCTTCAATAGTAGATATATGTTTTGCTATTTAAAAGATCTCCGAGTAGTGTTTTACAATTTAAGTATTTATGCCCATATTTCTGAGAATTCGCTAAGGTTGGTCTCTTGCAAGTATTCAATAGTAGATATGTTGGTCGATTCCTTTATTTTTCTGTTTAAAAGATTTTTTTAGTAGTGTTTTACCATTTAAGTATTTATGTCCATATTTTTTAACAGTAAAAACATTCCACTGAGTTCATGTTTTTATTTTTATTAATGCGGCTTTTTGAGAATAGTCACCATCTCATCATCATGTGAGTTTTTCTATGTGTTGATTTCATTCTCTTTTTTTCTTTTCTATTAAGAGTGCTGCAATGATTTTTTGGAGGAAAATTTATGTAAAGTGAAAGCATCATTACCATAATTTGAAGGTAAGCTATTTAACAAAAAAAAAAAAAAAAAACTTTATCATTTTTTTCTAATTCTATTTTTATCTCAATTTTCTCTAATGTTTTTATAAGTAATCTTAGATCATTTAAGTGTGTAAATAATGATATCTCATTATACATTTTGAATTTGAATAACTTCTTTGAATAATTTCAATTTCAACAAGGCTTTTTCCCAAAATATGTTGATTAAGTGTTCTCGGACTTTCCTAAATCTATAAAGTGAAGTTCTGAATCTTACAGAGATAATCTTATAATAGACTTAGCTGGATCTTTCCTTTTCTACCATTGAGCTAATTGTTCTACCATTCAGCTAATTGTTTATTTTTTGATCTAGAGTGATGACTCTAGTCCTTTTACTAAGCTCCATAAATTTTTGTGCATCAAATTCATTTAGACTTTTCACTAGATAATGTAGATAATGAAGTTTGACCCATTAAATTTTTACACTTTCACCTGTAGGTACAGAAGTTTGACCCATTAAATCTTTCAACAACTATTTGTTCCATGTTTAAACTAAACAACTACTGCAAAAATTTATTACCTCTTCTAATCACTCTATTGATTTGTGGTGGATCGTGCGGCTGCCTTTCTCCCTTACGAACAGAATAAGAACACATCTTTAAGACCGAAGAGGTCGCGATGAAGAAGATTGTGAAGGTGTCCTCTTAACTATTTATATGAAAAAAAATGCTCGTATTATTAGGTTCATTCTGAATCTGATTGTTGTAGAGCAGGATACACTCTCGGATACAAGATATACGCACTTTGAAGGGAAGATTATATGGTACGTTGCTCCAAGAGGACGCTACGAACGCTACAGGAAGAAGTAAAAAAAAATATGGAATCCGTGAGATCCAGGAAGAAGTAAAAAAAAAATATGGAATCCGTGAGATCACGGCTAATCGAACTCGTGAGATCGCTGCGAATCAAACTCGTCAGGCTACAACACTAACCACGAGAGTACCGATTACTATCAACTTACTAACACATAATGCTCCTGCTCACGTGAATAAAAAAACACACAAGAGACACATGAGACAATCGATGTCTTCTCTATCGGAATTGGATTGCACAGTTATTTTTGTTGCCTCAAAAAAAAAGAAATGAAGCCCACTCCGTGGAGACCGTCGTTCATGCATCTAAATCCATCAACGCGAAGGGCAGGGCTGAAGAAGTATTGTCACATAGGTAACTTCATCACGTAGTGATGGATTCTATATGGTAAGTCGTAGCCTATAAAAATCCTTTTACCAAAGAAAATAACTCCAACAAAGACAGACAGTCAGATGTTGTATGTATCTTCAGTCCCAGACCGATCCGTTGGAGGCACACACCACCGATCCCTGATGAAACCTCTAACATTTCCATGGGCCCTCAGAGGAGGAGTAAACTCTACCACCAACCTACTAGAGGTGTCCACCTCCATTATTTTTTATATCCACCATTCACTACACTAAAGGCCCTAACCTTCATGTTCTTGTAAAACACATTTAGTCCATTTTCAAACTAGGTCACAACTGATTCAACACAGAAGAAACACCCATTTGATATTTAAATACAAATTATTCTCTGCTCTTATTACAAAAAAATCATAATACAAATATCTAACTAGAAAATCCTCCACATATCCTCAACATTGTTCAATCACTAGTCTATTTAGCATTACCTTCATTTTACCTCTTCAATAAATGTTATTAATGTCTTATGGATCACATGTTTCATTCACAGGCATGTCAGTTTTATTTATTTAGGTGTATACCCTGCAATGCTGAATTTAACTGTCCATCAATATTGAAAATTGTTTTGTTGATATCATGTGTCTTTTCTTTTATGTTAGCTGATTTCCTTGTTTTATCATTGATCCAACTATTTGGAGTTGTATTCCATTTGAAATTCTTGAAATTGTCTTTGTTTAGCTCCCTTTATTGGTTCTCATAAAGTTTAGCATAGTTTGTAAGCAATGCAAAAATGTTTTGCAAAATCCGTCTTTCATATTGGGTTGCAAGCATGTGTCTACAAATGAATTTGGATTTATGGTTCCTTTCCTCACTAACGAAGAGAATTATTTTGTTGTTGAATACCTTAATCAGAATGGGCGCATATCTCATTTTCATTTGTAATTCATATATTCAAGATACAAAGTAGAATCTACCGTTGGACCAATGGTAGTTCTATCCTTACCAAAATAATTCTCCCATTCACGAAACTATTTTGTAATGAATCCATTTACAAAGGCCTTAAAAAACATTGGGCGAATACAAATTGGAGACTAGGGATTCTTTTCGTTATTAGAAAATGTAAGCAACAAGAAATATGTCTAGGTTGTTCTAAAACATATCTATGATAGAATGCAGTCTAAATTTTATATTTACAGTAGTCTTCATAGGGTTTGGTGAAGGGTTGATATTCCATTTGGTGGCACTTCACCCCATAATAATGGAGTGTTTATAAAATTAAATTGTTTTGGCTCTATCTGGACATAGAGTATGAAGAGTATCCTCGATGTGGATATACAATCTACTGGTTTGATGTAGTAAAAAATGAATGGTGTTTCATTTGTTTCAGTCACTGACATATGGTGTATGTCATTAGATGCAAGAACAAGCTTATATGTCTTATCAATGATGGCTCCACTTCTGTATGGTCAATTGAAGAAATAGATAATTTCCAATTTGGTCACACGTGTGTTGAACGAAGAATTGACTACTTTGAGGATGATTGGGGCTTGATATGGAAGTTGTTGGAAGAAATTTCTACATATATAAATAGAAAATGTCCTAGTTATCTTCCATTTCGAACAGTCCAAGGTGTGGTTCTTACGTGCAACTGCAGTGAAGTTCCTTTCCTATTATATGAAATGATGACTGGCCTTTGTTTTCCAATAGATATTGATAATTAACCTAATCAACAGATGTATGGGTTTTGGTCTCCAACGCTGCACGAGTGAAATGATTTGACCGATTCTGAAAATGTTTTTGCAATTGCTCCCCGTATGGATTCTATTGATGAGATTCCACCATTAGATATGGACATGGAGAGTTAGGTTATTAGTCATGCTAGGATTTCTTATATATATATATATATATATATATATATATATATATATTTCCTTTTATATTCTCTCTGTCCTTGTGGAAAATATTTCCATTTATTTTTACTTTACATACTTTTGGGTATGTATGCTAAGACTTTAAAATTACAATTCTATGGATATTTATATGGCTCCATTATGATGGGGTGTTTTCTATATGTGTATGTATCGGATGTTGGATATTTAATTTCATTGCAATTTTCTCGAAAATATTTATTTTTGTGTCACCTTTAGTTATCTTAATTGCATTTGAATGTGTTTGGATGCTATCAATTTTTCTTTGTTTTTATAATTATAATTATTGTGGCTTATTTTATACATGGTGTTTGCATTAGTTTTTTCTCATTGGTTCTCAAACAATGTTATATATTTAGGTACATTTTATTATTAAATTTATATTTTGATGGTATATAGTTCCAAATATTTAGATATATTTTCAATTCATATAATTCTTATATTATTTTGTTCTAGTTATATGGGTTTCCCATTACAATTCTAATATGAGACATGAAATTTTAGGCTTTCTTTTTTTAGCCATTCGAAAAAATCTATTTCTCTTTTTAGGCATTTGGAAAAATCCTCTTATGTTTTCATAACTTTATATGGTTGGAAAAAGACCATATACGCTTTTAATGTTTTTATGTGGTTGGAAAAAAAAATGTGTTCCTTTTCCATTTTTCTGTGTTTATTTATATTGGATATATTATATGTTCCATGTTTATGGTTCCATAATAAATATGTTATTATTCATTGTATATGTAATCTGAGACATGTAATCTGAAGCCACAAGAAAGCGTACAAGAAAATAAAATTTGTCACCAGCATTGCATGACAGGTCTAATGAAAGTCATTGTTTCCGGTATCAACAAAATAAGAACACAATAAATGAGCATAGGAGAGCTACATATCATAGAAGAAAGAATTAAACCACTCTTCAAAATGATTTTATGATTTGAAGTAAGTATCCTACTATGGTTGATATCATGGAAACAACATTTCACCTCGATATTTCATTGCAAGAATATGCTCCTCGTCAGCATAATTTTGTTGTTCGATGTTCTCCTGAAACATCTCGCAATAGGGAAGAACATAATATTGATAACGTGGATGCAAATGTTCATCCTAAATCTTGTGTCTCTGCAATTGCATCTTTTCAGCAAGGCCAAAGGTTTCAAAATATCCATGGTGGAGGCAATGATGACATTGTATGTGATAAATTGGATGCTAGTTTGATTAGCCATTATTTTGATAAATTTGATCCAGTTGGTCGAAACATGAGATATTCTAATCCCCCTTCTCAAAATAATGTTGTCCCACGAATAGAATCATTCATCGGTGACAAAATTTCACGTGGAATAATGGAGGTAACACGCTGATATTTTGATGGTTTCTATAAGAGTGGTTGTTTATTAAATTCCTCTATTTACAATTTTTTTAAAACTAAACTTATAAGGTATTTTCTTCTCTTGGAATAGGATACAGTTCATTTTAATATAGGTCTAAAAATTAACTCCACAATTCTTCCATCTACTAATCTAAGAATTAAAGATGAAGCATATCATAACCTTCCAATGAATTCTCCTTGTCAATCAAATCAGAAAAATAATATAAATGTTCAATGTATTTGATTTGATGTTTCATTTTTTTGAATTTTTGTTAGCTTGGACATGAACTTTATTTCATACTTTGTTTTCTTCAAACATGACACAACTCATTTCAATAGAAGCATACAAATTAACTTCGTAGACATTCCATCTACCGACGTTATAAGTGAAGAGGAACCATATCATAATGTTCATCTAGATCGATAACCAAATGTAAATGTTGAATGAATTTGATATTTTCCTCATTTTTTCATTTATGGTTAGTTGTACATTGTATTTTATAACCTTTATGGAACATGATTTCATCTAATGAGGCTGGATAAATGGAATCCAAAACATAAAATTCTCAAACTAATGTAATTTTCAGGGTATTTGATTTGTTTTACAATTTTTAATATTTATCGGTTGGACATTTAGTTTTATAATGAAAATTATTTTGTTGAAACATGAAACAACTCATTTGAATAGAAGCATAGAAACTAAATTCCCAAATTTTCTATCAATTAATGTTAGAAGTGAAGAGCAGCCATCTCGTACCCTTCATCCACATCGCGAAACAAATGTAAATATTGAATGAATTTGATTTTTTTTCATTTTTTCATTTAAAATTAGTTGGACATTAATTATTATTTTTAATTATGCTAAAGAAACCTTATCATCCTCTCAGGTTCCATAAATGTAGACCATAAATTTGAAAATGCCTTGTCATAGATTTGTTCCACATGTTTCAAATTTGGGAAGGGAATCTCACGGTGCTAAAAATCACGTACATTTTAGAAGAAATTATACTCTTCCACATCGTTCTCCACATGGTCCAACCGATACCAATCATATTCATTTTGATGAAAACATGGTTGTAGTGAATAAAATATGTAGAGAAAATATAGATAGCTTGTCAGTTGTCCAAATGTGCCACATCTTCCAAGAATCATATCCTAGAATCTAGGTTTCAAGAGATTCTGAAGGATCTGTTTGCAGATGATGTAAGAATGAAAGAGGTTCCCATCATTTTTCTGGATATAATAACATGGATCCTAGTGAGAAACCTCATATTTTAAGAGTTCTTACTCAAGTTGAAGAAATTTTAATAGCACGTGTAAATCCTACTTTTCAAGTGACACATGCTCGAGGTGGGAAATATAAGTATAGAGGCCACACAATTAGCTTTCCCCAAGATATTTCTACAATTGCACAAAGTATTCCCCAAAATCTTGAAGATATTGAATTTCTAATTGTGAGGAGACTATTGAAAATGCAACAAGATGATGGAGCTTAGTGAAATGAAGTCGCCTTCACTAAGTGGGCCCGCAGACTATTTTTGGCGCAAAGTCTATTTTTAGACTATGTCTATTTTTAGACATATGGATCATGGTCTATGAGTTGCAGGATGCTATTTATGGATGATTGGTCGAGTTGGTAAAAATAGATGGACTTCTATTTTTAGACATTAGGCGATTTCTATTTTTAGACTGTCGAGCTAAAAATAGAACAGTCAAATATTATTAACCCTTAATAATATTTACACAACAATGTTACCGATGAAATAGGTAACCTCAATTATAATGTTTATTCTTCACATGTTCAAGAAATGGATTGGCCCAATATTGGAAACTCTCTAGTGAATGAATATAATATAGAGGAGTTACTAGATATGGAATTCCCCACATTATTCCCCAATGGTGATGTTGATTTCTTGCAACCACGTCTTTGTAGTGTTGAAATTCATGAGTATGCATTGCATCTTCATAAATACTATGATCAAAGCTTTCAAGGCCATACTTTCTTTCGATATTACCTATTGAACATGTTAATGCTCCATTAGAGCCAAGCAACTATTGTAGTTTTTGTGAAGAAACTTTTACAGGATAACTCACTGATAACAATTGAAAACTCACGTCACAAATTTATAATTTTCCAGATAATAAGTGAGCTAAGAAATTTATGTGTTTTTCTTATTCTCTAAGAGTTACAAGTGCATACTAGAATAAATGTCAGTCTTAATTGAATGACATGATTACGCTACTGGACCAACTTGGAAATATAATTTATTTCCATGGAAGAATATAAATTATTATAAATAAAATAATTGAGAAGTAATTCTTCCAATATTCTTATAATCAACAATTACAAGAATATTCTTCATTTAATATCAATATAATAATTAATAATATTTAATTATTTAATAACCCTCATTTTATGAGAGTTTTTATGGTGGCTTATGCGAGGGATATTACAGTGAAAGAATTTTGGTATAGGTTTGTGTTGTTGAATTTATTTTCTATTCGTTGTCAATTTTTTATTATGGTTCTATTTATACTTTTTGTGCTAATTATTTATTCATTTTCTGATGTACAACTTGCAAAGAGATTCGTTGACAATTATGCAACTACATGGAATCCACATGACATACATTGGCACAACATAATGGTTCGAAGAAGCGTCACTGATGACCCTTTCTTATTGAATAATAATCATATTTTTTCTTGAAATCCTCATAATGGTTATGAAGAATTGTTAAACCATGTACAAAGGCACATAAAGTGTGGTTTAGATTATTTTTTGAACGAAAAAGGCACTATTCTCACACGTCGGCACAATTTTCAATGGGATATTTTTGAGGAATCAAGATTGTTCATATATTATTAAGGAAGAAAAAAACATGACCTGACCAAAAATGATGATAAGCTCAATTTACATAACATTGACCTTCTAACAATGTGGAGTGGAAATTTTTATTTCCAATCAGTGATTTCTTGGTATGTTGTTCTAAAATATATTTCCAAGTATGCATCAAAAGCAAAAAAAATGTCTGGAAGTTATCATTATATGTTAACTAGAATTTCAAATTCTATTGCTTCTAAGGATCATGCTTTATGTGCTTACAAAAGGTTTCTTGTGGAAATGATTGTTGACCGTGACACTGGAGCACAAGAAATATGCCTTATGTTGCAGAAGCTGCATCTTATTGTTTGTAGTAAAAAAATTGTTTCCTTAAATATTTTAAGAAAGTTTTTTAGGAAAATATCAAGGGATCGCATGAAATGTTCATCTGAGAATACTTTTTTTCAACATTATCAGAAGAGACCTATGTTCCTTGAACATCTCAGAATAATTTTGTTCAACATTATCAGAAGAGACCTTTTGTCCTTGAACATCTATCTTTGATAAAAACAACAATATCTTGGACATTTGATACCAAGCGTAAACAAGATCCCTAGAAGCTTAGAGATGTTCATGCTATTGTTCGGGTTTGGCCACAGTTTTATTCTATTTCTAGTGACGGTTGAGATGAATTGGAAACCTTTTTCTAGAGATAATTGCTCTTATACAAGCCATTTCATGACATTTGTGTGAAGATCGAGCTTTCAAATAAAATTATTATTGAAAATTGGAGGAATTTCTAATATCGAGCATGGCATGTTGATAAAAATCCATCAATTATCTACAATATTGAAGATGGAGAAGATGGTGATTTAGCTAACCAGGAAATGAATCTTGAAGATTATTTTCAAGAATGGAAGCTTTTCTCTCGCTTGGTTATACCAAATAATGTGAATATCTATGATCTTCACACCCTTGGTCGAAGGGATTCTGATATATCCTTTTACTCGAAAAGTACAACTATTTTTGATGATGTGGCTGAAGAAGATATTAATTTTATAAGGAATGACCAATCAAGCAGTGATATTGTTGACCTTTCAAATAAAAAATTTGCATCTCCCCATTCATTGGGAGAAAAACAATGACTTGCTTTTGAAATTGTTTTAATGCATTTTTCTGAATATGAGATTCATGAAGCTTTTCTTATGATTGTTCAGGGCACTGCAAGCACTAGAAAGCCTTTCCTTATCCATTATATTTTTGAAGCTCTTTCTAATTTTTCAAGTAATGGAAGAATTCCTTTGGTTCTTTTTTCCCCAATATGAATAGCTGCTTTTAATATACATGCAAAAATAATACATTCATCTCTAAAAAATCCAATTAAATATATGAATTCATTACAGGGGAAATCACTAGAATTATTCCAAGAATAAATGAGGCATATCGATATATATTGATTGAAAAAATGAGCTTTCTATGATAAATGTTATTCATGCAAATAGATGCTCAATTACGAGAAGTATTTCCAGAGAAAAATAATTGTCCTTTTGGTGGAATATCCATCATCCTTGTGGGTGACCTTGGTGAATGAAGCCTTTGTATGCAGGTGAGAGATAAGCGTTTGTATGTAGGTAATACAACAATGAAATTCTTGTCGAAAAAAATTAACATTGTTGTCACTCTTGACACAATATTTCACCAACGAGGGAATAATGATAAACAATCTTGTTTTCGTAGAGTCCTGAATAACATCAGAAATGCAGAACTTGTTCTTCAAGATTGGGATTTTCTTAGGTCACGGGTTGATATGAAGTTGCATCCTAGAGAGGGATTTATTTAATGCAATATTTCACATGTTTCCAACAAACAATTTGGTGTCTTTCCATAAGAGGCATATGTTAAAATAATTAAGTTCTCCAATTTCACAATGTATTGCTAAGAATTCAAGACGTTGAGAAATCAATGGTGTTCATGTTGATCAATTGGACGGTGAGGCTTTGTTGTGTCATGGTCAACTTGTTATTTTGACATGTAATTTGTGGGTTGAATATAGTTTGGTGAATGGTGCACTTGTTTATGTGAAGGACATATTTTATATTGCTACCTCTAAGCCACATCAACTTCCAATGTTCATAACTGTTGTTTTTGATAAGTATGTTGGTGTCCAATTTGATGGAAATAATCCAAAAATTCTATCTATCACACCAATGATAACAGGAAATAAAAAACAAATTCCTTTAAATATGGCATGGGCTCTTATAATCCACAAGTCACATGGATCAAGTTTAAAATGAGCATCCATTAATATCAAGAATAAAGAGCAGCAAGGCCTAACCTTCATAACCATATCAAGAGTGAAATAAATAGATGGTTTACAGATTTGTCACACCTCCACTTTACCTTCCCAATTTTTTTTTTTCCATTCATCTTTTCAAGTGTAACTCTAGCAAGATATTATACTATAACTAGGTAGATTTAATCAGATCATATAGGTTTCCCCAATTACGATTTATTTCCATATATCAACTATATCCAACCCAATTGGATATAATTATATAATGAAACATAACTATATTTGAAATAAAAACAGAATGGGTTTATTTACCACAATCCCACTTTCATGTCTCACCTTCGTTTTTATATTATTGAACCTTTGAACATTCACCATATTGTTATAGTTTAATAGACCTATGTGGAATCGATTCGATTTCACATGTTCACCACTCTTTGCTCTCAGTCGTTCATCACATATGAACCTTAGTTGGATTTAATTTTACCCACCTTGATATCTCTGCGTATATGGAACGTATGGCCATCGATTGGCTCGGTAGTCCCAGTTCTCAGAAGATCTGGGTAAATATCATTCCAAAATTTTTTGTACGCATCCTTCTCGCCGACATTTATGTCTAGATTGAAATTTTCTATTTTGGTTATCCACGTAATACGACTTGGTAATGTAGATTCACGTGGTATGAGATTTGGGACGTGATGCTACCTGTCCACGTAATCCTGTGGGTGTATTTCGGGTTTGTTGTATGGGTTTCATTCCCTTCACGGTTACGTGAGATAGCTCCACGTAGCTCTGAAACTTGCCACGCCAGCCATCCTGGAACCAAAGCAATCTCTAAGATACGCTGTGACATTTATTGCACTGCTTGTCACATTGAATGTCGAATGTAGGGTGTAAATGCCACATTCAGCTCTTCGATCCATGGCTTCACCCTTGGGATATTTCCATGTGGACGACGAGGATTCATCCTGCGCATTAGGGTTTCGTTGATCTCTTCCGGGGACATTAATATAAATTCGCAGTGTTATTTTGCTTGTCGGTTAGTTTCCCTTCATACTTGTTTGATTTGTCTCTTGATAGTGAAATTTGACGCCAATCACTGAGTAATCAGTTGGAGGTCTCCATAAAAAATAACCAAAATTCATGATGAGGAATAGGGGCATCTCATCATTTATAGTTAGGCTCACAGACGTTTTAAGCAAAATATTAAACAATAGTTTTGACAGGAAGTAAAATGCAGGAGTGGAATGTGAATTCCATTCAAAATTTAAAGGTAACAAAATAAAAGTGAAAATAGAAGGCCACTAGGGCCGAATCATGAATTGACAATATTCACTGACGAGATTGAGTCAAGGTGGTCGCTGACACAGGTGGCAGAACGTTGGTTGATGAGCTGGCGACCAGGCTGGCATACCGGGTGCATCTCTGCTGACTATTTGTTGTAGGTTCAAGCATTGCTATGAATCATTCCACCTTGATATAAGCTTTGGTGAGGTCATCGAAACTTACATCGATGGAGATTTTATGCTTTACCAGATGGAGGAGAGAAAATTCTTGGCGGAGCGACGAAACAATGGTCTCAACTTTGAACTGTGTGGTTTTACCTGAAAGTATATCTGTCCGGTCCATCTCTTCCTGGAGACATGCTTCGTACCCTAATAATGACTGTAACATGGTAGGAGTGGTGGGATCCCAACATGACGGGGGGTGATTAGGTATGAACCGTCAGATCCCGAGAGATCAACGGTTGTGATGTAATTGCATCGGAGAAAAGCGGGGTCGAAACTCCAATGGAAAAATATGAATTTACAAGGTTATGCAATGAGGACCGTTGATCTAACGTGGATGGATGGTCACGATTTGGATCGACGAATCACAATCGAGGAAGGCAGAAGGTGACACATTTAAGAACTCGCAATTGGCGATGAGTGATTGAGCACCAGTTGTCCGATCTGGAACAAGATCGATGGCTGGGACTCAATCGGCGGGGAGACAGACGGGGTTAAAGGAGCAGAGCGGGAGAAATAAGGGCCGTGATTCTGTCCAGTATTTGTCTCTTGATAGAGAAATAAGGGCCGGGAGAACTGAGCATGATTCTGTCCAGTATTCAGCGTATCCATGCACTTCATTTGACAATTCAGGTATGATAATTCTGGCGGTTGTGAAATTCATGCTCTGTTCTTACCGTTTAATATGGGTTTTCCCTGTCTTGTTTAGAGTTACGCTTCGTGACTCGAACAAGTACTGAGATTTTGGATTTCAAAGGATCGTTCCCATCGTTTTGTTCCAGATTTTTTCATGTCTGACAATTTGTTAAATTTTTCTTTTGTAGAGAATTTGTTTTCTGCGTTTCGACTAGTTCGATTTGCTTGATGTAAGCTCATATTTATTGTATTTCCTTACCCGTATTCTCAGGAACGAGACTGAACGAATGCGCTTATGGTTTTGGAGGGATGCTTACCCTCTACCTTACACCCATCGAAGGTTGCTCCGAGGTCATTCGCAGGGCGAAAGAGGGATTCTACCCCTCTCGACATTCTGGTTCACTCCTTTCCTCAACCTGTGTAGGGAGCAATTTCTATTATTCGTGCACCAGAGGCATAGATTCTTTATTCTAGTTGAACACCCACCCTCCAGCTTGTGTTTATTTATGTCCTGCGCCGATGTATATGACAGGTCATTGGAAGCTTGGAGGTTCTCACGCACCAGGTAACTAATCATTCCTCATTTATCATTTTTTTTTTATATAGCGTTCTTCTTCCTCGTCACGTTCTGCATCGTATTCATGTTGTGGGTTTGTCTCTTATAGGTATTTAAGACTATCACATTACTTTCTCTTCAACCCCGAGAGACATGGCTTCCTTCAGTATTAATATTGACTCCTCTTGTCATTTACAGGTCGGTGTTCGCCGAACGCTGGTTAGAAGGAGCTAGTTCTCCTCACATTGTTCTATACATTTTTCCTACATCTTAAAATTTTATTGATGTAGTTGTATAATTGTGACTATTATAAATTTTGAGTTCCGACACTAACTGTTCCCTTATATCAATTCCTCGAACATTATGATACTCTCCCCATGCCCTAGTGGACTTGTAACATTTGAATTTTCGTTTATATATCTTTGTCGGTTTCTTGATTTCCATAATACCGGTTTTTAGTACAAGTAATATTATGTGTCTCCAGTAGGGGTCTCACTTTGCCTTTTTTAGCCTGGATCTATCTTAATATTTACTTATGGCATTTTTCTGCATTTTCTCACATACCAATTTTTTTTGTATTTTATTGCCTTAATGCTTTCAGGCCGTACATGGTTTAACTATACTCATCAACATGGTAGTTATTTTAATGAATAGTTTAATTGTGCTCATCCACAGTGTAAGTTTAGTTGCATGTAGTTTTATAATCCACATTTTATTATAGTGTTAGAATGATTATTCCGCCTAGACCAATCTTACCCCCAGAATGCTAGTAGTTAAAGGCATTTTGTGTATCTTTCTCATACTACCCTGGTTTGTAGTTTTGATAATAATAGTGAGCTAAATATTTTCAATATTCTTGGGATAATACAAAGTATTACCCACTATGCTCTTTTCATTGGTTCAGTACTTAAATCAGTATCTTGTAAATAAATTTGCAAATGCTATTTGTCTACCTGTTTATCATTATCTCTCGTCATGCTTCGTGAATACCTACATGTGGTGTTTTAATATATATATTCATATACATATTTACATCTAGAAGAAAATTACATTTGTAATATGACACTATACCCTCTTGCCTTCAGTTCCCATGATAGAATAGAATACGTATAGCTAAATATACCCTGCGGTTGTGAAATCTGCATGCTGATTATTTACTTAACTTTCTTTCACATATTAGTTTAGCCTCTAGTGTAAGAATGGTTCATTGAATAAGTATTAATGGGCAATATCATGATAATTGATATTTTCTTCCTTTTGGTGTAGAATTAATTTCTTATATGCATAAATAACTTGCTATTGTGCTTTTGGTTATGTATGAATGGTGTACTGACCCGGAAAGTCAGTCTGTATTTATTTCTCATTTAATGCACAATTTAGATGACAGTTCATCTACTGCTATTTTCATGTATGGTACAGGAACTCTCATACTGCTTTATCCTAATCAGGCTCATAAATTTATACTCATAGATCAGGAGTAGTTCAAAGTTAAATTATCTGTGGAAGAATATGTATCCTCAGATTTAAACCAACCTCGGTTTAGAGTTTCTGTTGGATTCTACTCTACAGATTTCTTTTCTACAACTATACAGAATTATAAAGGTGAATCCCTGAATATTAATTCTGTGGAATGTAGAACTAATAAGTCTAACATATAAATCAGACAATTATATGTAGCCAATTCATACCTCATGAAGTAAAAATACCAATAAATTTAGAGACATACCACTCTTGCAATTGACCAACCTCCCAACCTTAGAGTCCTTCTGTCTCCCAGAACTCACCCCCGAGCTGAGATCATCTCCTCCAACAGACCAAACTCTAATCTGTTTAGGAGCAGCTTATTTAAGCTATTGTTCCCCAAAGCATGTTTCTAATTCTGCGTCCAGAATATCAGGATTTCCATTTTAGGGATTATTTAAAGTTGTTTTATGCTTTTCCCAGCTTTTCCAGTTTTTTACCTCTTCCCAACTATTTTCCTCATCATTGGGGAATTTAGATTTTTCCTCAAAAATCCAAATTAGAAATAATTTCTTTCAAGGATTTTTGAAAGATTGTAGGGAAAGTATTTGCCTTATCCAACCACATGGATTTAGCAAGTGATCTCATAAATCTCATTTTGGTCAATTTGCACAAAATCATTTTATTTATTTCCTCAAATTTAAATATTTAATTACATTCACAAAATACTTGTCTTTTGGGGTCAACTCCCCTTAGGATTAAAGTTCAAATGTCTAGTTTTGAAATTCAAACACACAAACTAGGGGTGTCACAGGATTGCACAACCTTTATATTTGATCGTTATGCCAAGATGAAATATAGTGCATATATGTTAAAATTAGGAAGAAATGAAAGGAGCAATTGAAGTCCATATCACTATGACATGAAACTATTAATACTTTTAGCTATTTATACAAAAAAATTTCAATTTATTTTATTGGCATCTTTATGTAATTTTAATATAATACTGACTTTCATATATTAATGAGATTAATATATTCATCATATTCATAGTAATATTTTGGAAAGTTGCATAGATCAATTTTTATGTTTTTCAATTTACTTCTTTTTTTCAAGTGGTTATTGTTCTTTTGTTTAAAATGAACTATTCAGAGATACAAGAATGGTGTTGAAACATGGATTTGTGTTGTTATGTGTGTTACATTATAAAAAATGTAATTTACAATTTGAAATGATGACATGGGAAGAGTTGGGTTTGCATGTGCCAAATGACATTAGCAGTAGAAAAATGTAATTTACAATTTGAAATGGTGACATGAGAAGAGTTGGGTTTGCATGTTCCAAATAAAATTAGTAGTTATTTTTGTACAAACAATATTAATAACCTCATGGCCACATGGCCATAATTATGAAATAAAAATAAAATCAACATGGAAACCATGTTTGTAATTGTAACGACAATGATTAATTAACTAAGTGGTATGAAAATCATTTTAAGTGAGCAGCATGGGATTGTTTGGATTCATTTCATTAAGTGAGTCTTATGAAATAGTTTTGTATGTGAAGGTTTGGACACATGACACATGGAAACCATATCTTTAACGTATATTATTAATAAAGAGAACCCAAAACTCATAATTATTTAAATGTGTATTGGTTTATTGTGTGAGGTAATTGGCTATTGTTATTTACATTACTAAGCTTTTAAGTTTTATTTAGTTACATTTAATTTAATATTATATATATTTGAAACTCATGTTCTTCAGTCTCCCCAAAAATAGCTTTGTACAAAACCATATATACAACTTTCCTACGATAATTTGAGCACTTTCTCACAAAGCCTAGGTTCCCTACAAAACCATATATGCAATTTTCTAAAGATAATTTGAGCACTTTATCACAAAGTCGAGGTTCCCCTTCTTCAGTTTTGCATTTAGGTTTGGTTCGTTTATCATTGTATATTTGTTTGTTTTTATATTTTATTTTTGTTTAATTTTATTACATTTTTAATGTTATTAAGTTTTAATAAATTTCTTGTGGTTAGTAGGTTCGTAGAGGTTTAGTTACCTTACAATGATTTTGTAGGTTCGATTTGATATAGAGGTTTGGTTGCTAGTTTTTTTTAGGGCGAAAAAAAGTGTGTAGAAATTTCAACCATTGAAATTTTCTTGAAAAAATTAGAGATGTGTGTCACTTATATTTATCCCTCCAAGGTCTTAAGTCGTATCAACACATGGTTCAAATTTTACAATGCTTTCTCAGAGATTAGTTTTGTAATGTTATAACTGTGTGGAAGGGAAGGAAAAAGACATATATGCAAAAATAATCTTAGATTCCTGTAAAACCCTCATAAGACCCAAATAGAACCCTTTTCCTAAGAAAAAAAACATTCGAGAAAAAAAACAATCTAGCTATAAAATTTAGAGTCAGATGCCAAACGAATTATAGACCTTCAAATATTCAACACAGGGGTAAAATATTACAAAGAAGAATGTGAGTAATTCTTGATAATTTTATGAGAGTTTGTGCCAAAAATTTGTAGAGTAAAATAGGGCTTTTATAGGATTCACTGTATCATAGAGGGGTTAAAATGGGCCAACCGAATTTGCAAATTTTGAGGGAAATACAATTTAAAACTTTAATTCTTGAAACCTTAGGTGAGGAGTTGTGGTTTTAATATTTCTTTGAATTCAATATCATTTTCATGATTTAAGAATAATAGTTTTGGCATTAGACAATGATGAATTAAACTATCTAAAAAGTTGCATAATAAAATTTTATATAAATTTTTAATTTGTAAATATTAGAGCCTAATTAAAACCCTGTAAAACCTTTGGCAGATAAGAACCAAATAGAACCCTTATATTAAAGAAAAAAACTTTTCGAAAAAAATATCATCTAGCTAGAAGAGATAGAATCAGATGCCAAAAGAATGATAGACCTTTAAGATATTACTAGAAGAATGTGAGTAATTCTTGATAATTTTATGAGATTGTGTGCAAAAAAATTTATAGGTTAACATAGGCCTTTTATAGGGTTGATTTTATCACGGAAGGATTAAAATGGGCTAATTTGTAAATTTTGGAGAGAAAATACAATTTAAAACTTTTATTTTTGAAACCTTCGGTGAGAGGTTGATACCTTTTATAGGGTTGACTTCATCAAGGAAGGATTAAAATGGGCCAATCAAATTTGTAAATTTTCGGAGAAAATATGATTTAAAACTTTAATTTTTGAAACCTTTGGTGAGAAGCTCATACTTTTGGAGTTTAGGTTTTAATATTTCTTTGAATTCAATACCATTTTTATGATTAAGGAATAATAGTTTGACACTAGACAGTGATTAATGAAATTATCTAGAAAGCTGCATAATATTTTTTTATATAAATTTTTAATTTATAAAATTATTTATTTTATTTTATTTTGGAATTTTAAACACTCAATTTTATATTTTTACTTTTATGTAAATTTATTATCACTATATTATATTACATTGGTATTATAAATTATTAATTTATTTCTTTAATTAGTTAAGACATCAATTTATTAAGAGTATACACTCAGATCAAATAACTTATCTTTCTATTAATTAGTAAATCTTAATTTAAAATAGATATAGGTTCATGTGATTCCAATAAAAATCTAATTTTAATTATCAGCTCCTTAGATTCCAACTACAATTTTTATATTAAAAATAAAAACATAATTAAATTATATATAAAAATGCATAAAAATATGTCAATCATTTAAATATTTTAGATTTATTACCCTTAATTATGATTTCATTAAAAGACAAAGAATGTCAGCCCTAAATGTTTGTGCTAGTTATTCAAATAGACACAATAGAAATATGTGTGTCACGTGTATGTATCTCTAAGGTCTTAAGTTGTATAAGCTGATGTAAAAGCCTCGGTAGATAAGACCCAAATAGAACCTTTATACTAATAAGACAAAATTTACAGAACGAAGACCATCTAACAAGAAAAGGTAGTCGGATGCCAAACGAATTATAGACCTTCATAGACACAAGAGAGGGGTAAGATATTACATGAAGAATGTGAGTAATTTTTTTTAATTTTATTAGAGCGTGCTCTAAAAATTTATAGAGTAACATAGGCCCTTTATATGATTGACTTCAGGGAGGAGGGGTTAAAATGGGCCAACTGAATTTGTAAATTTTGAAGGAAAATACAATTTAAAAATTTAATTCTTGAATTCTTAAGTGAGAGGTGGATATTTTTTGGAGTTGACTTTTTCCAAGAATAATAGTTTGAGATTAGACAATAATCAATTAAATTAAACTATGTCGAAGAATGCATAATAAGATTTTATATAAATTTTTAATTTGCAAAATTTTTAATTTAATTTTATAATTTTAATCACTCAAATTTTTGTTTATATTTTTATATAAATTTATTATTACTATATTATATTATATTGATATTATAATTATTAATTTTTTTCTTAATTTTTTAAGATGATCAATTTATTATTTGTTAAAGTGTAGAAAAAAATCAAATATTTTATTTTTCTCTTAATTACAAAACCGTGAGTTAAAATAGATATAGACTCCTCATATTCCAATGAACATATATTTTTAATTATAGGATCCTCAAATTCCAACTATCACTCTTATATTTAAAAATAATTTTCTTAAATAATAGAATTAAACTATATATAGTAATACAAGAAAATATATGGATGATTTAAATATTTTATTTTTATTATCCTTAGTTCTGACTTCATTAAGGGGCAAATAATGTGAACTCTAAAATTATGTGTTTGTCATTCAAATGGACACAATAGAAATATCTGTGTAGCTTGTATGTATCCCTCCAAAGTCTTAATTTGTATTAGGATATTGTTCAAATCTTACAATACTTGTTGTGAGATTCCTTTTCCTTTTGTAATGTCATAACTGTGTAGCTAAGGGAAAGCCAAAGACATATTCTTAGAAAAAAATCTTAGGACCCTGTAAAACACTTGATAGATAACATTCAAATACTAATAAATAAATCTTTCAAGAAGCCGCAAAACATAGAGTCAGATGCCAAACTATACATAGAATTTCCAACGCTTCTGACCGTGGTAAGATATTACAGAGGAGAATGTATGCAAGTAATTCTTGATAATTTTATGAGAGGCTATGCAAAAAATTATAGAGTAGTATAGATCTTTTATAGGGTCGACTTCATGAGGTAGGCAGGGGTTAAAGTTGATTTGTGTCATTATTCATCATAGAATTTCATTTATGATAATCTTATTTTAAACAACTCTTCATATCATTTTGAGTATTAACTTTTAATAGTTTTATCTAAATTAAAAGAAAAAACACAATGTATACATGCAAATATTGAAGCAAATATTGTTTTTTAAAATACAAATATTACATTTCAAAACAATATATTCAAAATATAGAGTACAAAAACTATCTATAGTAAATTGACTATTTTACTTTAATCTTATTTTAGTTTATAATTTTATTTTATTTAGTTTTAATCTTAATTTTATTTTTATTTTATATGTAATTTGACTAAGTCACTCTATTAAGTTACATGCTATAAACTAAATATAAAAACAAATATATATATATTGGAATTTTTGATTTTTTTATATACCCGTCACTTTGACATTTTTAAAAATTATTTTCTTGTTAACCTTGACCCGTTTGTTTCATAATAGACTGTATTTTACTTGTAAAAAGTGGAAAATAGGTAACTGAGCATCAAATTTAACCCTTGGAGAAAGGGGTTAAAATGGGCTAACCAAATTTGCAAATTTTGAGGAAAAATACAATTTAAAACTTAATTCTTGAAACTTGGAGTTCCCATTTTAATATATTTATTTGAATTCAACATGATTTTCATGATTGAAGAGTAAGAGTTTGACAATATAAAATAGCCAATTAAACTATTTAGAAGGATGTATAATAAATTTTTATATAAATATTTAATTTGTAAAATCATTAATTTTATTTTATTTTGGAATTTTAATCATTCAAATTTATCTTTTTACTATTATATGAATTTATTATTATTATATTATATTATTGTGACAACGAGTTTATGTCATAACTAGTTATTGACTAGTTTTTATGATATTTTATCTCTGTTTAAAGAACTTAAAAATTTCATTTTTTGTTGAAGGTTTTCTTGACAAATATGGGTTAACTTTATTTTGTGAAATATGGATTAATTACGGAATATAGATTCCATAAATGTTTAAAAAAAAAGTATTGATGGTAAATGTATTCCAAGAACTGATAAGTGGTTGGACAGTTCAGAAAGTTACCTTTCCTCTGGGGTAAAAGGATATCCCAGTGAGGAAAATGGTTGAATTCTGAGAAGGAGAAAAACGGCAGAGAGAGAGATTCCAGAGTTGTTTGTGATCAGTAGAATACTCTGTACTCCTAAGGGTTTTTGGAAAGGAAGGTTGAACTGGGAAGTCGTAATGTCTCTTTCAACACCTCTATCAACCAACCCAACTAAAGAGCATAGCATGAGGGAAGAGAAGGAGATAATCACCTCTCTTATGGTTGAGCGGACAACATCAGTAGCGACCTAGATAAGATAAGTATGCAAAATTATTTATTTCAGATGTAATTTATAGAAACGGTTGAAAACAGGAATTCATTCATACTATGTAAATTCCAAGAAAATTTAATATAAGCATTGCAGACAAGGAATAACAATTCCATTTCTTGTGTATATTTTGTACTAGAAATTATATCTTGCAAATAATCTAATTAGCTCAAGTATTCAGATATATTTTTATATATGTGCATGAGCAAAAGAAATAACTTCTTGTACCTTAGATATAAATAAAAAGTTTGTAGAACTGTCAAAGAAAGGAATTTAGTAACCAAAGAAATAATCCATATAATGTAAAAATTCTAGATTTCATACTTCCACAAGGTCACAGGCTCAGAAAAACAACCTGAATAGAATTATTAGACCAGTTCGCTCTTCATGAAGACAACCTATACACAGAAAGGAAACGATGGTCCGGCCATCATCCAAACCTAAAAATAAGGGAAGAAACTAATAATTGCTACACAAGTATATGATATAACTTCTGCAGTGGAAGAGTAGCCTTTATTATCATATTAAGGAGAAACAGGGATGATGTCAGTGTCACTCATAAAAATAAATTTACTCTTTACATTAATGATGAATATATATTTACCAAAATGGGTCATTTAAAGTTACTTACCTGTGATAGCCTTATCACATATTTACAATAACCTAAACTAAGCTATCATAAAATTCCTAATCCTAAATCATATAAGCTATGTTAACTTTCGACGACAACTTTATGTATCATGGGCTGCTTTATCATTGAAATAATATGTATATAAATATTGCATGGTTGGTAATATATTAACTCTTTGGCGCAATATTTTATGCTATACTCTAACTTTAATGTCTGCCTCCATAAATCACGTATTCGAGCTAACGATTCCCTCGAGGGTTTAGCTGGCATGACTCATATGTTAAATGTGATAAGTACTAGGAATTTAATTATTTGACAGATGTTTAGCTCTGCGAGGATACACTGCGAGTTTTGAGGGTCCTGCTGCATCAAATTTCACCATCAATTTCGCTGAGATATACAGTTGTCATTCTTGGCAAGAAGGGTTTTGTTATTCACGCCAATCCCGAATAATCTGTCTTTTATCATTTTCTTTAACTTGGATAATTTTCTCAGCTCTGAGGGTTGATACTACCATGATGGTGCTCTGGCTCTACCCAAACCATGGGCCTCATTACTACCTCTATCTTCTCCAGAGGAAAAATGCACTGGTCTATTACGTGACAGGGATGGAAGTCCCGTTTTGGTCCATCCAAGTTTTCCTGGGGGTGCTAAAGCTCTACAGCTAAGGTGATTTCATCAACCTTTGACGTTGTAGTAGTTTTTCCATGGCTTCCAAGTCTTACAGACTTCTCAGTTTAGTTAATCTGTTTTCACGTTTTTCTCTTTGAAGGAAAATCTTACCAAGTCAATCCGAATTTATAAAGATAAAGTTATGTTAATAAGGTTTTCTTTTTATGCGTTGGGTCTATGTCTCACTATGTTTTGTTTTCTCCATGGATGCAGGTTAGCTTTTATACCAATTGAATGCAGTGTGCAGAAAATCTCATTCTTACTTTGTTTTCCAATGGTTTTTCTCAACACTCTGCTGACCTTTTTGGCTCGCTCACTAGGTACTCCCACAGTTCTACCAGAATTTAATTCGATGTTTTCTTATTTAAGCGGTGTTATGGAGTCAAATGCACATTCCGTTTACTATTTTTTTTAACGGAGTTGCCCATTGGGCCTTATCTAGATAGCTTTAGTTCCTTTTTATTAAGAATCGTTTACCCAAAAATTTGTATAAATATTTATTAATATTTTCAAGCCAGAGTATTAGGTCTTGGAATATATGTATATATATATTCTCATATACCATATAACAAACTTCTCTGTGTACTTTACTATGGGTTATTCTTTTACATATGCATAAACATCGATAATGTTCACGTAACTCATTGAATCGTAAAGGTTGTAATATTATGGAAATTGTTCTCCCTTTTCATTCACTGGTAGAAAACGTATTTTACATTCAAGTCAAGTTTATCTTCACAAGCTCTTTATGCATAATGTAACTAGGGTTTAGTTTTTTTTCTCTTTCTGCTATGTATATTTACGTGCTTAATAGTTTTCAGACCACTTACAAGACTATCCATGTAATAAGGGTTTAGGGTAGTGACGAGTGCTGAGTTGGGGTTTCAACCCTAAACTCATAGCCAATGACTCACCTCATTCTTGTTTGAATCGAACCCGAGTGCTTACATATTCTAATCATAAGATGTTAAACTACACAGAAAAAAAACTATAGTTAAATCAAGATTTTGGTTTCATCTTTTTCCGTGTAATATTTCCTACAAATATATATATATATATATATATATATTTCTAAAATGTGTAGAAACACTCAGACCATAAGTGACACATCTATATATATATATATACTTTCCACTGATGTTTTCTAGGTTGTTGTGTTGAGTATTGAGAGTTCTGTTTTAAATTTTAGTACTGATTTATTTTACAGATTTAAGCAATATTACTTCTCAAAGAAGTTAATACAATATTTTTCTTTTATATTAAATCTGTGTTTATTTCTACAAAGAAAAACAATAATTCCTTCTGTGAATAAATCAGTATTCCTTCATACAAGTCTTTATCCATTCTTAGAATATAAATTTACAGAAATCACCATACTCTGCATTTTCCAGAAATAAAAATTTATCTTTAGCAACACAACCTATAAATAAGTAAATACTAACACACTACTATGTGCATTTTCTATAACTTCAATACCGAATAGAATCATTAACTTATCTAAAACTAATTACTATTGATGATGTTTCTCCCAACCTTCAACAGAGGCGATTACGTCTTCCTCTTGCCCCTGTGCCGAAAGGTACGGGTTGACACTGGATATATTTGTTGTGACCTCAAGACTCCTAGTCCAGTTAGTTCCAGAAATAAAATTAGGATATCTAAGTGTTTTTTCCACTGGTCTCTACCAGCTTAAGAAATATACACTCTCCTTAGTCCATGAACAGAATCCCTACTCCTCACTGGGATCAATCTCCTATCCCTAGATTAGCAGGTAACTATTTCCAATTGTCTCAACAGCCTTCCAGTTCTTTGAAAATATACCATGAGCTTTTACTTTTTATGGAGTCACTTTCCATAAATGTTTTTATTATTCATAATTAATCACTAATGAAAATAAATTTTCAGCAAAAAATAAATAGTTCCAGTATTTTATTAAAACAAATAATTAAAATGTCTTTTAACTAGTTAACAACTAGTTATCATTAAATGAAGTTGTCACAAATTCCCCCCTGCAAGTAACACCGTCCTTGGTGTTTCATTCTAGCTCATAAAATAGCTCTGGGTAGGCCTCCTACACAAATATTTCATCCTCCCAGGTAGCCTCATGTGGGCCGAAGTGCTTCTACTCCACTTTAACTTGGGCGATGACTCACTTTCAGAGCATAATTTCCTTCCGGTCTAGTATGTGTTGCATCTCGACCAGAAACTCACTGTCTAGCCCTACCTACAAACAACAAAGTTATTTATCAAATTCTCATACAGAAATCATATTTCAAGTTAGGATTTTTAATTCTATCCTATGTATATATTATGCCAATGAATTACGTGCTTCGAATCATGAACATAACGCTTTAACAGGGACACATGAAATACATTGTGTACTTGGATGTGATTGGGTAAAGCCAATCAATAGGCTATAGGTCCTACCCTTTCCAATATTTGGAAGGGTCCACAGAACCTGGGAGCCAACTTGGCACAATAGGTCCATTGCAAGGTAATCCTCTTGGTTTGATCCTCACATATACATGGTCTTCCACTTCAAATTTTCGATAAGTACTCTTTTTATCTGCATAGATCTTCTGCTGATATTTTTCAGCCTTCAAATTTTTTCTTATATTCTTTCCTTCCAATTTCATTTCAGCAAGCATTTCTGGTCCCAACATTAATTTTGTTTCGGGGCTGCTCCAATTTATGGCTGTGCAACGCTGCCTCCCATATAGGACTTCTAAAGGACTCATTTTAAGCGACTCATGATAACCATTGTTGTAAGAAAATTCAAACAGATGCAAGTAGTCTTCCCATTTGGTTGGCTACTGTATCACGTACATGCGAAACATGTCTTCCAGAACTTGGTTAACCTGATCTGTTTGACTATATGTCTGGGGATGATAAGCAGTGCTAAGTTTATTTGGGTCCCCAAACCTGTAAACAGAGTTTTCCAAAATGTAGAAGTGAACTTAACATCTCTATCTGAAATACCATTTTTCGGAATGTCGTGTAATATGAATATTTCTCTGATAAAAATATCCACTATCTGTACAACCTTGTAAGTAGACTGTATATGTATAAAATTTGTATATTTACATAATCTGTCAACTAAAACCATGACGAAGCCATTGTTCTTTTTCAACTGCAGTAATCTTGTATTGAAGTCCAGGGATATGGCCTCCCACTTCCATTCAAGTACCGGTATGGGCTGCAACGATCCTGTGGGATGTTGATTCTCCACCTTCACCTCCTGACACTCCAAACATTTATTTAAATCCTCAGAAATATTTTTACACATACCAGGCCATAAATATATTTTTCTAATAGCAGTCAACATTTTCTGGTATTCTAGGTGACCTACATAATTTCTATGATCGTACTCATTCATTATCAACTCCTTTAAGTCCACACGGTTTGGTACATACACCTTTCCTCTAAAATTTAGCATCTGATCATTATTTGCTCAATACTCAGAAGTAATTCCTTGCTTTCTAATCTCTTTCATTTTCTTCCATAGGAATTGATATTCTGGATCTTTTTGTGCTTCTTCTTTTACTTGATCTAAGAATTTACTTTCAAGCTGATTGTAAAAGCTCATAAACACAATGTAGTTTTTTACTTAAAGCATCAGCCACTTGGTTTTCCTTACCTTTCACGTGATGGATGTCCATATCAAACTCAATTAGAGAGGCATTCCATCTTGTTTTTCTAGAGTTTAAATCAGCTTTCTTGAAGTAACTAGTCAAGTTGCTATGACCTATTTTTAGCGCAAACTTTTTCCCCAACAAGTAGTGTCTCCATAACTGGAGCACATATACTACTGCTGTTAACTCCAGATCATATGTTGAATATCTTTGTTCATGCTCCTTCATCTTTCTTGACTCATAAGCCACTACCGGTATGGGCTGCAACGATCCTGCAGGATATTGATTCTCCACCTTCACCTCCTAACACTCCAAACATTTATTTAAATACTCAAAAATATTTTTACACATACCAGGCCATAAATATACTTTTCTAATAGCAGTCAAAATTTTCTGGTATCCTAGGTGACCTACATAATTTCTACGATGGTACTCATTCATTATCAACTCCTTTAAGTCCACACGGTTTGGTACATACACCTTTCCTCTAAAAGTTAGCATCTGATCATTATTTACTCAATACTCATAGGTACTTCCTTGCTTTCTAATCTCTTCCATTTTCTTCCATAGGAATTTATATTCTGGATCTTTTTGTGCTTCTTCTTTTACTTGATCTAAGAATTTACTTTCAAGCTGATTATAAAAGCTCATAAACACAATGTATTTTTTTACTTAAAGCATCAGCCACCTAGTTTTCCATACCTTTCACGTGATGGATGTCCATATAAAACTCAATTAGAAAGGCATCCCATCTTGTTTTTCTAGAGTTTAAATCAGCTTGCTTGAAGTAACTAGTCAAGCTGCTATGACCTATTTTTAGCGCAAACTTTTTCCTCAACAAGTAGTGTCTCCATACCTGGAGAAAATATACTATTGCTGTTAACTCCAGATCATAGGCCGAATATCTTTGTTCATGCTCCTTCATCTTTCTTGACTCATAAGCCACTACCGATATGGGCTGCAACGATCCTGCGGGATGTTGATTCTCCACCTTCACCTCTTGACACTCCAAACATTTATTTAAATACTCAGAAATATTTTTACACATACCAGGCCATAAATATATTTTTCTAATAGCAGTCAACATTTTCTGGTATCCTAGGTGACCTACATAATTTCTATGATGGTACTCTTTCATTATCAACTCCTTTAAGTCCACACGGTTTGGTACATACACCTTTCCTCTAAAAGTTAGCATCTGATCATTATTTACTCAATACTTGGAAGCACTTCCTTGATTTCTAATCTCTTCCATTCGCTTCCATAGGAATTGATATCCTGGATCTTTTTTTGCTTCTTCTTTTACTTGATCTAAGATTTTACTTTCAAGCTGATTGTAAAAGCTCATAAACACAATGTATTTTTTTACTTAAAGCATCAGCCACCTGGTTTTCCTTACCTTTCATGTGATGGATGTCCATATCAAACTCAATTATAAAGGCATTCCATCTTGTTTTTCTAGAGTTTAAATCAGCTTTCTTGAAGTAACTAGTCAAGTTGCTATGACCTTTTTTTAGCGCAAACTTTTTCCCCAACAAGTAGTGTCTCCATACCTGGAGCACATATACTACTGTTGTTAACTACAGATCATAGGCTGAATATATTTGTTCATGCTCCTTCATCTTTCTTGACTCATAAGCCACTACCGGTATGGGCTGCAACGATCCTGCGGGATGTTGATTCTCCACCTTCACCTCCTGACACTCAAAACATTTATTTAAATACTCAGAAATATTTTTACACATACTAGGCCATAAATATACTTTTCTAATAGCAGTCAACATTTTCTGGTATCCTAGGTGACCTACATAATTTCTACGATGGTACTCATTCATTATCAACTCCTTTAAGTCCACACGGTTTGGTACATACACCTTTCCTCTAAAAGTTAGCATCTGATCATTATTTACTCAATACTCATAAGTACTTCCTTTCTTTCTAATCTCTTCCATTTTCTTCCATAGGAATTGATATTCTGGATCTTTTTGTGCTTCTTCTTTTACTTGATCTAAGAATTTACTTTCAAGCTGATTGTAAAAGCTCATAAACACATTGTAGTTTTTTACTTAAAGCATCAGCCACCTGGTTTTCCTTACCTTTCACGTGATGGATGTCCATATAAAACTCAATTAGAAAGGCATTCCATCTTGTTTTTCTAGAGTTTAAATCAGCTTGCTTGAAGTAACTAGTCAAGCTGCTATGACCTACTTTTAGCGCAAACTTTTTCCCCAACAAGTAGTGTCTCCATACCTGGAGCACATATACTACTGCTGTTAACTCCAGATCATAGGCTGAATATCTTTGTTCATGCTGCGTAATCTTTCTTGACTCATAAGCCACTACCGGTATGGGCTGCAACGATCCTGCGAGATGTTGATTCTCCACCTTCACCTCCTGACACTCCAAACATTTATTTAAATACTCAGAAACATTTTTACACATACCCGGCCATAAATATACTTTTCTAATAGCAGTCAACATTTTTTGGTATCCTAGGTGACCTACATAATTTCTATGATGGTACTCATTCATTATCAACTCCTTTAAGTCCACACGGTTTGGTACATACACCTCTCCCCTAAAAGTTAGCATTTGATCATTATTTACTCAATACTCAGAAATACTACCTTGATTTCTAGTCTTTTCCATTTGCTTCCATAGGAATTGATATTCTGGATCTTTTTGTGCTTCTTCTTTTACTTGATCTAAGAATTTACTTTCAAGATGATTGTAATAAAGCTCATAAACACAATGTAGTTTTTTTCTTAAAGCGTCAACCACCTAGTTTTCCTTACCTTTCATGTGATGGATGTCCATATCAAACTCAATTAGAAAGGCATTCCATCTTGCCTGTCTAGAGTCTAAATAAGCTTGCTTGAAGTAACTATTCAAGCTGTTATGACCTATTTTTAGCGCAAAATTTTTCCACAAAACGTAGTGTCTCCATACCTGGAGCACATATACTACTACTGTTAACTCCATATCATAGGCCAAATGTATTTGTTCATGCTCCTTCATCTTTCTTGACTCATAAGCCACTAATTTTCCTTCTTGAGATAAAACTGCCCCAACACCTTCTTTACTAGCATCTGTACAAAATTCAAACTCTTTATTTGGGTCAGCTACCCTCAACACTGGTGCAGTGGTCAAAAGATATTTCAACTTCTCAAAGTTGTTCTAACACTCAACAGTCCACTTAAATAATTCTCCTTTCCTCTGCAAAGAGGTAATGGGAAAAGAAATTCTGGAAAATCCCTCAGTAAATCTTCAGTAATACCTAGCTAATCACATAAAGGATAAAATATCTGTAACATTCTGTGGTACTCTCCACTCCATGATTGTCTTTATTTTCTCTGGATCAACAACAATCCCTTTTATAAAATGACATGGCCTAAGTACTAGATTTCTATTTTAGATAAATCACATTTGCTGAACTTAGTGTATAGCTGGTGTTTTCTTAGCATTTCTAGGATAATCCTTAAATGCTCTCTATGGTCTTCCTGGTTTTTAGAATAGATTAAAATGTCATCTCTAAATATAAGTACAAAAATATCGAGGAAGGGATGAAATATACCATGCATTAACCTCATAAACATTGTTGGTGCATTTTTTAACCTGAAGTGTAACACTCCAAATTCATAATGCCCGTACCTGGTACAGAATGCAGTCTTGCAAATGTCTTCATCTTTGATTCAGATCAGTGATATCCAGTTCTTAAATCTATCTTTGAAAATACTATGGCCCCCTTCACCTGATCAAACAGATCATCAATCCTTGGTAGTGGATACTTATTCTTGACTGTTAACTTACTGAGATGTCTATAGTCCATGCACATTTGCATGGTTCCGTCTTTATTCTTAACGAACACCACTGGTGATCCCCACAGGGACACACTTGGATGAATATAAAATTTGTCCAGTAGTTCTTGTAACTGCATTTTTAATTCAGTTAATTCTGGAACACTCATTCTATAACATGCTCTTGACATAGGGGATGTATTAAATCTATGGTGAAATCAATATCTCATCTTGGTGTTAATCGAGGAATATTTTCTTGAAAAACATCCATAAAATATTGTACCACAGGTATGTTTTCCATCATAGATGATTTTTCCTTGGAGTTAGCTTATCCCACCTGAATAAAATATATCAGGCATCCCTTCCTTATACATTTATTCATTTGGGATGATGTAATTGGACGTAACTGTAGTGGCTTCTTGATTCCTTGAATCTCCTTGCGTGTTCCATCTTGTATTCTGTAATAAATGATCTTTTTCTAGCCTATCCATGCCCAAAAAAACATCATAGGACCCTACTGGAAGTATGTTGAAGTCCACATTCAACTGCTGTTATGAAATTTCTAATGTACATTTTGGAATCTTGGCAGTTACCTTTATTTTTGATCCTGTGGCTAGCTGTACCAGCCACCGGTTTTTGAATTTCTGCCCTTTTAATTTACAATTTT
Organism: Pinus albicaulis; assembly: GCA_034641835.2. Lineage (NCBI taxonomy): Eukaryota > Viridiplantae > Streptophyta > Pinopsida > Pinales > Pinaceae > Pinus > Pinus albicaulis. The sequence goes on along the minus strand of CM076570.1, from coordinate 1,104,102,092 downwards.
CAACTATTTTGGGACTAACATAATTTAGACTTACACCTTGGGTCTACCAAAATAGAAACAAATTGAGACAGTAATTTACCTTCCAACTCAATCATTGTTGGCTGATAATCTGCTTAGCAATCCTCAAACATTTTGTTAATACGAGGAATGTTTCACGACGCATCACCTACTGTAGAAGCTTCTTGCAAGTTTGAAACTATGTCATTTCTTGCTTTCTATGGGCAGTTTTTATAATAGTGTGCTTTACCACGCCCCCAACACTATAGAGGTGGCTTGATCACCTGCCCTTTCTCAGGTTTGTTGGATGCCTATTTAGGCTTCTCTTCTAGTCGCCATCGAGTTCTTTGATGATTTCTGCCAAATTGTTTACTCACAAAACTTCGTGCATAATTCTTAAAATTATTTCTTTTGGCACCTTTGAAATTTGAGCTACTTTTCTGTCCTTTCCTTGGCTGCAAATTTTTTCCAACCTCCCCTTTAGCCTTAGACTATTGATAGCATATCCATGCCTTACGAATGGATTCATCCATGGTTCTGGGATTTACAAATTCAATTAGCTCTTTCATATGTGTTGGAAAGCTGCTCAGAAATATTTTCACCTTAGCCTTTTCCTCTCGAAGGTATAGAACATATCGTAACAGGGAGGTGAACTTGGTGATATTGTTGTGAAACCAGCTCCAAAAGTCGAACAAAAGAGATATGAACACCTTGGAAATAAGCCACCTCGATGGGGCAACCTCTAATACATTACATGAATGAACAATTCTTGGATGATACAAATTACAAAACCTACTTTCTATATCTAGGAGGCCATGGGGACACAATGTAATCCTAGTGGGGCCACAATGTAATCCTATCTGACCTAAAAATAATAATTTAAGGGCACAATAATGACAATATGGGGGTTAAAAGGGTACAACAATAAAAATAAGGGGGCCTACACTAACATAATAAGGGACTACACTATCAATATAGGGACTTAACATGCCCCTCTCCTTAAAACAAGTGTTGTCTTCAACGCTTGATTGTTTCTTGATGCTTCTGTATAAAATTCTTATCCTCCCATGTGGAGTATTCTATAGGAAATTTATTCCACTTGCTAAGATACTTTGAAATTGATTATACTTGTTGAATTCTTGTTTCTGTGACTACTTCAGAACTTCTTTCGATTTGATGTTGATCTTCCTATTGCTTCATTAGATTCTGCACCAAAGTTAGGTTATCCTTCAAGAGTTGGAGAACTGGTTGCTGATGCTTGATGCGATCTTCCACTAATTTATCATCCATATTAGCTATTATTTGATCCTTCAAACCATCAAACTTAGCTTCCATTTCTTCTTTTAAACCATCTATGTCATCTTCGGTTGCTCTTCGTAAGATCGAAATTTGTTGCACTTGGTACCGTAATTTTGATATCTCATACTGCAATTCTTCCTCTTCATGCTTCATAGTATAGATTTCTGAGGGCTTAATGGGTATGGAATTATTTTTTGGAGGAATTATATAACCCATTACTGATAAAAACTCTTCAATATGCCCTTGGAATCACTTCAAACTGCTTTTACAACAAACGTTATGCTATTTTAAAAAACAAGTACACACCTTTTTCTTGATTTTGAGTATCTATATATTGAAACTGACTTCTCTCTGTAATTTCAAATCTTCAATATCTGAAATTAGGCTCTAAATTATCTTTTTGAATCTTCTTTTGAATGCCACAAGTCTGACTTAATTTGGATTCTTCAAGGCAAAACTATGCCCAATCTCCCACGATGACCTAATTATGGACTAGTTCAGTAGAGAAAACTTGTACGAATTTCCATGTGTCAATTTTTCCTCCTTTGGCTCTGAAATTGATATACGTAAAACCATGTTCCATTTACTTGCGGCCACTTTTTACAGCATCCCAATCTGACGCTCAGAGAGTAAGTTATGACATTTTTCCCATGATAACCTCTTTGAGATTAAATTCGGGAGCCTGAAAAATACCTAACTTCCACAGATCATATCTCTGAAAATATTGTGAAAAAATCTTTGAAATCTTGCGATGATGTTCCTCAGGATTTCGGCTTCGGTCTCTCTAAATTTCAGCTTCTGAAACTTTGTAGAAAAAAATTATAGCGTAAATTTCGAAATGACCTGTTTAGGTTAAATTCAAGAGCCTGCAAAAAGCCCTAACTTCAACAGATCATATATCAAAAAATGTTGCAAAACAAGCTCTGAAAGGTTGCAACGATTTTGATCAAGAGTTCGGTTTCACACTCCAAAAATTTCAGCTTCTAAACCTTCGTGGAAAAAAATTTATAATGAAAATGACATGATGACCTGTTTGGAGCAGCGAAACCCCAGAATCCAAAGCTCTGATACTAAATGTTGTGAAATCAGCTCCAAAAATAGAACAAAAGAGATATCAAAGCCTTAGAAATAAGCCACTTCGAGGGGGCAACCTCCAATACATTACATGAATGAAAATTTCTTGGATGATACAAATTACAAAACATCCTTTCTATATATAGGAGTTCATGGGGACACAATGTAATCCTAGTTGGGCCACAATGTAATCCTAGCCGACCTAACAACAATAATTTAAGGGAACAATAACAAAAATATGGGGGTTACAGGGGTACAACAATAATAATAAGGGGGGCTACACTAACATAATAAGGGACTACACTATTAATATAGGGACTTAACAGATATACTCATCCATAGTCATTTGTCCCAGCTTTAAGTCATAAAATTATTTAGCTTTCTCATCGTAGAAATGTTGTGTTAAATAATTATCTTTCAAGTATTGCTGTAACGATTCCCAAGTAACATCTTGTCCCTCAATGCTGTGACATTTTTTAATTCTTCCCACCATAGAGTGGCTTTCTCCCTTAACTGATATATGGCCAATCTGGCCTTTAGGTTGTTGTTGTATTCGTACACTTGAAAATAAGTGTTCATGTTTATTAACCATACCTCTGCCACTTCCCCGACTTCACCATCAAATTTTGGTGGTTTTATTTTCCGAAACTCCCCTTGAAGGTCTACTTTCTACTTCTTAACTTCTTGCTGATCTGACAAATTGCCGGATTCTGATTCATTGTAGCTTTGTTCTTGTTGCTTTGCTGGGTTGGGCCTCTTTCCACTCTATCAGTTGTTATGTCCCTTGTTTGTTGTTCATCACCTTCTTGCATGGCCCTATCAACACTTGGGTGTTCCATTTCTTGACTTTTCTTATCTCACAGAATTTTCAGTTATTTTTCTTGCTATTGCATTAATCATTCATTATCCCTTCGAACTCGCACCATCTATTCCTATAGTTATTGTATTGTATTCAACCATATGCCGGTTTGATGTTGTTTTTCCTCCAGCATTATAGTTGTTTGTTGGTGGTGATCGACACTCAGCTGAACCGACATCTAAGGGCTCACAACTAGTTTTGTTTGGGGTTCCCTCGTGTCTTGGGGTGGTTGTTGCATTTTTCCCCTTCTCATGATGTTTCCTATTATGCTTCTATTCTATGCATCGTTATACACACAACGTAATTTTTTAGTTGACCCTTAGGGTCCCAGCGTATGAACACTGCTCTGATACCACTTGTAACATTCATAAAAAGAAAATAACTCTTTACATTAATGATGAATATATATTTACCAAACTGGGTCTTTTTAAAGTTACTTCCCAGCACCTATGATAGCCTTATCATATAATTACAATAACTTAAACTAAGCTATCATAAAATTCCTAATCCTAAATCATATAACCTATGTTAACTTTCCACAACAACCTTATATATCATGGGTTGCTTTATCATTGAAATAATATGTATATAAACATTGCATGGTTGGTAATATATTAACTCTTTAGCGCAATACTTTATGCTATTCTCTAACTTTAATGTCTACCTCCATAAATCACGTATCCAATCTATTGATTCCACTGAGGGTTTAGCTGGCATGAATCAAATGTTAAATGTGATAAGTACTGGGAATTTAATTACTTGACAGATGTTTAGATCTACGAGTATACACTTTGAGTTTCGAGGGTCTTGCTACCTCAAACTTCACTGTTGATTTCACTGAGATCTATGCTTGCCATTTTGGTAGGAAGGGTTTTGTTATTCATTCCAATCCTAAACAATTTGTCTTTTATCATTTTATTTACCTTGGATAATTTGCTTGGATCTGAGGGTTGATACTGCCACGATGGTACTTCGGCCTTGCCCAAATCACAGGCCTCATTATTACCTCTGTCTTCTCCAGAGAAAAAATGAACTGGTCTACCACATGATAGGGATGGAATTCTTGTTTTGGTCCATCTAAGTTTTCCTAGTGGAGCTCAAGCTCTATAGCTGAGGTGATTTCATTAACCTCTGACACCATAGCAGTTTTCCATGCCTTCCAAGTCATAGAGACTTCTCAATTTAGGTAATTCCTTTTCACGTTTTTCTTTTTGAAGGGAAATATTACCAGGTTAATCCCAATTTATAAAGATAAAGTTAAGTTAATAAGGTTTTTTTGATGCCTTAGGTCTATGTGTCATTGCATTTGTTTTTCTCCATGGATGCAGGTTAGCTTTTATACCAATTGAATAAGCCATGCGGAAATTATCCTTCTCACTTTGTGTTCCAATGGTTTTTTTCAACTCTCTGCTGATCTTTCTCGCTCCCTCACCAAGTACTCCCACAGTTCTGCTGAAATTTAATTCCTGTTTTAGGTGGTTTTCTTGTTTCAGCGGTGTTATGGAGCCGAATGCATATTCCATTTACTATTTTTTTTAAAAGGACTCACCCATTGGGCCTTATCTAGATAGCTATAGTTCCTTTTTACTAAGAATCATTTACCCATGAATTTGTACAAATATTTATGAATATTTTCAGGCCACAGTATTATGCCTTGGAATATATGTATATATATATTCTCATATACCATATAGCAGACTTCTTTGCATACTTTACTGTGGGTTATTCTTTTACATATCCATAAACACCGATAATTTTCATGTAACTCATTGAATCATAAAGGTTGTAATATTATGGAGATTGTGCTCCTTTTTATTTCGCTGGTAGAAAAGATATTTTCCGTTAAAGTAGAGTTTATCTTCACAAGCTCTTTATGCAGAATTTAACTAGGGTTTAGTTTTTTTATCTTTCTGCTATGTATATTTACCTGCTTAATAATGTCTTGACCACTTACAAGATTGTTTGTGTAATAAGGGTTTGAGGTAGCGATGAACACTGAGTTATGGTTTCAACCCTAAAATCACAGTCAACGACTCACCTCGTTCTTGTTTTAATCGAACCCGAATGCTTACATATTTTGATCAAAAGATGTTAAACTGGACAGAAAAAAAACTACAATTAAATCAAGATTTTGGTTGCTTCTTTTTCAGTGTAATAGTTCCTTCAAATATATATATATATATATATATATATATTCTATTTCTTAAATGTGTAGAAGCACTAAGAATATATATATATATATATATATAGTTCTGTTTTCTAGGTTGCTGTGTTGAGTATAGATAGTTCTGTTTTAAATTGCATTACTGATTTATTCTATAGTTTTAAAAAGTATTAATTCTCAAAGAAGTTAATACAATATTTATCTTTTATAATAAACTAGTGTTTATTTATGCAAAGAAAAACAATAATTCCTTCTACCTATAAATAAATATTCCTTCATACAAATATTTGTCCATTCTCAAAATATAAATTTACAGAATTCACCACACTCTGTATTTTTCAGAAATAAAAATTTATCTTTAGTAACACAACCTATAAATAAGTAAATACTAACATACTATTATGTACATTTTCTGTAACTTCAATACCGAACATAATCATTATTACCTGAATGTAATTATTGTTGATGATGTTCCTCCCAACCTTCAAGAGAGGTGATTATGTCCTCCTCTTTCCCCCGTGCTCCACTGTTGAAAGGTATGGTTTGATAGTGGAGATTCTACTGTGACCTTAGGAATCCTAGTCTAGTCAGTACCAGAAATCAAATCAGGATATCTGAGTGTTTTTTCCATTGGTCTCTACCAGCTCAGGAAATCTACACTCTCCTTAGTCCATGAACAAAACCCCTACTCCTCACCTGGATCAGTCTCTGTTGTGTAACCAGCTCCAAAAAGAGAAGAAAAGAGATATAAACGCCTTAGAAATGAGCCACTTCGAGGGGGCAACCTCCAATACATTACATAAATGAACAATTCTTGGATGATTCAATTTACAAAGCCTCCTTTCTATATATAGGAGTCCATGGGGCCATAATGTAATCCTAGTGGGCCACAATGTAATCCTAGCTGACCTAACAATAATAATTTAAGGTCACAATAATAACAAAATGGGGGTTACAAGGGTACAATAATAACAATAAAGGGGTTACACTAACAACAATAAGGTACTATACTAGTAATATAGGGACCTAACATGCCCCTCTCCTTCTATTTTTAGACTGTATCTCCTAAAAATATGGAAGTCAAATATTATTTACCCTTAATAATATTTTGACTATAAACAGCAGTTTACTCTCTTGGAGCACTTCAGTTTGAGTCATGGAGGTGACTCATGCAACTGACACAAGGAATCACGTGGTTCCTAGGGTTTGATGGCATCTTGCATGGTTGGCTTCAGTTAGACTTCAGTGGCGGGAGTTTTGGAGGAGTTAACGGGACAAGTAGTGGAGTTGTGTTCTGTTTGTTTTAGTTGAACTAGTTGGGATTAGTTAACTAACTAATCAACTAGATATGAGTGGAGTAAATTAAATAATATTTAATTTACTAAATATTAACTCATTAGTCAACTCAAGAACACTTCAGTTCACTACGGTGCATGATCAGTTCAGTGGAGACCAGTGGAAGAGGTAGATGAAAGGGTGAGTAAAGCTATCAGTTGGTAGATTTGTTTTGCATGAGATTTGCATTACACTTGGAGGAATTGTCCATGACAATTGCGCAGTCAAGGCAAGGGGATTTGAACCTTGAACCTCTTCATATACAGGCCATGATTGCGCAATAGAGGCAAGGCAGTCAGCAGTGAGTTTTGAACCCGAGACTTGTTCAAAACTGAGTTAGATTGTGTGTGACTTTATGAGAAAGTACTGAGTACTTGTGAGGAGTATTGTACTTTGTTGGTTACATGATTTCTCCATTATAATATACACAATAGCTACGGGGTTTTTAGCAATAGGCTTTCCCCATACATTCTGAGTTAATGTGTGATTGATTTGATGTGAGATTGCTTCTGTTATTTCCGCATGTGACAATTAATTGTAGAAGAAGGTTATGTGTTATGCATGCAATTCGAAATTGATGTATGACCAGGTTAATCTTGATGGAATAAGTGATTTATTCAGCTAATTTCTACATGGTATCGGAGCGAAGTTAATTGTCGAAGTCTATTACGGTGATTGCAAACTTATTTCCTCGGACAGAGTCTGCATGCGGGCCAGGTAGCCTCCGGAATATTCATCCTTCTTTGTAGGTGAAAGATCTGGTGAATGCCCTTTGCAGTCAATCTCTGATTTGGAAATAATTTGTTTTCAAGTATAGATCGGAAGCGATAGAGCTTGGAGTTTGGAATTCAAATTTTGCAGAAGGTTGTTCTTCTTGGTGCCGGTGTTGAAAGATGTCTTCTTTCAATGGTTTGCGACTCGAATATGCTCTTGAAGGCAGTTCGAACTATGTTGCATGGAAAGATCGAATGGAAGCAGTGTTAGAAGATAATGGTCTGAAGGAGTTCATGGATGCGGATGTCCCAAAGCCCACTGATGCAACTCTGGTCGATGCATGGCAAAAGAAGATCATGAAATGTCGAAGGATCCTGTTGGAGGGCGTCAAGGATCATATTGTATCCAGCCTGCATGGAAAGGCTACTCCATATTTAATGTGGAAAGCTTTGACGGATCTATTCCAGAGTAAGAGTGACCAAAGGAAGCTGGCGCTCAAAGACAAGCTCGGGAACATCAAGATGGAGAAGGGCGACAGTATCGCTAAATACCTCACGAAGTTCACTCAATGCAGAGATGAACTGGGAAGTGTGGGAGTTACTGTCGATGAAGAGGATATGGTCGACCTGGCTCTCCTTGGTCTTCCGAAGGCTTGGCACTCTTATCAAGATAGTGTCAATGGTCGGGAGAAGCTGCCGGGATGGGAGCGCCTTTGGGCGGATCTCATGCAGGAGGAGATAAGGAGGACTACTCGAGATGGATCTTCATCAAAGGGAGCTGATGAAGAAAACTGCGCTTTGGTGTCCAAAGCTAAGAAGGGGAAGGGTAAGAAAACCTCTCATTCTGGTGCTAAGGGCAAGAAGCAGGATATGGCGAAAGTGAAGTGTTTTCACTGCCATGATCACGGACATTATGTTACCAATTGTCCAAAGAAGAAGAAGAACAAGCAAGCGGGAAGATCTGCAGATGGAGAAGCTTTGGCTTCACAGTTCGAGCTTGACTTTTCACTGATTGCATGCTTGGTTTCAAGTGTGATGGGATCGGTGTGGTTCTTGGACGGCGGTGCGTCATTTCATATGACGGGAGATCGGGAGTTGTTCTCAGATCTGGAGGACAAGGATTTGGGTATGCACATCGAGATGGGCGATGACGGTAGATACGGTGCGACTGGTATCGGTACCGTATCCTTTCAGAGGGAGTCTGGTAAACCCTTTGTCTTAAAGGATGTCATGCATGTACCTGGATTGAAGAAAAACCTGATTTCAGTAGCGATGTTGGAGGATAAGGGTTATGATGTGGTCTTCAGCGAAGGAAAAGCCTTCCTGCGCAGTAAGACTACTGGAGAGACCCGGAAGATAGGGGTTCGAACTCGGAACCTTTATCAGTTGCAGGTAGATGACTGCGCAGCTATGGCATGCAAGGCTGGAGATGTGGTGAGCCGGGATGATGAGGGCGAACTATGGCACAGGAGATTGGGCCATCTTCACCATGGAGCTTTGAAGGTTCTGCAGCAGATTTCTAC